>OW052184.1:22663603-23109286 GCA_932526625.1 Rhingia campestris
TTCTGCGCATTCATGGTAATCCTTGACGCGCGGGAAAAACGTTCCTTCAAACATTTCTTGCCTTTAATGGAACACCGCGTATACTATAAGAACCCACAGGCAGAGAAGCCGCCGAGTGAGAGTGACAAAGAGAGGACGATAATGAAACCATAAAGTGGGTTGGGGTGCAACATAAGAAACCGAGCCAAGAAACCCATATGCCCTGAATCTTTGAATCGCGTACATAACCTCGCCCATGCTGGGCTTTGTGTACTACATAGCAAGGCAAAAATGGGAACAGAGTCAGAGCTCGCTGACGTCTGGTCCGCACCCGCGCTCGCTCCTAGGTACCTTCCCGCTGTCACTGCGCTCCCATCGTGTAGAAGTAGATGGGGAGTGCCATTTTTAACTTTCTCTTACAAAGAGAAAGATATTGTTTTCGTGAAAATTTTCGACCTCGAGATTTTGATTGATTCTAACATTACGATGATAGCGGAGCCTAAAAAAGTGGTTTTTGGAATTCCGTCCGTCGGTCCGTCGGTCCGTCGGTCCGTCGGTCCGTCGGTCCGTCGGTCCGTCTGTCCGTAATGGTCTCCCCAGCCTAAACGGCTTGGCCGATTTTCTTCAAACTTCGTATATAAGCTTATTTTGGTCATAATTCTAGGCCATTTTTTTTGTTTGCTTTTAGCCATGTTATTAACGGTACCTGTCATATAAAAATTACACATAACCTCAATTTTCTCGAAAACGGCTCTAACGATTTTGTTTAAACTTTATATATACTATAAGCATATTAGTTCCAATAAAACTGCATACCCAGTTTTTTCGAGAAAATCCATATAACGGATTTTGTCATTCAGGCCATATAAAGAAAATTGTTAATTTCTCGCAAACTATTATGTCAAATTGAATGAAATTTAATATATATACTACTATAATAGCTTTAAACAATTCCACATTATTAGTTTTAGCCCATCTATCACTTAACGGAATTTTCAGTTTTGGCCATTAACGAAAATTAATTATTTTTCACATAGACACCGATTCCTTCAAATTTCGGAGTAAACGTTCGTATAATCACATTTCGAAATTTTTTATAATTTTTAGCATTAATTAACCCAACTCGCTGTGAAAGAGAAAGTTGCGTACGACCCAGTCGTGCACCCACCACTCGTTTTTTTTTCGTTTGTGGTGCGTTCACATCGAACAGCAATAAAGACGGCTATACCGTTAAAGCCCAGATTAAATATAAGGGATGTGCAGGGTAGCAGAAGCGCCACAGAGAACACAACCACACCAGTCATTCCCGTGTTGGTCTTGTGTTCGTAGGAAAAGGTGAATGGCCGTGCACCACCCCAGGTCATCCTCCCGCATACAACATCTTCACATACACAGCCGCATACAGCAAAACGACACACAGACGTGTTAGCTTGGTGCAGATTGTGCTGGTCGTGTTTGTTATTGGGAGGGCTTAACGTGAAGACTGGCACCGGCATGGAGTGGGCACCTGTCGGCACCCCATTTAAACGGAACGAATTGGAATTTTGAAACACTGACGAGTTAAACTCCACTCTCTGTTGATAATGGTAATGTTTCGTGGGGGGATGGAATGATGCTAAGGCCCTCAGCACCTCATCCCCTCATCGGTGTTGTGAAGGGGTGGTTTATGTCAGCCCGACAAAAATCGATTTACGTTTGTAGGAGCGCCAGCCATGATGTGTACACTGAATTCGAATGCAAGGCAGGGCAGGTTTGGCGCGCATTTTGTTCCTAATTTCCATGGAGTAGACTCTTGCACATACCTAGTGTACGCTGAGTAGTAGGTAGGGTGGTGGTGATGCAACAGTGGCATGGGGGATGATAGTACGCGCTTTCATACTTTTTTTTTTAGTAGATATATACCCGACGATGCGTTATAGTTTAAATGAAATTAATTGCAATGAAAATTTTTGCATTTGCACTAGCAGGGTCTGTAGCCGATTATAATGCGGCGGGCATGACATCCATCGTCCTTTAGAAGAGCGGCGGGAAATAGGTTTGCATATGCTTTTTCAGGGTGTGGTTCGACAGAAATTGTGTGTTTTTTGCCTGGTTTTGTGTAATTTTACTCTGGTGATGGTGAGTGTTGAGGCGGAGTGCACATTAGATGTCATTCACCTGAGTGGAACTGGCATTCTGGAGATGGTAATGCTGGGTTGGATGCCATTTGCTGTGAAGGCATGCCGGATTTTGAAGTTTGATTGGAAATTCGTGAGGTACGGCAATAGTGCACAAGAAGTGGCAAGTGCAAGTGCACTGGCAAATAATCGCAACACAGATGAATGAAGAAGCTAGGTGTGAGGCCCTCTATGGGCCGTCAACCCCACAAATTTATTTTTTTTAGTTGAGAGTTTAGGTTACACTTTTGACATAAATGTTTCCTAAGGCGGAACCGTATGACAACATGTAGCAAGACTCACGAACACTGGGGCTTTTATGTTATATAAAATAAAGTGAGCTTCAGGTAAGGCGTTAGACTTATAAAGGGTACCTGGTGCAGGGTGCCTACTTCAAAACCTGAAGGTAACAACACCTAGGTTTTTTTTTCTGTCCCACCTCTTGCAAAAGGGCTGACAAACCTCCAAGAGTATGAAAGTATCATGAGAAGTTTCTCCAATTTTCCTTTGGGAATCGGCGTTAAACGATGGTTGGGTGTTGTAGAACGAAGATAGACTCTGATTGGCTTTAACTTGGCAATGCCCAGTGGCTGCAAGTCTGACTACACATCAAATGTGCTTATTTTTTACCTTCAAGTGCTAACCATCGGGTACTGGTCTCATCCAACCGGATTTGACTTGCTAAACGATAAGTGCGAGTGTTGATAACAAGACGTAAAACAGCAACACTATAATCCCCTGGTCAGAATGGCGCAGAATGAATACCCGGGCTGCCGTCTTAGGCGAACCTAGATGAGAAAAAGGACAACGACGTTCGTATCTGCACCTGGAATGTAAACAGGAGAGGTTCAGGCGAACAACTAGCGAAAGCCCTAAACTGCTACAAAGCAGACATTACTGACATCCAGGAAATACGCTGGAATGGGCCTGGCAAAATAGGATGAAAAACTGTGACATCTACTATGGACCGTGTTATAGTGAGCAGAAACAGCGACTATTTGGATGCGGATTTGTTATAAGTGCCAGACTTAGGCAAGAAGTCTTATGTTTCCAAGACATTAGCGAGCGCATTGTAACAATCCGCATCAAGGCCAAATTCGCCAAGATAAGCCTTATATGCGCTCATTCTCCGACGGAGGAAAAGATGATACAACTTCTACGAGCTCCTTAACAAAACCTATGATCGTACAAAAGTACGATGTTAAAATCGTGCTGGGAGATTTTAACGCAAAAGTAGGAAGAGAAGACATCTTTAGCAGTACTGTCGGAAAATATTGCCTACACTACAACACGTCTGGTAACAAACTTAGGCTACGGAACGAAATGCCACTATAGCCAGCACACGGTTTCACCACAACGATATCCATAAGGGGACATGGCGGTCTCCAGATCAACGAACAGTCAACCAAATTGATCACATTGCGATAGACAAGAGGCACGCATCCAGTATTTTGGATGTCCGAACATTCCGAGGGGCTAACATCGACTCGGACCACTACCTTGTTGTAGAAAGGATGCGGATATCGACCACACCACAACAAACCAGAAATACTGTGAAAAAATTTAATGTCGAAAGACTGCAATCGCCAGAGACAGCCAAGACCTTCGCGCAACGCGTATCCCTTAACCTCTCGATTCACACCCTACCACCAGCATCTAATGTCGAAGAACAATGGCAACGATGCCTACAAGCAATTAGATCAGCCGCAACTGACGTGCTAGGTTTCTCGCGGCCACCAGCAAGAACCCCTTGGTTTGATGAGGAATGCCGACAGATGCTCGCAGCCAAGAACGAGGCCTACAAGGCTAAGCTGCAGGTGAAGACGAGAGCTGCCATTGAGCTCTATAGGCAAAGGAGAAGGGAAGAACATCGGCTTAGCCTTGTAAAGCTGCAGGTGAAGACGAGAGCTGCCATTGAGCTCTATAGGCAAAGAAGAAGGGAAGAACATCGGCTTTTCAGAAAGAAGAAAAAAGAGCAAGAAAAGCGCTCGATCGAGGTTATAGAGAGGTGCCACTCCAGGAACGTTGTTCGAAAGTTTAACCAAAGTCTAAAACGTCAAAGCCAAGGACACAAGGCTCGAACAGAATCCTGTCGAGATCAACAAGGAAATATCTTAGCTGAGACACAGTCGATGCTGAGGATATGGAAGAACCACTTCTGCAGACTGTTAAACGCCGATGACGAACAACATTCCGCTGTCAAGCAGAACGAACCATTTAATATTGGCAACGACAGCGAAAACTGCCAACCATCCGACCTAAGTGAAGAGAGGATAGCAATATCTAAACTCAAGGCCGCCGGAAATGACAGCCTTCCCGCCGAGCTTTACAAAGCTTCCGCAGATGATTTGGGAAGTAACATCCACCAACTCATAAGCCAAATCTGGTCGGATGAAAATATGCCTGAAGAATGGAACCTCAGCATCGTTTGCCCGATCCACAAAAAAGGAGACTCTCTGAACTGCGCCAACTACCGAGGCATAAGTCTCATCAACATCGCCTACAAGATCCTATCTGCCGTAATATGTGAACGCCTGAAACCGTTTACCAACAACCTGATCGGCCCTTATCAGTGTGGTTTTTGGCCAGGAAAGTCCACTTACTTACTTACTTAAGTGGCGCTACAGTCCGGAATGAACCTGGGCCTCAACCAACATGCCTCTCCAATTAGCCCGGTCCTTAGCTAACTGCCTCCAGTTGCGCACTCCAAGTTGGTTGAGGTCGGTTTCCACTTGTGCGCGCCACTTAAGGCGAGGTCTTCCTCTACTGCGTCCGACGCCTGGCTGGGAATCGAAGACTCTGCGAGCCGGAGTATTGGTGTCCATTCGTTCTACATGTCCTAGCCATCTTAAACGTCCAATGCGGAGTTTTTTGACCAGGGGCATGTCGCTGTACAGCTCGTATAGTTCTTGGCTGAATCTTCGTCTCCATAGCCCGTCAACGCAAACGGGACCGAAGATTTTTCGAAGAATTTTCCTCTCGAATCTACCAAGGATTTCTTTATCCGCTTTTGATACGGTCCATGCTTCAGCGCCATAGAGCAGGACTGGGATGATCAGGGTCTTATATAGGGTCTCCTTAGTAGTTCGAGTGAGGGCTTTACTACTAAATTGCCTTCTTAGCCCGAAGAAACAGCGGTTGGCAAGAGCAATTCTTCGTTTAATTTCTGACGAGATGTTGTTGTCAGAGCTAATAGCGGAGCCGAGGTAGACAAAGTCCCGTACTACCTCAAAGTTATATCTGTCAATGGTGACGTTCACAGTCGGAAGAATTCATGCATCTGCTAGGCATCACAATTGCTTTATAAAAATCATGGCAACAACATGTAACCTCTATTTCCAAATCATCGGCATTTAACTAAATTAAACCAGACCATCTTCTTCTTCTCTATGAAGACCAGGTCTTGAATATTGTTCTCCTTTTTGCAGGTCGACCCTAAAACATACACTAAACTTGCTGGACCAGATATATAAGAAGACGACCAATCAGCCTTACAGGCGATTCTTCCTTTACTTCAAATTTACAACAATTGAATATACAACAAGATGTGTACGGGAACCATCCCTATAATTGTTGCATTAAAACGACCTACACACAGATGCAGCTCATAGGCACACAGTCCATCCAACAATGACAAGAACAACACAATACCAAAACTGTTTTTGTTACAAAACAAGCTACAAATGAAATAAAATCCCAGAAGACGTATTTTACCAACATACAACAATTCAAGAGCATAGTCACTTAACATCTGCAAGCATCATTTCAAGACGTTCCTGAAGCTAACTTATAACGCCTCGTCTGAGAAAAGTTTAAAAAACTTCAAACGTAAAAAAAAAGGTTTAAAGACTTAAGTTTTCATATGCTAAGACTCTATAATAGGTGTGTTCCCGTACAAAATAATATTTACTGATTCTTACTGATTTTTACTTATTGCCGTTCCCGTACGCAAAAATAAGTAAAAGAGAGAGCTCACGAGAGAGCAAAAAACTAACCCTCCATAAAAATCTGTAAAAAAATTTACTGCAGAAATTTCTGTTGGTAAAAATCAGTAAACTGTCAGTTGGTATCTAAAAGTCACAACTCGCTTGTTTTGACAGGTGTTTTGTGTCATTTGCTCTTTCAAAAACATACAAAATATATAATTTTACTGTTTTTTACTTTAACGCGTTCCCGTACTTTTTGGTAATTTTGTCTCTCTCTAAAAGCGTTTTCGATTGGGATTTTTAGATTTACTATCAGATTTCAGATTTTACCAGTCCCATTCGAACATTAAGGAGGTTACTCTGGTTTTCTGTGTGTGTTAGTGTGCCATTTGACAGTTTATTGTTTATCTTTAGGTCGCAATTATAGCTATTAGCTATCAATGTAAACCATCATTTAAAATTTTCTTTTACTCATTGCGGCTTTTTTATAAACTCAACCATTGGCGAGTTGGTGTCAAAACAAAGCTAATGAATTTTAGACAATGATTATCCAAAAATATTTTAATGTCTAACTTTAGTTTTCCCCGAAAATCACTTTTTAATCATCAAACTGCGAAATGCAAACTTCAAATTGACATATTAAGTCAGATGTTAAATGTTTTTGTGTTGGTGCATGTTGGTGTAAATCTGACTTGGAATCCAGATTCTTCAAAAGTACTCTAAAAAAAAAAGTGTGCTTTTTGTATCCCAATCGAAAACGCTATAAGATAATTTACCCCCATTCCAAGAAATTTGAGAATTTACTTATTTTTACTGCAAAATTACGGGAACAGACCTAATTATAATAAAATACAGGGTGGCGCACGAATCGTGCTACAAAAATAAAACATAATAAATTTTTTTCTGTGTGAGTAATCGGCTTATTTTTTTTTTTTTTTTTTTTTTGTAGGTTACTATTTAGATTTATAAAAATGGATGCTTGGGATACGGAGAAAAGAATTTGGATAGTGCAACGGTACCATGCTTTGCAGTCCGTCATTTCCGTCCAAAGGGAATTTAGGCGGGAGTTTGGCGGTAATCCCCCGAGTAGATGGACCATTATGAGGTTTGTAAACATGTTTGCCGAATCTGGAAGCAGCGCACGAAGGCCGTACCATCGAGATGCCAATGTTCGGGTTCAGGATACAATCGCAGCAGTAGCATCTGCAATATAGGCCAATCCGAGCGTTTCGGCCCGAAACTATGCACATATAGCCAGACCAGTTATGGCGGAGCTAAACAAAAAATTCGCAAACAAATTAATTTCTAGGAACTCCACTCTTCGCTGGCCCCCAAGGTCACCTGACCTGACTGCACCAGACTTCTTTTTATGGGGTTATGTCAAGCAAGAGGTGTATAAAACGAAGCCCAGGAATTTAACTGAATTAAAGCAGTCCATAACGACAATAATTGAGGCGATCCCAACTTCAACTCTTCAGGCCGCAATGAATAATTTTTTGATCAGGTGCCGCATATGCGTGGGAGAGCGTGGAGGTCATTTGCGATCTATAATCTTTAAAAACAACTAACTATTTAAAATAAAATTTAATTTTCTAACCAATAAAAAAAATAAATGAAATACATCGATTAAAAAAAAAGTTATTTGTATTTCTTATTGTAGGACAATTGGTGCGCCACCCTGTATAAGCAAAGCAACAAAACTGACATTAGACATTGACATGTGTTCCTTTTTAAAAGAAGAAAACTTGAAATTGTTTGTCCACCTCAGCCCCTGGCTCATGAATCAAAGCTAATGAAAAGTTTGTTTGAGCTATTAAGTCCGTTAATAACAAATGTTTTGACATTTGACTGTAGCCATATTACAAAAAAATATTTATGCCATTCTGCTGTGATTGAGTTCTGTCATAGTCACAACATTATGGAGCGTTACATAATTCAAAAACACATCGAACAACCATACAAATTATGAAAATTCGAATTCTGTTTGCGGAAAATTGCGTTGCGTTTCGTACACATTATGCTAGAAACGCATTAAGTCTGTTCCCGTATATTATTATTTGAACTGATTCTTATTGTGTTTTACTGATTTTGACTTATTTCCGTTCCCGTACGCAAACATTTATAAAAGAAAGTACTTATGAGGGAGGGAAAACCACCCCTCCTTAAAAATCAGTAAAATAATTTACTACAGAAATTTCTGTAAAAATTAGTAAACTGTTAGTTGGCATCCGAAAGAGACAAGTCGTTTGTTTTTGGAATGTGTTTTATGTTCTTTAAATGTCAGACGAAAGAATAACTTTACTGAGAGACACTGAGAAACTCGTTCCCGTACTTTTTTGTAAATTTCTTTTTTTGAGAGAATTTAAAACCACTTCGAGAAATTTGAAAATTCCAAATGTATACTACAAAAGTACTGGAACAGACCTATTTATACAGCAATACAACAGCAAAGGAGAAGCCGATCAACTGGCCAAAGCCCAAAGCTGCTACAAAGCAGACATTTCTGAAATCCAAGAAATACGATGGAATGTACCAGACCAAAAAAAAATGTCATTTCGTACGGCGCTGAATCAGATATTATTCGGATGTTAGTTTGTAATAAGCGATAGACTTGGACTAGAAGTCTTATGCTTCGAAGTGATCAACGCACTTTCGCACACCACACCTTGCCAAATTTTGCGTCGTGACTTGAGCATGCACCCGTACCAAATTTAACTGACTCAGGAGTTGAAGGTAAACGACCATAGACAACGACGCGTTTTCGCTGAATGTCCTCTGGAGCAGTTGGAAATTGACAATAATTTGCAACCAAAAATCATCTTCAGCGATGAGGTCCATTTCTGGATGCATTGGTACGTCAATTAACAAAATTGTCGAACTTGGGACGATAGCAATCCACATGAAATCCAAGAGCCTCCAATGCATACCGAAAAAGTCACTGTTTGGTGTGGATTTTGGGGTGGCGGCGTTATTGGTCCATATTTCTTTGAGAACGACGTTGGCCAGACCATCACCGTCATCTTAAATTGATATGGGCAACAACGACATGTGGTTTTAAAAGAACAACGTTACGTGCCACGCAGTTCACGCCACATTCGAAAATCTGCACGAGAGATTCCAGGGGACGGTCAACTCATGTGAAGGTAATGGCCACCGAGGTCGTGCGGATTTGGAATTTTTATGACGTTAATTTTATTAGCTGGACAGTGAGCATTGTACGTTAGTTTTTGGTCCTGACAAAGATTAGTTCTTATTTATACATTACTTATAGTACAAACAAAACTCTAAATCTCCTTTAAGCTCCTTTGCAGCAACTATTTCCAATTTGAGTTAAGAACTAAGGTTCACATTACTTCCAAAGTTAATATTGACAAGATTGGTCATGCTAAACGCGATTGCAAGAGCTAACATTTGTTTTTTCAAGGATCTTACTAAGTTTTGAAGAATTGTAGTTGTTTAAGGTATCAATCTCTGGCACTTACCTGAAAAGACAGAAAAAATAAAGGTTAGGGTTTCAGTTTTAGAAAATGCTGAAATATAATAATTTAAAAAAATGTGTAAAACTACTACCTATCCCGACAGACGTTGTTCTATCTTACCCACATAAATATTTAACCGGATGATGAATAAATGTATATAATAGTGCTAGGTTAGTATATGACATGCATGTAAAAAATATCGAATTTATATTAAATAATCTTTCTGATAATCAGTACCCATGCATTTTAGGTGATTTTAATATGAGTGATGTAAATTGGTCTTATTCGGAAGATGACAAATGTTTGATTCCATATAACATCAAAAGAGAATGTGATATTATTTTTATAGATTCGTTGTTATCATTAAATTTAATTCAAATAAACAATATTGTCAACTCTTGAATAGATCTCTGGATCTCACTTTTATAAGCAACAATTTAATGCATGAAGTTACTGAAGTACTATGCCCTCTATTAAAAAAATCGATACATCACAATGCAGTATGTATTAAACTTAAATTTTATATGAGTTCTGTAAATAATGTAGTAAAACCAAATTTTAAGAAAACTTATAACTTTGCTTAAGCAAACTACACAGCACTTAATAATTATTTTCTGTCTTTTGATTGGGAAAATATACTTTCTGGTGCTAATGTTTACGAAGCGTATATAACACTTTTACAACATTTTCAAAATGGATTTTCACAATTTGTTACATTTAAATGTAAATTGTCTTCTGATAAAATACCGTGGTATAACAAGCGACTTATAAATTTAAAGAACACAAAACGCAAGGATTTTAAAAAGTTTAAAAAAATCTAATAATGATATGGATAAAAATCGTTACATCCAACTAAGAAGAGAATTTGAATTCTTAAACAAATTCCTATACAAACAGTATATAATGAATATCGAGTCGCAAATATCAACTAATCCTAAAGCTTTTTGGTCATTCATAAATGGAAAGAAAAAGTCATTAAGTATATTTAACAGCATGCAATATAATAATCAAACCTCTTACTTACTTACTTACTTAAGTGGCGCTACAGTCCGGAATTAACCTGGGCCTCAACCAACATGCCTCTCCAATTAGCCCGGTCCTTAGCTAACTGCCTCCAGTTGCGCACTCCAAGTTGGTTGAGGTCGGTTTCCACTTGTGCGCGCCACTTTAGGCGAGGTCTTCCTCTACTGCGTCCGACGTCTGGCTGGGAATCGAAGACCCTGCGAGCCGGAGTATTGGTGTCCATTCGTTCTACATGTCCTAGCCATCTTAAACGTCCAATGCGGAGTTTTTTGACCAGGGGCATGTCGCTGTACAGCTCGTATAGTTCTTGGTTGAATCTTCGTCTCCATAGCCCGTCAACGCAAACGGGACCGAAGATTTTTCGAAGAATTTTCCTCTCGAATCTACCAAGGATTTCTTCATCCGCTTTTGATACGGTCCATGCTTCAGCGCCGTAGAGCATATAGTTCGAGTGAGGGCTTTACTACTAAATTGCCTTCTTAGCCCGAAGAAACAGCGGTTGGCAAGAGTAATTCTTCGTTTAATTTCTGACGAGATGTTGTTGTCAGAGCTAATAGCGGAGCCGAGGTAGACAAAGTCCCGTACTACCTCAACATTATATCTGTCAATGGTCACGTTTGGTCCAATTCGTCGATGTTGTGTGTCCTTTCGTGTTGACAGCATATACTTAGTCTTACCCTCATTTACTGCTTAACCCATTTTCGCCGCTTCCTTCTCTATACTAGCAAACGTGGCTATGACATCACGTTGAGTCCTACCAATGATGTCAATATCGTCAGCGTATGCCAATAGTTGCACCGACTTTTGGAAAATTGTGCCTCTGGTGTTGGCTTTGGAGTTTTGCACAATTCTCTCAAGAATCAGATTAAAGAAGTCACATGACAGCGCATCGCCTGTGTCGGTGAGGTCGTTTCCGACCCTAATGGAGCAGCGAGAATTCTCTATCGTCATCCTACACAAACGGACGAGTTTGGGCGGTATACCAAAACAAGACATGGCTCTGTACAGTTCGTCTCTATAAATGCTGTCATATGCGGCTTTGAAATCGATGAATAGGTGGTGGGTATCGATTTTGGACTTCTTGAGTTTTTTTCCAGGATCTGCCGGAGTGTGAAAATTTGATCGGTTGTGGACTTTCCTGGCCTAAAACCACACTGATAAGGGCCAATCAGGTTGTTGGTAAACGGTTTCAGGCGTTCACATATTACGGCAGATAGGAGCTTGTAGGCGATGTTGAGGAGACTTATGCCTCTGTAGTTGGCGCAGTTCAGAGGGTCTCCTTTTTTGTGGATCGGGCAACGATGCTGAGGTTCCATTCTTCAGGCATATTTTCATCCGACCAGATTTGGCTTATGAGTTGGTGGATGTTACTTACCAAGTCATCTCCGCCGGCCTTATAGAGCTCAGCGGGAAGGCCGTCATTTCCGGCAGCCTTATTAAGCTTGAGTTTAGATATTGCTATCCTCACTTCACTCAGGTCGGGTGGTTGGCAGTTTTCGCTGTCGTTGCCAATATTGAATGGTTCGTTCTGCCTGACAGCGGAATGTTGTTCGTCATCGCCGTTTAACAGTCTGCAGAAGTGGTTCTTCCATATCCTCAGCATCGACTGTGTCTCAACTACAATATTTTCTTGTTCATCTCGACAGGATTCTGTTCGAGCCTTGTATCCTTGGCTTTGACGTTTTACACTTTGGTAAAACTTGCGAACATCGTTCCTGGAGTGGCACCTCTCTATATCCTCGATCGCGCGCTTTTCTTGCTCTTTTTTCTTCTTGCTGAAAAGCCGATGTTCTTCCCTTCTTCTTTGCCTATAGAGCTCAATGGCAGCTCTCGTCTTCACCTGCAGCTTAGCCTTGTAGGCCTCGTTCTTGGCTGCGAGCATCTGTCGGCATTCCTCATCAAACCAGGGGTTTCTTGCTGGTGGTCGCGAGAAATAATAATAATCAAACCTCTACTGATTTAATAGGGACATGCGAATTGTTTGCATCATTTTTTGAATCTGTGTACAGAAATCATTCAAGTGTTGTTATTACTTCTCAAAGTGATTCTGTAACTGATTCTCAAAATATCGGCTCTTTGTATCTTTCTTTAAATGATGTTCTAGAGGGTCTTACATCTTTAGAACTGAGTATGAATTCAGGTCCTGATGAAATCCCCTCATATGTTTTGAAAAATTGTAAACAATCATTGGCCTTACCACTTCAGCTTTTATTTAACTCTTCCCTATCAACAGGTGTCTTCTTGGATGAATGGAAATTATCATTCATAACTCCCATTCATAAATCCGGACATAAACATAAGGTAGAAAATTATCGTGGTATATCCAAAATATCTGCTATACCAAAACTGTTTGAATTCTTAGTTAAAGAAAAATTATTTTTTTTTTTTTTATTTTTCATAGATTAATATTTACAGTAATGGCGTTATACTCAGCTTGCACAGAGATATGATAAATTATAATTATCTTACTACTGAAAAATACAATTTTTGGACTTGAACTACTTAAATGTTAATACAGCATAATGAAGGAAAACTATGGTGAAAAACCTTCATATAAGATATGTTTGTGGATTTGTTTAAAATTATTAAGATTGAATTACATGTCATGGACTAGATATGCATTATATATGTAAATATAGATAAATAAATAAGTTAATAAATAAATAAATAAATTAAAAAAAAAGAAGAGAAAAAAAAAATAAATTAATTATTAAATAACAAACAAACAAATAAATAAATAAATGAATAAATAAATAAATAAATAAATAAATAAATAAATAAATAAATAAATAGATAAATAAATAAATAAATATATAAATAAATAAATAAATAAATAATTTAATAAATAGGTAAATAATAACAATTAAATACAATAATAGATTCCAAAGGAACAGATGAATAAATAATTAAGGTGATAACATTATGGAAACAATAGAATATAAATAAGTATATATATATATATATATGTAAATACTTTTTAATTAAATAACAATCAAACATTAAACTAAAATACAAGTAAATAAATAAATATGTGACCATAAAATAAATGTAACAGATTCATGAAAACAATTATGGAACAAGTAACGATAAACATAAAATAAATAAATAATTAACAAACTTAGATACGCAAATTACGGACTAAAACATTTTCAGATATTTCGCATTTGTCAGAAAATCTTTTATTAAAGATTTCAATTTTCCTATCAATCTGTAATACTGTTGACTTTTCATGTAAATTTAATGTCGAATGGTGCCATGGTAGGTTAAGCATCATTTTTAATGTTTTATTTTGAGATATCTGCAGTTTTTTAATATGACACTTTGCGCATCTTCCCCAGACTGCACATCCATAAAGAAGAATTGCTTGAAAGACGACCTTGAAAATAGTAATTTTTTTCGAGTTACACAAAGATGATCGGCGATTTATTATGGGGTACAATATTTTTGTTACAAGACTTATTTTGTTAAGTGAGTTTTTAATGTGTTCACCATAGGTCAATTTCGTGTCCAAGTAGATACCAAGGTACTTGACAGAATTTACCCAGGGAATAGCACAGCTATTTAGGTGAAGTTGGCTTAGTGGTAGAAGACAAGGACTTCTTTTTCTAGTAAAAAAGATAGCCTGCGTTTTACCAGCATTTATTTCAATTTTCCACTTTTTAAAATAGTCCGTTGTAACATTTAGTGCATATTGTAAATTAGTTTCAACTACATGCCCAATTTTATTAGAACTATAAATAGCAGTATCATCAGCATACATTGCTATTTTACAGTTTGGAATATCCGGAAAATCGGCAACGAAAATTATATACAGCACCGGTGCTAAAACTGAGCCTTGTGGCACTCCAGATTTTACATTTTTAACAGAAGAGTGGCTATTGTTTAGAAAAACAGAGAATTTTCTATCACAGATAAAGCTTTGAATGATTTTTATAAGGTACATTGGACATTCAAAATTGTAGAGTTTGGACAGTAGCGCATCATGCCAAATCCTGTCAAATGCCTTTTTTTAAATTTAAATTATACACTCAGATCTGTGTCGTAGCGAGCTTAATACAAGCGCATCTACGAGCAGAGATTTGCCACAGCATATAAAATGCATCCACAGGCTCATCATTTAGTGCATTTGTTAGTGGGACATAACAAAACACTGAAGTTAGTTTGACGTCACTAACAAAATCAATAAACGATGAAATTATTATTAACAAAACAAGAAAAAAAAAATAAACATACACTTATTACGACTCTAGAATACAATTACGCAAAGTGTTTTTTAAACTACTTTTACTAACATGCAGTTCAACTACATCGCTATTTTTATTGTAAACTCTACTCATGCGACTTATAGCCTCATGCATACCATAGTTGTATTTGTGATTAGGTATATGTAAAATATTTAGTCTACGAAGGTTATAGGAACCTCCACGGGTATTAAAACCAATAGCACTTAAAAGATCAGGAGCATCTATTTGTACATCAAGTAACACTAGTCCAGTGGACTGCTTTAAATTAAAATGTTCTTTAACATGGTTGTTAATACGTAGTACTTGATGCGAGGTACTGTGATGTGGTCTAAAACCGAATTGTTCGTTTGGTATGATACATCTTGAGTCAAGAAAATCAACGAGTTTATATTTAATAACTTTTTCATAGATTTTACTTAAGCTACTTAGTAAACTTATTGGGCGATAACTCTTCGGATCATTCGAAGTCTTACCCTGTTTGTGAATAGGAATGATTTTAGCAATTTTCCATCTTGCAGGGAAGTATTGCATTTTAAGGCAGGCATTTATAATAAAACATAAATAATTTTTGCCTGACCTGGGTAGTTCTTTAATGAATACATTTTTTATGTTGTCTAATCCTGGGGACTTTTTATTTTTCATATCTCGGATAATGAATTCTACATCATCTAGTGATATAAATGCACTTGAAGGCGATGAGTCACTATTGTTTCTTATTAAAGAAAGTGTGTTAGTGACAAGTGAACTGACGGAGCTTGTTTCTGAGATGAGTGGATTGCTAAAATTGTTTGCAAATATTTCAGAAAAAGTTTGCGCCTTATCCTCGTTAGTAACAATGAGTCGATTTTGATCATTGAGATGTGGAATAAATTTATTTTTGTTCTTGAAAATCTTAGCAATATTCCATAAAGGCTTAGAATTTGGTTCAAGTGAGCTAAGTTTTTCATTCCATGCGTTATTTCTGAATTTAGCAATTTCAAAAGTTATGCATTTATTAAGAGTTTTCATTTCTACAAAATCATTAGCCTGCCTGTATTTTTGCCATTGTCTTCTGTATTTATTTCTTACTTTAATTAAGTTAAGTATAAAGCGAGGGAGTATTGTTGTTCGCATGTTAACTGTTTTTTTTGGGACAGCTTCATTGATGCTCTCTAGCAACGTTTCTGTGAAGACCTCGATATTATCATCAACTTGCTGATTGCTGTTGATATTTTCTAAATTGTTTGATAGATCTATTAAACGTTGATTAATTCTAGATCTATATCTATGCCAGTTAGCATTCTTAAAATCTAGATATTGCACAATTTCGGTTCTATTACTAGTAAGAATATCACATTTTATTGGAAAGTTATCTGAACTTAACGCATTGATAGCTATAGGTTGCGTCACAATTCCAGGGATATTCGTAATAAAAATATCAAGAGTTGAGGGTGTGGCATTTCTATTAGCTGGCATATAGCTAGGACTATTTGGGTAAAGAAAAATTCTATTTTTATTTAAATGAACATATCTCCCCATTTCAACATGGGTTCATGCGTGGTAAATCTACAACAATTAATCTGGTTTTGTTTACCAAATATATTTTTAATTCTTTCGAAGCTGGCTTACAAGTAGATACAATCTATACTGATTTTACTAAAGCATTTGATACTGTTTGCCAACAAATGTTAATTCAAAAAATAAATTCTTTTGGAATTCATTCCCAACTTTTAAAATGGATCTCAAGTTATTTGAGGAATAGAAAGCAGATTGTTAAAATATCAAATGTCATGTTCAGAACCATCTCTGCGACTTCAGGAGTTCCTCAAGGTAGCCATTTAGGCCCACTATTTTTTATCTTGTTTATTAATGAAATTCCATCTTTACTTCGTTATACTAAATGTCTTATGTTTGCTGATGACTTCAAAATGTATACTCGTATAACTAATAAAAATGATTGTCTTAATGTTCAAATCGATTTTAACAATATATTAAAATGGTGTGAGGAAAATTACCTCGAATTGAATATAAAAAAATGCCATATTTTCACGGCTTCGCATATGTCGACACCTATTCTTCACAACTACTTAATTCGTGAAAATGACTTAAGTAGACAATGTGAAGTAAAAGATCTAGGAGTTATATTTAATACTAGATTAACATTTTCCACTCACATTGAATACATTGTAGCAAGAGCAAATTCAATGCTTGGGTTTCTAAGAAGAAGTTGCAAAGATTTTTCAAATCCCTACACTATTAAATCAGTTTACATGTCCCTAGTTCGTCCTATTTTAGAGTATG
Source organism: Rhingia campestris (assembly GCA_932526625.1). NCBI lineage: Eukaryota > Metazoa > Arthropoda > Insecta > Diptera > Syrphidae > Rhingia > Rhingia campestris. Next base: position 22,680,691 of record OW052184.1, read on the forward strand.
CTTCCATTATTTGGGAACCAAATTATGAAAATGCTAAAACTCGTATTGAAAAGGTTCAAAAATCGTTTACTAAATTTTTAGTAAAACAATTGCATTGGAACCTAAATGTATTGCCGTCTTATAATACTAGATGTGCGCTTATCGGTTTAGATACTCTTCAAAAGCGACGTAATGTTCATTGTGTAATGTTTGTATATGATGTTTTCTCATATCGTGTTAAATGTTCTGAACTTTTAGAATTATTTTTTATACAGGTTGGCTCACGAATCGTGCTACAAAAATAAAACGTAATAACTTTTTTTCTGTGTGAGTAATCGGCTTATTTTTTTTTTATTTTGTAGGTTACTATTTAGATTTATAAAAATGGATGCTTGGGATACGGAGAAAAGAATTTGGATAGTGCAACGGTACCATGCTTTGCAGTCCGTCATTTCCGTCCAAAGGGAATTTAGGCGGGAGTTTGGCGGTAATCCCCCGTGTAGATGGACCATTATGAGGTTTGTAAACATGTTTGCCGAATCTGGAAGCATCGCACGAAGGCCGTACCATCGAGAAGCCAATGTTCGGGTTCAGGATACAATCGCAGCAGTAGCATCTGCAATACAGGCCAATCCGAGCGTTTCGACCCGAAACTTATCGGGGCAAATTGGAGTTAGTAGACGGTCATTACAACGGATACTTCATGACGATTTAAACTTGTTTCCGTACAAAGTCCAAATTACTAGCAAGTTAAACCCTCAGGATTTGCCTGTTCGCCTGGAATTTTGCCAAAAAATGATATCAATGGCAGAAGAAGACAACACATTGATCAATTGTTTGTTCATGTCTGATGAGGCCCATTTTGATCTTAACGGCAATGTAAACAAGCAAAATTGCCGTATATGGAAAGAGTCTAATCCAGAAATGCTCCATGAGACGGAACTGCACCCAGAACGAGGCACTGTGTGGTGCGCAGTTTCATCAAGGTGTATTGTCGGGCCGTACTTCTTTGAAGAAAACGGTGTAACCGTTACTGTCAATGGGGACCGTTATTTAAAGATGTTGAAGGAGTTTTTTTTTACCGAGAACTGCGCCGAAGACGTAAACCATTCAACAGCGTTTGGTTTCAGCAAGATGGAGCAACTGCACATATAGCCAGACCAGTTATGGCGGAGCTAAACAAAAAATTCGCAAACAAATTAATTTCTAGGAACTCCACTCTTCGCTGGCCCCCAAGGTCACCTGACCTGACTGCACCAGACTTCTTTTTATGGGGTTATGTCAAGCAAGAGGTGTATAAAACGAAGCCCAGGAATTTAACTGAATTAAAGCAGTCCATAACGACAATAATTGAGGCGATCCCAACTTCAACTCTTCAGGCCGCAATGAATAATTTTTTGATCAGGTGCCGCATATGCGTGGGAGAGCGTGGAGGTCATTTGCGATCTATAATCTTTAAAAACAACTAACTATTTAAAATAAAATTTAATTTTCTAACCAATAAAAAAAAATAAATGAAATACATCGATTAAAAAAAAAGTTATTTGAATTTCTTACTGTAGCACAATTGGTGCGCCACCCTGTATATGCACCAGAAAGACATATTCGAGTAAGAAATTTGCTATATACACCTAGGCACATTTATAATTATGGTGCAAATGAACCAATTACCCGATGTGTTAAGATGTTCAAATTATTTTATTCTAATAATTGCGATTTAAGTCTTAATAGAGTGGAATTTAAAAAAATGCTGTTATATAATATAAGATGAAAAAAAAGTATTAGAATACTTAAATATTATCATGTATATGTAATCTGTAAGAGTGTTAAAACTCGGTAGATGAAATAAATAAATAAATAAAAAAATAAATATACAAAAGTGATTCGATATTTTGTTGGTAAACACTTGACGAAATCGTCATCACCAATGTAGCTGCTTTCTAATGTATTTTTCCGTCCTTAAACTATCCAGTTATGGCATCACCAACAAAATATCGAATTAATTTGAATGTAAAGGGTCTTTCATTAGCGACTTGACAACTTTAAACTTTCAGTGTGAACGCACATTGGCTACGTTTACACCGTGGACTATATTTGGTCCGGCACTAAATAATTTAGTCTCGGAAATTTTCTGTTTACACCGTACATGACTAAATGTATTTTTCCCAAGATCAGCCCCAATGGCTATGTTTTCACCGTGGACAATAACCTATTATAACAGTTAGTATAACACTTCATATGAATTTGTAGTGACATCTATGCGCAAGGTAGAATAAACAGTTTAGTCCAGGTCACCTAAATAAGTGGACTGACCTAAACAATTTAGTACTTGTTCGAGGTGTTTACACCGTTGGGACTTACACCAAATGTAGGCTTAGTCCCGGTTATTGTCCACGGTGTAAACGTAGCCATTAATAAACCGATTACCGAACTGTCAATGACAAAATATTCAGTAAAATCCGGTAAAATCAACATTTTTATCATGGTGAAGTACACGAAGTAACAACGTTTACAAATAATTAAAATTAACTCCCGAAATTCCGAGTCTGTGGTCGCAACTTCTAGAGTGTTAACTCCAATTTTTGGCTGTAATTCTCGTCTGAGTAGACAAGCAAAGCCTATACTCTGTCAAACATAAATTGGCAGTACACGTCTTATGGGGAAGCTTTTTGAAAATCAGTTGCGCGCCGTATTTTTCAACCATACTAAATTGAAGAAACCCCCCCCTAAAAAGTGTTTACCCGCCAGTGAATTCCAATTGCATTTTACGTATTGTTTTCGTGAAAAATGATTGATTCTAACATGATACGATGATAGCGGAACCAAAATAAGCTTAAACGGATTGACTGGTTTTCTTCAAACTTCAAGAGTAGAGAATATAGATGGTTAGGTGTTGTAGAACGATGGTAGAATCTGATTGGCTTTAACTTGGCAATACCCGGTCTGCCGTCCCAGGCGAACATAGATGAGCTGCATCAACATATTCGGACAACAGGTGATCCAGGAATCTCAAGGATAAGTCAGGCCAATTGAACAGAGATGGTGGCAGGTGAAACGAAAGGCCAAGGCAGCGCTCAATCTCTTAGTGGATACTAATGGCCCCGTGTCCTAGGGGTATCTAATAAATTGGAACTGATATAACTAAGGATTTCTTCTACGAGCTCCTTGACAAAACCTATGAGCGACTACCAAAGTACGATGCTAAAATCGTGCTGTGAGATTTTAACTCAAAGGTAGGAAGAGAAGACATCTTTAGCAGTACTGTCGGAAAATATAGCCTACACAACATCACGTCTGGAAACGGACTTAGGCTAATTGACTTCCCTGCGGAACGAAATGCCACTATAGCCAGCACACGGTTTTCTCACCTCGATATCTATAAGGGGACATGGCGGTCTCCAGATCAACGAACAGTCAACCAAACTGATTACATTGCGATAGACAAGTCAGAGGCATACATCCAGTATTTTGGATGGCCGAACATTCCGAGGGGCTAACATCGACTCAGACTACTACCTTGTTAAGAATAAGGTAAGAATGCGGATATCCACCACGCCACAACAAACCAGAAATACTGTGAAAAATTTTAATGTCGAAGGATTGCAATCGCTAGAGACCGCCAAGGCCTTCGCGCAACGCGTATCCCTTAACCTCTCGATTCACACCATACCACCAGCATCTAATGTCGGAGAACAATGGAAACGATGGCAACAAGCCATTAGATCAGCCACAACTGATGTGCTAGGTTTCTAGCGGCCACCACGAGGACTACAAGGCTAAGCTGCAGGTGAAGACGAGAGCTGCCATTGATCTCTATAGGTAAAGAAGAAGGGAAGAACACCGGCTTTTCAGAAAGAAGAAAAAAGAGCAAGAAATGTACGCGATAGAGGATATAGAGAGGTGCCACTACAGGAACGTCAAAGCCACGGATACAAGGCTCAAACAGAATCCTATCGAGGTGAACAAGGAAATATCGTAGTTGAGACACAGTCGATGCTGAGGATATGAAGGGACCACTTCTGCAGACTGTTAAACGGCGATGACGAACAACATTCCGCTGTCAGGCAGAACGAACCATTTAATATTGGCAACGACAGCGACAACTGCCAACCACTCGACCTATGTGAAGTGAGGATAGCAATATCTAAACTAAAGCTTAATAAAGCCGCCCGAAATGACGGCCTTCCCGCTGAGCTTTATAAAGCTGGCGGAGATGACTTGGTAAGTAACATCCACCAACTCATAAGCCAAATCTGGTCGGATGAAAGTATGTCGAAAGAATGAAACCTCAGCATCGTTTGCCCGAGAAAACCCACTGAATTGCGCCAACTACAGAGGCATAAGTCCGCTCAACATCGCCTACAAGATCCTATCTGCCGTGATACGTGAACGCCTGAAACCGTTTACCAACAAGGCCGGGAAAGTCCACAACCGATCAAATTTTCACACTTCTGCAGATCCTGTAACCCATGAATTCCAAGCCACCTATTCATCGATTTCAAAGCCGCATACGACAGCATTTATAGAGACGAACTATACAGAGCCATGTCTTGTTTTGGTATACCGCCCAAACTCGTCCGTTTGTGTAGGATGTCGATGGAGATTTTAAGGTCGGAAACGACCTCACCCGTAGACATTTGAAACCAAAAAAGGATTTAGGTAAGGCGATGCACTGTCATGTGACTTTTTTAATTTGATTCATGAGAGGATTGTGCAAAACTCTCGAGCCAACACCAGAGGCACAATTTTCCAAAAATCCGTGCAACTACTAGCATACGCCGACGATATTGACATCATTGGTAGGACTCAACGAGGGGCTCAGTGGCGCGATGGTTAGTGCGATGAACTGCCGCGCAGGAGGTCTGGGTTCGATTCCCAGCCGTAGCAACACCTAAATGATTTTTCACTGGCCCTCCTCTCGTGATGATCTGACAAATCATCCGAGTAGTATCAATTGTCAAGAATAGCTTATCTCAACTTAGCCGTTCGGAGTCGGAATAAAACAGGAAGTCCCGCCATCGTGCAAGAAGTACACACGCACACATGAATGGTTGTGAGAAAGCTAGGCCCTGGGTACTAACGAGCCTGTTGCGCCAAAAATTTGTATTTTTTTGTAGGAATCAACGTGATGGCATAGCCACGTTTGCTAGTATAGAGAAGGAAGCGGCTAAAATGGGTTTAGCAGTATTTGAGGGTAAGACTTAGTATATGCTGTCAACACGAAAGGACACACAACATCGACGAATTGGACAGAACGTCAACATTGACAGATATAACTTTGAGGTAGTACGGGACTTTGTCTACCTCGGCTCCGCTATTAACTCTGACAACAACAGCTCGTCAGAAATTAAACGAAGAATTACTCTTGCCAACCGCTGTTTCTTCGGGCTAAGAAGGCAACTTAGTAGTAAAGCCCTCAATCGAACTACTAAGGAGATCTCATAAAGGACCATGATCATCCCAGTCCTACTCTACGGCGCTGAAGCATGAACCGTATCAAAAGCGGATGAAGAAATCCTTGGTAGATTCGAGAGAAAAATCTTCGGTCCCGTGGCTATGGAGACGAAGGATCAACCAAGAACTAACTATACAAGCTGTGCAGAGACATCCCCTAGACTCCGCCATGGACGTTTAAGATGGCTAGGACATGTAGAACGAATGGACACCAATACTCCGGCTAGCAGAGTCTTTGATTCCCAGCCAGACGTCGGAAGAAGTAGAGAAACACCTCGCCTTAACCAACTTCGAGTGCGCAACTGGAGGCAGTTAGCAAAGGACCGGGATTTCAGTAAGTAAGTCTGTTTTTAAGTGGTTGTATTACCTTGATATCCCTTAAGCAGCCCACACAATGTCGACTTGATTGGAATATAGCTTGTTACACTCTCTTCTTATTTTTTTTATAACGAAGCTTCAACCTGTTGTGACTCTCTGCCTGAGACAAGACGGCCTTTTTCATGCTTTAATCCAGGCCATGCTACCTTTGGTCATTTAGTACAAGTGCTATGGCGTCCGCTTTTACTTGATTATTGAACCAGAGATTCAGTATTTATTGTCGTCTCGAGTCTGGAGGCTTGGATTCGAAGATTTTCTTGCCAGGAGCATTATTGTTCATTAGCAAAATGTGGTGTAGTCGCCGTGCTTTTACCTTTTGTATTACATTCACATCTTGCTATCGCTCATAAAGCACGTGCTTGTATATTATCCTCCATTCGCCATACAGGACCAAATATTCAACGAAAATTTGTTTACTCGAAAGAGCATACTACCTGCTTCGCTTTCCTGTTGATTGTCCAACATTCGGTCGCGTAAAGTAGGACTGATAGGATTAGGTTCCAGTAAAGCAGTCATTTGTACTTTTGAATCAATCTTCGTCATATTTCCACCTTAGCTACCGCAAGGAGTTCCTGTTATAAACAGATTTGGTTTGTCCATAATTATGGTTGATAATTGTTTTCTTGTTGATGCCATATAAGTGTTCCCCTCGTTAACTGCAAGACTAACGCTTTTCACCGACTCATCAGATGTTGTAACCTCCCTTAGACGGCACAGTGAAAATGATTAAAGATTTCAATATCGTCTGCGTATCTGGACAGATTTATTGAAGAAAGTGTCTTTCGTGTTTGTCCTGTCATATGCACTATCTATTCCAGCACGAGATTAGGGAAATCACATGGTAGCGCATCTCCAGTACATGTTTGGAAAAGTTCACATGAGCTGCTTCTAACTGAATATGCTCAGCCACCGAAATATAAATGCGAAGCTGGGAGGCACACATCTCAAAGTAATAGCATCAAGAGGCACACCACAAGGAGGCGTCATCACACATCTGTTGTGGATCCTAGTCATCAATTAGAAACTCAATAAGCTGCAGCGCAATGGGGTAAAAGTCATCGCCTACGCAGACGATATGGCGATACTAGTTAAAGGTAAAGTCCTATCCACTATATTAGTGATCTGCTTGAGCATGATCACCGAGTGAACAAAGCAATGTGGGCATCAACCCCAGAAAAACAGAACTCGTTCTCTGCAAGAGAAAAGCAATATTTCACCAACCGGTTATGGACGGGACTACCCTCAAACTGTCCGATAGCGCAAAATATCTGAGTGTCATTCTTGATAGAAACTCAACTGGAAGCTACATGTGTGCGAACGCATCAAAAAGGCATATCCTATGGATGTACACGGCCATTGTAAGACCAATATTAACATATGGAGGCCATGTCTGGTGGCAATAAACAAATAAGGCACCTATCTGAAGAATATGACAACGGTACAAAGGATAGCATGTGCGGGCGCTACTAGCGCAATTAGAATCACACCAACAGCGGGACATGAAACCATCCTAAGCCCCTGCTACCGCTAGACCTATACATGTAAGAAACTGCAGCCAAAGATGCTCTAAGAATCAGCCAGCTCAACTGCTGGTAAATGAGCTTAGGAGGACACGCTCAAATTCTAAACAGATATCTGGACTCAGCTGTATCCCCTGACAACATGCTGTCTCACCATGACTTTCAAAGACCATTCTCCTGCAACTTTCCGAGTATAGAGGAGTGGGAGAGGAACGAACTGGGCACCGAAACCATATCCATCTACACTGATGGTTTAAAAATGGACGGAGGCGTTGGAGCTGGAGAGTTTTTAGAAATATTAAAGCTAAAGCGACCTCAATGACCTCAATATTACCATCACCAGGCGGTGGATTCCATCATCTGCGGCTTTACAGACGATAGTAGGATGACATGCCTCGTGTTGAATTTTTTCGGTCTTTTTCAAGAATTTACCTTAGTGTTTCAATTTGGTCCAAGGACAGAGAACTTTTATGCGACATTAACGAGGGATATGTCTGTTAGTGGGATCATCTTTCTTGTAGATGGGACATATGAAGCTGATATTTCTGCATTCAGGCATGCGTTCTGCCATCCAGACTTTCCTAATGCTTCGGTGCATACACACTCACTACGCGCGTCACCTCTGTTTTTTGATGATTTGATCAGAACCAGCACCCTTCTTGTTCTTCAGCGTTCAACTTATCCGTTCGGTGTCTGCATAAAACAGGAGGTCCCGCTATCATGCAAAAAGCTAGGCACTGCTCCAAAAATGTGTATTTTTTTATTTCACTTCTCAATACATGGAGGAACGGTTATCTCTTCCTTGACTGGAGGTAGGCGAATTTCTTGCAGACATCCCTCGATAATATTCCCACAGTTACAGGAAAATCTGCCTGAAAACTAGCCTCCGGTCCAACTTTGAAGCCATTTGCCTTGTTTGTAGAATTGGCGGTTGTTTTTCTTGTTGCTAGAGACTTCGATTCTCCTAAGCTGGAAGGCTGCATGTGCTCTTTTTCCCAGATAAGATAATCATTTCTTTGCTTCTTCTTCTCGAGGTTTTGCGTTCCTTTCGTTCGCTACTTAGTTCCTTTCTTTAGCTCCTTTTACCCTACCAAGTCCATCTTTTTGGGGATGCCCCTTTAATAATATTGTGGTGCTGCATCCACTGCATATTGACATGGAAGGATAAAGACACGACGAAGCGTCTCTTTTGCTCGTCGTAGAATCTAGCTATTTCCGGTTCTGTAAGGCCACCAACGTTAAGTCTCTCTGTCGTATGATCTAAAAACTACAAACTCGCTCTTGAACGTGGACTCGACTGAAACACGAATGTTGTTCTACTCCGAAATGTTTCTACCACCTTCGGTGTATGGAAGAATTCTAGGAAAACTTTGATTTATCGACGAGGCTCCTTTGCAAAACCACGTTCTCCAGTCACATAGGTTTAGGCATTGTCGTAGCAGATGTGCACTTCATCACTAGACGCGCTTTGCTACCCTGTGGGTGACAAACGAACTTTTTAATAACTCCTCCAACTGCCCACCGAGTTAGTGACCCATCTCTTGTCCTTAGCCAACCTACCTGCTTCCTGAAAGAGTGCCTGAAGGCAGAGTCCAGAAAATAACTAGTCCACATGTTTTTTTTTTAATCGAAAAGCGAATTTATTTTTGTTGATCTTTTTTATTGTTCGCTTCGTTTTGCAAAATCAGCGACGTGCTGCTGTAGGGTCGTTTGGAAATGTACATTGAAACGGGATGGGATGTTGGTAAATGTATTCCTGTGTGGGAGGGGGACTACTCTACAAAATAATTCGAAATTTACCTAATCGGGAGCACGTGCGCTGACTTGCAATCCGAATTGTGTGTGTGTCTGTGGATTACAAAACATGAATCAAAGAAAGAAAAAACAAAAAACAAACTTAAACCAAATAACTAAGCGAGATATAAACTTATTGAACCGATGTGCCGTTGGGATGTTCTTCACGACTTGCCGCCGAAGCCCATCAGGTTGCCTAGTCCACCGGCGGCGCCCTGTTGCAGCTGTCGCATCATGTTTTGGAGACCGCCAACACCGCCCATCTGCTGCAGCATTCTCGGATCGATCATTTTGGCCATTTGTTGGTTCAGTTTCGCCATCTGGGTGGGATTTACGTTCTTTGTCATGTCACCGGTTTTGAAGAGACCCTTCACGCCGCCCATTTTCTTCACCACCGCCGCGAACTTTGTGTAGTGTGAGATGAGCTCCTTTACCTCGCGTTCCATAATACCGGCACCTTGAGACACTCGTACACAACGTGTCGGCTGTTTGCTGAATAGCTTGGCTCCATCGCGGTTGTCCAACTCACCATCGGACATACTGTCCATCATTGTCATCATGCGTTTGATTCTGGCCATGGATTCTTGTTCTCCGCCCTTGGTCATGAAGTCCTGTGAGAAACCGGGAATCATACCCATAATCTGTGAGAATGGTCCCATTTTCATGATGTTTTGGAATTGCTCGTACATGTCGCGAATTGTGAATTGGCCGTGTTTGATCTTTTCCAACAGCTCCTCGTTGCCGTCCAGTTTTAGTTCGTTTACTTTGTCAATCAGACCCTCGATGTCACCCATTCCTAGGAGTTTACTTACGAATGGCTTGGTCTTGAAGGGCTCAAGATCGTCGATGTGCTCGCCTGTGCCGATGAAGATAATTGGTGACTCTGTGGCGGCAACAGCTGACAGTGCACCACCACCCTTAGCGTGACCGTCCAATTTTGTGATGATAACCGAACCAATGTCAACCTTATCCTTGAAAGCTCTCGCCTGGCCTTCGCATGCCTGTCCGATGGTGGCATCCATCACGAAAATGATATTGTCCGGCTTCACGGCATTGGCAACAGCCAACATCTCCTCGAAGAGTGATTCCTCTTGCTTGTGCCGACCACTTGTATCCACGATAATCATCTCGAAGCCTTCCCTTTTGAACATCTCCACACCATCCTGGGCAATCACGACGGGATCAATTTCTGTATAACTGCCATAGAATGGTATTCTCGCCTTTGTTGCGTTCTGTTTAATCTGATCATAGGCACCAGCACGGAAGGTATCAGCGCACACGAGGCACGACTTCCAATTGCGTTTCTGGTAGTGATAGGCTAGCTTGGTACATGTGGTCGTCTTACCAGATCCCTGTAAACCAACAAACATAATAATATTCGGTCGTCCCTTCACCGGCTGGTATGGCTTCACACCAGGATCAACCAGTTTGATGAGCTCCTTGAAAACAGCCGACTGAATCATTCGTCGTTTGTTTAGACCTCCGGCCATTTCATCGAAATCAATCACAGCCCGGACATTCTCACGCAATTGCTTGACCAGTCGAATATTTACATCGGCCTCGAGGAGAGCTGCACAAATCTCCTTTAACATGGAATTCAGAACTTCCTCATTAATTACTGTGGCTTTGCTCAACGAGTGCAAAGCAGTCGTAATTTTACGACCCAAATCCGCTAATACCATGTTGGCTTGTTGGTGGATTCAATGGAGAAACTTAAATTTTGTGCTTACTTCGAAAATACTCGATAAAAATGCGATTCTTGTTGTAGAAAATAACAAAATTACAAAGGAAAGAAACTTTTTCTTTTTTTTTTTTGATTTTGACACGTCGATGTTGAATTTCCATCGAGTTGTCAAGTTGAGGGAAGTGTTTGGAAATTTTTAAAATCTACTCCACACGTTGTTGATTGGAGGAATGTAGTAGATTTTCAAACTGAGTTGTGGAATAGAATTGATGGAAAAGTTGTTTTATTAAAAAAAAAAATTATTTTAGCACATAAAATAAACATAAATAAATTATAACATGTTGATGACTTGATCTTAACTCATGGGGAATACAACCCACGAAACAAATAAATTGCGTAATGCATACTATTTATACATATGATACTTGATTGGTTATCTGACAATATCAACAATTAGATTATCTCTATGTCACTCACAACATAAGAAAATAATAAAACAGCAATTTATGGCTGGAAAATCACGCTTTGGTGCGCTGCGTTTGGCTGACGCACCTAGTTCAACCATATGAAATCAATTTTATCTATCACAATGTATCTTTGCCTGGCGCTGAGCTTCAACCACAAAATTAAATACGTAAAATCTTAACGTAAAGTACATACTGCAAAGCGCCGTGGGTCAAAGCGAAGGTTGGAAAAAATGTGTATTGTCAAAAAAGTTGTTGTTGTTTTCTGGGATTTTCTCGGAAAGGGTTGTGGAGTGCAAGTAATTATGTCAAAGCATGCGTAAAGCACGTCGGCAAAGCGAAGCTTCAAAGTGTGATTGTGGTTTAGCCATTAAGATATTTATAATGAATCAAGATTTTTTATTGTGCCCTTAAAAACGGTGTGAAAGAATGAGTAAAATAATTATTTCCATAAGCGACGTGTATTTTAGTTGATATAGTTCTTAAAATAAACAAGCAATGAATAATAATTTCTTCCTATGTGCCTGCTGAATGGCTACACGTTCATCCCAACGACTTTCATTTCCATGAACAGCGTGGCCACACATGAAAGTGTCATTGGAAGAATCAGCTTTTACAGCTCCAAAAAGGAAAAATCTGAAACAACGCCCACATATGTTTCTGGCTCTGATATCGATTTTAAGATCTGCACTTGGCAAAAGCAAATTTTAAATGATGATTTTTTCCAAAATGATATGGTTTGGAAGTGCCTATACTGAGAATTCAGTTTGAAATGGATTTTCCGGGGGTTTTGGTGATTACCCTATCTTTTTGGCACACATAAAACCGACCCGTCTCCTTGGATATAATGAACGTGTAGCCAGGCACTATTTTAGCATTTTCTTGTAATAGTTTAGGCATCATTGTTCTTTCAAGGATCGTCTTCAAATTGATGGACACGGAATAAAGGGTGCATTTTTTAAAACAGTAAATAATAATATTTATGGCACTAATTTAGCAATAATATCGATTATTGTTTGCGGAATCGGACACAATCTGTTATTTTGGATTTGGATATTTAGCGCGTCAGACCAGAATAAAATCGGTGGAAAACTATTACGGATGATACTGAAATACTGAGAGCATGATCAAGTTTTGTTCTATGTCACCCCAAATGGCTTCGCTAAGGTTCCTAAAACAAGTGTATGTGCTGGTACAAGATCCTGCAATAGAAATGACAGTAGGTGGTGAATTCATACCTTCGTTAGTGTGTTGAAAGTAGATAGGAATTCGAGCAACTCCCTGCTATAGACTTTATAACGAAAGAGGACTAAGAAACCCAAGGAAACAGATAATGCTGCCTGTGATTTCAACCAAAGATTATGAAATTTATACAGATGACGCATTGAGAACAAAAAACAGAAACTTTTGCTCAGTAGCTTCATGGTACGGGCAGGCGGTGTGCCTGAAAACGAAAAACAAGAACAAAAACATATGGCGGGCTGTGCCAGCACGACCCGCCATAGAACAATTTTTCTTATATGGAGTGCGTCATCTGTATAGAAATCATAATATTTGTTTCAACTCAGAGGACAAGAACAATTTAGACTTTAAGCGAATGGTATAAGACAAATGTGATCACGGAAGCAATCAATTTATTCGCAAAAAAGGTTCCAAAAATTTACAAAGTAGGTAACTGACAAGTGAAACCGCTTTTCGAGAGATGTCAGAACGAATAGAAAATTTGAAGTAATTTCTAAGAAGTGATGGATTTCATAAATAGCAATAAGAATATGAAAAGGATTAAGTGAGCGAAAATGATGTTAAGTGAGCTTCGTCAAGTAGCGACTGACGAACTCGAAGTCGTTGGAGTAAAGCCACAGTGAAGGCCAGACGGGAGAATCGGAAATTACCGATCTTCCTCGTACAGCTATCGCCCCGAAGCAAGCTGGAAAAGTTGAGGAGTATCTCAGTCCTCAAATTCTAGGCTGTGCGCTGGGAAAAATTAAATAGGTGACAGCATGCTTCAAATCATGCGTTACCAAAGGTTCGGCCACGCCTCAGCCAACTGCGAAATGCGGTCACGCTGTGTCAAGTGTGGAGAGAACCACATAATAGGAGAGTGCAGGCTAGGAAATGAGCGGGTCGAAGATTTGACTCTGCTTAAATGTGCACTATGCGGAGGTGGAGGGCACCCCGCAAACTATCGGGGCTGTCTAAAGTTGCAGCAAATAAAACTTATCAAAAAAGCGAAGCAAACGGTAGTGGTCAATCAGACAGCCGTTCGCCCTTTCTCAATGTCCGTCAATTCCCAAGTTTCCTACGCCCAAATGGCGTCAGGAAAGGGAAAAATGGTACAGCATCCACCAAAGGAAGCCAGACAGGCCCCCGTGTCTCAGGCTCCATCAGTGGATGCGGATTTGTTGACTGCGATGCGGGCCATATAAAGTCAGCTAACCGGTCTTCAAAACCAGTTGCGGCAGCAGGCGTCAAGGGTAGACTATATCTACTCCTTGTTGCCGAGCTTAACGCACCAGTGATCGTAATGGGCGCGCTATCAGAGAGAACCTTAAAGATCCTGGCTGTGAATGTAAATTCACTGATTAGGATTGAACGTAGAGCTAATCTGTTCCAACTGTTAAAAGACCAAAGTCCCGATGTGCTTATGGCTAGCGAAACTAAGCTAAACCAGAAGCATAAATTGACTAATAGTAATTACAATATCGTAAGAAGAGAACGGCCCAACTCCACTCAAGGAAGCGGGGTCGCTATCTTTATACGAAATTCATTCTTCTCCAACAAGGGAAGCGATTGTATGTGATTGCGGCCTGCACAACGGAAGCACCTCAGCCTACATTTTTCACAATAGAGCTCGGAAAACTTTTCGAATCTCTGAGACTGAACTCAGTGGAGAACTTTTATCTTTTAGCTGGAGATTTAAATGCCAAACACGAAGATTGGGGAAATCAAATACAAAATCCTCGGGGTAACCATCTACACAATTGGATGGTCCACTACAATTTTGAATATAGGATCGACATTCTCGCCACAGATAGGCCATCGTTTCCGAGAAGCGGTGCTTTTCTGGATCTTTTACTGCGAGACAGAAGACTGACTGTTACTGACAAAGTAGGTCAACACCCGCGAAACTGTTTACAGACAGATCGAGTACGACAGTGACCACTGCGAATAATTCGCTGAAAAGTGAGTCTTTGGACAATCATATCATTTCTATACTTTTGCCTTTTATGCTACGTAAAATCCAAAGTCTAAATGGATCTGTGGTCACAATATAGAAATAGGAAACATCCCTCGAAATGCTTGAAGCCATACTAGGAAATTGGAACTTTAGACTAGACCACGTTAAGCGGCATATACACACGTCAAAATCTCATCAAGCATGTGAGAGTGTATTTGTAAATTTGCTTTGATGCAGGATATACACACATCAAGCATGAGGCTTCAAGCATTCAGTTTTACCTTAACATTTTGTTGTTGCCTCTGGGTGCTTTTCCTTATATTTTGTAAGGAGCGTTTCATACTGCACTTTTTTTAAATTGCGGTTGCTGTATTCCTTCGATTTTATGTTCCATAACGCTGGGAGAGAACGATAAACCTCTAGAAACTCCAAAATAAAACTTTTTTCTTCCATATTTACATAAATAAACACCGCACTGTTAAAAAAAAAACCGCGAAACTGACGTCTTTACGCTGGCGTCGTAAAAATGAGAATGAATGCTTGATCAAGCATTCAATCACGAATATACACTACGTCAAGCATTGACGCCTGATTGAAGAAAAATCAAAACGTTTTGATTTTGCTTCAAGCATGCACACAACGTATAGGTGTTTCGTTTTCACTCATACACTCTCGCATGCTTTACGAGATTTTGACGTGTGTATATGCCGCTTTAGACGCAATCACGGCCAATATTTGAATGGAGAAAAATATTTTTTTCAAAATAAATGTTAAGCATATTTCTGGGGTAAGATAATAAGGGTATTCATGCAACGTCGTAATTTTATTACGTGCGAAAGATTGTAATTTTACGACGACCTTTCATGAACGACACTAAAACTGCACCACTAAATAATGCGGTAACCCACTGAATTCAATCTCATTTTAGTAATTTATTTATTGATAGAATTTTGTTCTTATTGTTCAGTTCACGTGTGCGCTAACGTTTGATGTGTGAAAGTGACTGATTAAATGTCAAAATAGCATTTCAAAAGTTTACAACGTTTACCATCACAGTTTACGCACCCGATTCCTGTGAGAAAATTCCGATATTGTTGGAAAAGATTTTTGACAGTTCATTTATCACGTTTATAACGTTAACGACGACTTTCCGACGTTGCATGAATACCCCTAATAAATAAAATCAAATAAAAAGATTTCTTGAAAGTAGTTTATAATTGGGAACAAAATTTTTAATTATTTCATCTTTGTCACCAAAATTTCCAAAATATGTCTGAAGTCCTTATAGTTCATGACATGTATATGTAAATATATTTCCGTCTCTGATGTCGGTCCAGATCAGGCACAATGGGCCTCCGCACATGAGATGAGGTAAACTCTGGTGTGAAACTGGTTTCACACCATACTCCAAGCGCACACGAGGTGAATATGCCGCCAGAACAAATTGTCCTAGTTAGTTCAACAAACTCGGTTGAAGATTATCAACCATTTTCTCTCCGAGTACCTCAGCCCTTCGCCCGTAAAACCGGTTTCACACCAAAATATTCATCTCATGTGCGGAGGCCCAATGGTTGCATGGAATTTATATGTCGTGTACAACTAATTTTTGTGACAGTCGTATAGTTTCTCAAATAAATGTGAGTCCCTGTAACATCCTGATTGGAAAGAAATTGCAAATACACATGTCGGACAAGCCGTAATGAATTGGTACTCGGCCCTATCGAGGTATCCGTCGGAGCGGAAAATCTCCGATTTTGTACGATTCGGAGGATTTTTGCTTCGAGGTATTCTTCCAAAATGCTGTTTGGAATATTTCTCCGACATTTTGTAACGCGTTACGTTGAAGTGCGTTCAGGTGCATTTTTCGAGCAATTTTTGGCAGCTAAGTGACATTCTTTTTCCGATTTCCTCCGATACAAATTCTTCGCGGAATTGATTTAAGAATTGTAGTGAAGTGAAGCCGTCGCATTTGTGTTGTATTTTCTTCGGATGACACATACCTCGAATGAAATTTAAACCTCCGACGAAGTATGCGTTGCGGAAAATTGTCCGCTCCGACGGATACCTCGATAGGGCTGACTATATGCAACACTTTATCATATCGCTGCGTATAAATGTCACATGGAAAATATATGCGATAGCCCGAAGTGTACCTTCTGATATATATTAAATTTTTAACGATTATTCTCAATGCTTACAAGCATACGATTACGATTGATTCAATCGTAGTAAAGTATGATTTTTAACGACATCGTGTATACTAAAGTACAATAGAGCATCACTCAACTCGTTCACAACTATGGAGTCCGGAAATTGTCATCGTTGATTGAACTGCTATGACATTACCCATTTTTGAAGTTTTAATGAAGGTCGCTAAAACTGTTACTAGTGGCCAAGTATCGCAGCATCAGAAAAAGACGGTCCTAATCCGAAATGCTTTTTTGCATTATGGTGTTATCCAGCAATTAAATGAATTGGTCCGCCGTCATAAGACAAATTTACGATACAATATGGGTTTTTCTTTACGCAGAGAAACAGCAATTGAAGTGTAAAAATCCTTAAAATGCATTTAAACGCAAAAACCCTATTCAACGTGGAATAGAGGCTGCCTAAACTAAACGCGCATGATGGTAAAATAGTGTCTGTATAAGTGTGTTTTTAACTAAGCTTCAGGTTAACCAATGACCCAATTTTGAGTTAAAAAAAATCTTCACAGGTATGAGGTCTTTTTGTATTTTTGCGATTCTGTTTCACGGTTTTATTTTTTCAAATTGATTCAAGTTTTTCTATATTCAATTGGACATACGCGGACTGTATAATACGACAAGTGCTAGCTCGCCGCATAAAACCAAAATCTATGCAACCAATTTCAATGTGTTACCATGATCGGTAACATATTCCATATTTTCCTTTGCAATCATATGGAATCGCAAGTTTGCAGCAAAAATGAATTTAATATCTGGCATACAGGGCAGAACTAGCTTCTCATTATTTTTGTTACTGTTAAAATGAATGTTTGCAAAAGAAAATTTAACTCGAATGCGTCATATTTAAAGTGACGTCGGATCCTTATATATATTTATATAAAAAAATATTTATAAAACAAATTGAAATAACAAATGCAGTCAATTTAAAAAAATATATTCATTGCGCTTATTATTGCAGTACAACCTTAAAAAAAATGTACTAGAATCAACGTTTGACGTCTCCCCAGTTTACATTTAGCAAAACGTCATGTTGCGATTAGATTCTCAGCTGTCACAAACCAGCAGTGACTGAATTTTACACAAAAAATATTTATCAACAAAGATATTAAAAATTAAATTAATTTAAAGTTTCCTGCACCCAAAGTAAGCTCAATCTCCTGCACCATGGATCCAGCACTGCTTCGCGAACGCGAAGCGTTCAAGAAACGTGCCATGGCCACTCCAACGTAAGAAAATTCAATGCAAGCCTAGAAACCACAGATTTATTGTTCCCATTACTAGGGTCGAAAAAAAGACAAAAGTTGAGAGTGCTCCACCACCCAAAGATGATAAGAAAAAAATGCGACCACCAACAGCACCGAAACTGGACTCGAACACGTAAGTTGTTAGCAGAAATCCCCACAATACCCATGTCATGTCTGCCCCATTCTAGATACAAATCAATGTCGGGGAGTTCTCAATATCGTTTCGGTGTACTGGCGAAAATTGTCAAGCATATGCGAACCCGTCACCAGGATGGCGATGATCACCCTCTGTCGATAGAAGACATATTGGATGAAACCAATCAACTTGACATTGGTCAGTCGGTGAAGAATGTAAGTCACCCTTGAGTTGGAACAAGAACAACTTCTCATTATATATCACTTTACAGTGGCTGGCGTCTGAAGCGCTAATGAACAATCCTAAGATTGAGGTGTCACCAGACAATTGTCGATTCGCCTTTAAGCCGGTGTACAAAATCAAAGATGGCAAGAGCCTACTGCGGCTGCTAAAGCAGCACGATCTCAAAGGCCTTGGTGGAATTTTATTGGATGACGTCCAGGAATCGTTGCCACATTGCGAAAAAGTACTGAAAAATCGAGCCTCTGAGATAATCTTTATCATCCGTCCGATTGACAAAAAGAACATTCTCTTCTACAACGATAGGACGGCTAATTTTACGGTAGGTGATGCAAAATGTACTCTGAAGGTGGTGGTTGAAAATCCCTTTCCCATTGCAGGTTGATGACGATTTCCAGAAATTGTGGCGCTCGGCGACTGTCGATGCTATGGACGATGCCAAAATCGATGAATATCTCGAGAAACAAGGTAAGGACGACTGTGTGAGTGAAGGGTGGTTCCCTCTTTCAATTTATTCTTTGCAGGCATCCGATCTATGCAAGACCATGGCCCGAAGAAACCAGTACCTAAGCGAAAGAAGATGTCCAACAAGAAGAGGCAATTCAAGAAACCACGAGACAATGAGCATTTGGCGGATGTTCTTGAGGTGTACGAGGACAACACACTGACACTGAAGGGTGTCAATCCTACCTAGACTTATGAATCTTCTTTTTTTTAATTTACTCTTCCGTCAGTAATAAATTTACTTAAGACATGTCTTGGGGTTTTGAGAAATTCATAAGGGGAAGGCAACTGGGATGATCTCCACTTTCTGTTTCATTAGGATTATATGATGCCATGATATTCGGTACGATTCCATGTGGAGTTGCTAGTCTCTCAATTCTCTGCAGATATGCGCTCGTGGACCCAAACTAGCTAGGGGTAAGGTCCCTTATCAAATAATAATCATCCCCAGATGGCAGCTGAACAATTTCCTTGATGGAGTCAACGGTGGCGTCGACAGTCTCAGTTAGGATGGACAAAGTAAACAACCTATTTGAGCTGCTCCGACATATTCGGACAACAGGTCATTTAGAAATCTCAAGGGTTAGTCAGGCCCCCTAAACAGGGATGGTGGCGGAAGAGCTAAAAGGTCAACGGCAGCGCTTAATCCTTTAGTGGATACTGATGGCCCCGTGTTCTAGGGATATCTAATGAATTCGAGCTGGCCGAAGAACGATGACAACAAGCCTTTCGATCGGCCGCTAATGATATCGCAATAAACTTTTCGTTTTATGAAGAATGCCGAGTGATGCTCACAGCCAAGATCGATGCATACAAACCTTAGCTGCAGGTGAAGTCGAGAGCAGCCATGAAGCTCTATAGGCAGAGAAAGAGGGAGGACACCCACTTTTTAGAAAGAAGAAAAATAAAGCAAGGAAAGCGCGCTATCGAGGAATAGAGAGGCGCCACTCCAGAACGAAGCCACAGATACAAGGCTCGAACAGAATCCTGTCGAGATTACGAGATTGCGATGACGAATAACATTCCGCTGTCAGGCAGAACGAACCATTCAGTATTGGCAACGGCAGCGAAAACTGCCAACCACCCGACCTAAGTGAAGTGAGGCTAGCAATATCCAAATGCTGCCTTCCGCAGATCTTTATAAAAACGGTTGAGATGACTTAGTAAGTAACATCCACCAACTCATAAGCCAAATCTGGTTGGATGAACATATGCCTGAATAATGGAACCTCGGTATCCATGGCCCGATCCACAAAAAAGAAGACTCTCTGAATTGCGCCAACTACAGAGGCATAAGTCTCCTCAACATCGCCTACAATATCACATCTGCCGTAATATGTGAACACCAGAAACCGTTTACTAACAACCTCTCAGCCCTTATCAATGTGGCTTTAGGCCAGGAAAGACCACAACGACAGAATTTATAAAGACGAACTATACAGAGCCATGTGTAGTTTTGGTATACCGCCCAAACTCGTCCGTAAGTGCAGGATGAGGATGGAGAATTCTTGCTGCTCCATCAGGGTCGGAAACGATCTCACCGACACATTTGAATACAAAAGGGGATTAAGGCAAGGCGAAGCACTGTCATGTGACTTTTTGCTCTCATTTTTGAGAGGATTGTGCAAAGCTCCCGAACTAACGCCAGAGGCGGTGCAACTATTAACATACGCCGACGATATTTACATCATTGGTCGGATTCAACGTGATGTCATAGCCACGCTAGTATAGAGAAGGAAGCTGCAAAAATGGGTTTAACAGTGGGTAAGACTAAGTAGATGCTGTCAACACGAAAGGACACACAACATCGACGAATTAGACAGAACGTCACCATTGACTGATATAACTTTGAAGTAGTACGGGGCTTTGTCTACCTTGGCTCCACTACTAACTCTGACAACATATCGTCAGAAATCAAACGAAGAATTACTCTTGCCAACCTCTGTTTCTGCGGGCTAAGAATGCAAGGATGTCATTTACAAGACCCTGATCATCCCAGTTCTGCTCTACGGCGCTGAAGCATGGACCGTAACGAAATGCTGAACAGAGAAAAATTCTTCGAAATATTCGGTCCCGTTTGCGATGACAGGCTATGGAGCCGAAGATTCAACCACGAGCTGTACAGCGACATATCCGAAGTCAAAAAACTCCGCATTGGACGTTTAAGATGGTTAGGACATGTAGAGCGAATGGACACCAATAGTATTCGATTCCCCGCCAAACGTCGGACGCATTAGATTAAGACCTCGCCTTAACTGGCGCACACAAGTAGAAACCGATCTCAAGAAACTTAAAGTGCGCAACTGGATGCAGTAAGCTCTGCACCAGGCTAATTGGAGAGGCATTGTTTGAGGTTCATTTCGGACTATAGCGCTACATAAGTAAGTAGAGTGCACTTGTGGAAGTTTATAAGTTAAAGGGCCGATCAGAATCGGCCTACACAATGTGTATCTTCGTGAATCTGTAGCTTGAAGTTGAATAGAGGACAACTTCATGCAAGAAATGTATCTGTCTTTTGACAGCGATGCAAGATACCAGCTACAGATATGCATTCTGAGCAGGCCTTAAGTCCATCTCTTGTTTTTTTTTAATGTTAAGTGATAGACCAGGCACCGAAACACTTGTCTCAGAAAGACAGAGAGAGGATTTCAAAGATGACCAGACCAGAATATATGAAACTGTACCCAAAATGTGATTGTAAACTATTTGTATACCCCATCTACAGCTGAAAAGTTCTAGGCAGTCGAGTGTTGTGAAGTCAAGTGATCATAAGCCGTGTTCCACTTACGGACCCTCAGAGATTTTTTTATTCAGTAAAACAACATTCTCAACGGAGGGCAACTTATTCTGTTAAAAACAAAAAAAAACGGTTTCCTTACTTTGCAACTTATAATAATGATGAAATCCCCACATGACACATACAAAGCAACCAGCTGTACACTTTTAGTAGAATGGGTGAGGACTGCGACCAATCCAACAAAATTAAGGCTCAGTAATTGCAGGAAATCTACGCTTTGCCAAGTGAGGAATCCATTCGACTTACGGAGATCTCGGAAATATCGGAATAACACGGCTATTATGTAAGTTTGGTGACAGTGTAGTCGAATTTAAATGTGAAAGCATTTCACTTAACACGATTTTGATCAGCCACTCTTTGGGAGTTTGCAATGACAAACTACGCTTAGCATCTGTTATCCCTTTGACACACTGGTATGGTGGTATAAATACCATGGCATTGATATCGTTGTATATGCAATATGTACCTTGGGTGGTGAGTGGTGACACTCGCTTCATGCAATAGTATGGCTATGGAAAAGTATAGTTCTTGGATGGCTGGATGGATGGCGCTGCGATCGTAAGAATTCTATGTATATGACGGTAAAGCTGAATGCCACGCAAAAAGCTTGCTGCTAGCTTTGCATTATCCTGGTATTTCCTGACACATTGGTGGTACATCCGTTTACCATAGTATTAGTACCACCAGTGTGTGAAATTTGTCTTTCAATTTGTCTAACAGTTGGAACATTTTGTTTATAGTTAAGTAATCTTGAGTAAAGCAAATCGTGGAACTTATTTCAGATATGACCATTCATCAGTGTGCCTACGAACCGCCGTATAATGTGATTGCATGTCGATGAACCAAGCAGTTCTGTCAGTTTTTAAATTGGCAATAGCGCCAGACATCATCCAATGACATGCCACACGTTCATTGGAATGAAAGTCATTTCCAACGGTACACTTTATATGAGCCAAAAAGAGAAAGGAAGACTGCACCGAAAATCCACCGGGAATCCATTTCAAACTGAATTTTCGGTGTCTGCATGAATGTTTCACTTCCAAACCATTTAAAAGTTGCATTCACCGAGTGCAGACCCAAATACCGGTATCAGAGACACGAAGATATGAGGGGGTTACTTTAAATTTCCCCGTGTTCCAGGTGTAAAAACTGACTTCATTCCCACGACGCTTTTTTATGTTTGGCCACGGCGTTAATAGGAATGAAAGTCGTTTGGATGACCGAACACTTGAAAATCTTCCCAAAAATTTGTAATGGAACACTGAGGGACAGTTTTTTTTTGTTTATTTGCTGTACCTACCTAACTTATATTTGTTGGATTATTCTCTACTCTCTCTGACTTATTTTGTGTATAGAAATTCATCATTAATAAGAAATTCATTGTAAGCAGCGAAACACGAAAACTAACAAAAAAGTTCCCTTGTGCTAAAAATGTCCGCGTTCCTAAACTAAATCTGAATTTCGGAATGCTGATTGTTGTTTCAAAATACAAATACAAATTTTTCGCACAACAGGCTCGTTAGTACCCAGGGCCTAAATTGTTTCGCTCGACCTCCTGTTTTATGCCGAATCCGAACGGCTAAGTTGAGATAAGCTTTTCTTGACAATGGATACTACTCGGATAATTTGTCAGGTCATCACGAGAGGAAGAAAACATCATTTAAGTGTTGCTACGGGCACTAACCCTCGCACCATTGCGCCCGTCAGTTATTTCACCTAATCAAGAAATCTCTGAGGGATCTGTTAGTGGAACACGCCTACTTTAGGAAGATCAAGGATTCTGTACCCGATTCAAAGTCATAAGGGAGGGCTTACGAGACCTGCGCAATAGAGTATGGACTATGGAATATCTTCACAACAAGCCCTCTTATTAATGAACGGTGATTAGTTAATCAGTGACTAATTTTTGACATTTGCACGACTATTTCTTATGGGGAAAACTGTCATTTTTATCGGTTTGTTTTTGATCACAAGCAATTACTGTCGTGTGGTAAAACATTTAATCGAAGAACCGTAAATGCATTTTATTTATCTGTTCATGTTTCGTGTTTAGTCGTAAACAGGTTCAAAATTAGTTACGAGAAATTATGGGTGTTCATATAACGTCGAAAGGTTGTCATAAGCATTCTAAACTAAGTAAATTTACGACGTGGAAATTGAGCTGTCAAAATTTGTATAAACCATTTTTAACAACAATGTGTGACCGTACTTTAGCAGTAAAAAAAAATAATTTCTCGAATTTCTGGGACCGTAAGTAAGTAAAAGAGAGACACATTTCCAAAAAAGCACGGATAACAACCAAACAGTTTTTGACTAACTTTAGGTTAGGTAAGTCCACTGTTATTCCAAGTCAAAAAGTGACTATTAATAGAAAATGTCTTACTACCGGGTTTAGGTTTTTTTTTATAAATAAAATTTTAAAAGCGAAGTATGCTTTTCAATTACCACGACTTAACTAAATCTAACGGCGTTGCCGTTTTCTATTGTTAAATCTGGATTTTGATCTAAAATTTGATCTTTTTCTGTGCCAATTTGTATCTATATTGTCGAAATTTCTTGTCTGTGAGGTTAGTATCGGTGCCCGGTGGAGCTGTCAAGTTTCAAGTCACACAGATTGTTTGTTTTTGATTTAATTTATATTCCACATTGAACTGCTCAAGTTTTAATGATTAATGATAGTTTTTCACAACCGAAATAATAATAAATCAAAACGAAATTCACTCTAGTCAAACTGACAGCTATCATTTGTACAAGTGTAAGTCCAAGGAGGGGTTAAAGCTGCCGAAAATTCCAGATTTGCAAAATTGATCTTAGACAAAAAAAAGATCAATTTTTTGCCCAATGGAACACAACAACTGTCAAAATTGGTCTTTTGACAGATCTAGATAAAAAAAGACTAATTTTTTTACCAATGGAAAACACCATAAATTGACAACTGAAGGTTCGTTTTTTACGGCCGAACTAAGAAGCTTACCAACTACCAACTAAACGGTTATTTGCATTTGTGAGCTAAACTAAATTTTGAAATCAGAAAATAATTTCAGCGAAATTCGTGATTTCAGCCCAAATGCGAACAGTCAATTTGTTGTCACAACACAATGCTTTTTCTATATTTAATCCACATCGTGTTTTAAGCCATGTCCATTTTTTAGGGATTTTAGTTTTACAGATAGGACGGGATAGGATTGTAGCCCTCTCATGGCTAAAACACAATCACGCTTTGGAGCTTCGCTTTACCAACGTTACGCCCAACTGCTTTGCGCACGCTTTGACATATTTATTTTCTCAGCAGTTTCAACTTCTGCTACAAAAATGGGGGAAATGATTAAAATCTTTGCTAAAAATATCGTACTCCACACCTTCTCAGAAAATAATCCAGAAAACAACAACAAATATTTTGACAATTCACACTTTTTCCAACCTTTGCTTTGCCAATGGCACTTTATAGCAACGTTACGTTAAGATTTTACGTTTTTCATTTTGGGGTGGAAACTCAACGCCAGGCAAAGCTAAATTGGGTTGGTAACATTGATTTCATATGGTTGAACTAGGTGCGTCAGCCAACGCAACGCACCAAAGCGTGATTGTGTTTCAGCCATCATATGTTTTTTTTTTGTGGGAACACTATTTGCAAATGTTGAATTTCGTTAATGAAATGACGAGTTTTGGTCCGGTGGAAACGTACTATAAGAGCGGAATATCCCATAGGGGTATATTAGTTTAGATACATAGTGAAATAATTTAGCTACATATACTTCAAAGTATATGGATCGACTCAGAATCGCTAGCTGAGTCGATTTATGTCTGTCCGTCCGTCCGTCCATCCGTAAGTCACCAGTTTTTGGGCCTTAAAATTTGAGCTAGAATGATGAAATTTTCTACACGTGCTCTTTGTTGCTCCCAGCAGACCAAGTGTAAACATTTTTGAAATCCGCACACTGCCACGCCCCCTTTTTAGAAAAACATAGTTTTTGGCCAAACCGTAAAAGTATCTGAGCAACATATTTAGAGAAGCAGAATACTAATTTCGTATTTGCCACGCCCACTTTTTGGGTACGTTTTCAGTAAAAAAAAACTTTTTCGATACAATTTTAAAATATTTGAAACCAACTTTTGATGCAGAACCATTGGTTGTGATAAAATAAACCTTTCGTTCTTAGATCGTGCTAACCCACGCCCACTTTTTAGGGCGTTTTCTTACAAAAACCATTTATATACCCTACCCCATAGCATATGCATGAGAAACGCGTTGTTTTTAGTCGAACTAACAACTGCTGTGCAGTTTGCTGGGTGTGAGCCAGATGTTATTGCGGAGGCTGAAAAATTAAACGATTTTGATAAACTGTCTGAACAATAAGTTGCGTCTGAACAATATGATGTCATTTTCTATATTTCATCTTCATAAAACCTACATTTTGGGGATAATAATTTTAAGGATGGAATGTCATGGGATAGGGTATGAAACGATCCGCTGTGCGGGATTGTAGCCTTCTCATATGTTTTTTTTTACGAAAGAAAAACAAATAGGTACTTGAGTGAGGTTTTTGTGAGTGGTTGACCTCAAAGATTACCATGCAGACAATTTCTTTCTAGTCACAATCATGCAAACATTTTTCCAATGTACGACTTAGCCCTCGTTTAAGAAGAAGAGGCTTTGATATGGCCCATCATAATACACTGGTATGAACACTATTGTATACGGATGTGCCATCTATGTGTCTAGAAATACCTCGCGTGGCATGCGAGCAGCATGATATTTTTGTGGCTTAATACTACATTTTTACTGTGGTATACGTTTACGAATACGTTTAAGAATATATTTTCAATTGCCATTTCTCAACTCATACTACATGAAGAGTTGAGTATGTCACCACACAAGGTATTGCCAATACAATGGTATCAATGCCATGGCACTTATACCACCAGTTTGTCAAGTTGTATCATGTTACATAGCGATGGACAGCTAAAAACCTTTAAATAGTATGTACATGACAGATATCTATAGTAATATTTTCCTATTGTATTCATATTAACTTGACATAAATTAATAACTCCTACGTACTAAACAACGGTTATTCCTTTCTATGATCTGAATGTTCACCACAAATAAAATTGCAAACAATAGTGTTGATTGCGAACTGTCAACCATTTCGAAGTAATCTATCGAATTCAGTAACAAACAGATCTTTTGTGGGTTTGTCTATTTACATGATTACATCCTATTCGAATGTCACTTTCTCCAAAGTTCAAAACAGCTGTTTCATTGTTATTGGTTTTTATTACGAATCCACCCTATCCTTGTCGACGGATTTTCTGAATTTTCACCCGTAAAAACAAGTTCCCAATAATTGTCAAGTCGCGTCACAACCCAAACATCCGCTTAAGTTATTAATTGTCGACCCAAAAACCCATATCAACGAACATCGGCAGTCGGCACAGCAAAGCCACAAAGGACAATTTATTTTTTTTTGTTTAAAGGTGTACTTTCGGGAGTGGCTTTGGTCAACGACCGATTAAGCATAAAGCCGAGTTCGGGTTACCGAATTCTATTGCGTTGGACAACCGGAAAACGTCAAATTATAAGAAAATCTCCATCAAGTTGTCGTCCCACAAAATTCGTAATAACAAAACGAAAGAAACAAAAACAAAAAACTGGTAAAGTGTGTGTCCAAGCTATGTCATGCAGACTGTGAGACACAGCAGCAAACATCGAACGCAAGTATCTGTGCCACGGTGCGAATGATGATTTTTATATAAATTTCTTAAACTTGTACATTATATCGGTTAGTTTACTTAACACCTTGCACGAGTGTGGGTGCCGAAAATAAGTTTAGAGCGTCGCGGGAGAATTTCCATACCCAGCAGGATGGCCATCGTTTACCAATTGATATTCCTAACTGCCCTGGCAATTGCCACACCAGCCGCATGTTCAGAGTAAGTTTATTATTTATGTTCTACGCGATATTAGTTATTTAAGCAAATTGTATTGTGGGGTGCATTTGGCTGTTCGTAATGGACGGTGGAGAGAAAGTACGTATCGGCTTGCCTTGTAATTAGGTAATTGTGTATTGCACTTACCCCGGCTATGTGGCACTCCGCTTGACGATTAATTGAGCACTTTTTTCACAAAAATATTACGTTGTTTGTTATTTGGCGTATTGGAAACTTATTGGGAAATATTCACAAATTGCAGGGCTAATTATTTACACACAGAAGAAGCACAGGGAAAATGAAAACAATCCGATTTGACGTCCGGTTGTACTAGTGGAACAGAACTTTGATTCAACAAATGAGTGACGTAAGGTGGGTTCTGTCAGAATTTTGTTCTTGTGGAACGAGTAGTAGACGACAGTGGTGCTAAAAAATTGCACACTTGTAATAATTTACTTACAGATGTGTGTAATTTATTAAACAGCGGTTGGTAATTCTGGTTTTTAATCAAATACTAAGCCCCGGTTTTTCACCGGAATAAATTTAATCCAGAGTTAACTCACAAACAGCGTTACCAGATAAATTTTTTTAAACCTGCTTAAGCTAAGACGAAAAACTGCAAAACCTGCTTGACAACAATGTAAAAAATGCTAAAAAAAACTGCGATCGATTTTTTCTTGAGAAACACGTTTTTTTTTAAGTTCAAAAAATACATATACAGTTACATTTGTTATTGTAAAGGGTGATCCATTTCGAGGTTTCCTACTTTTTTAAAGAAAAAAAACACAGAAAATTCAAATTTAATGGAGAATGTTTATTATCATTTGAAAGAACATTCGTTGGCATTTATTTTTTGAAGATTATGTCTATCAAATGTTGGCCGTTGCTACGTCGCAGATGGTCCATCCGTTGAGTCCAATTTTCGATCACTCGTTCGAGCATTTCGACTGGTAACTGGCGAATGACACGCGTGATGTTTTCCTCAAGGCCTAAATCGAAGCGGGTTTGTCGGCATAAGCTTTTGACTTTACATATCCCCACAGGAAAAAGTCTAACGGTGTGATATCACACGATCTTGGTGGCCAATCGACCGGCCCAAAACGTGAAATTATGTGCTCAACGAAATGTTCTCTCAATAAGTCCATTGATTGATGCGATGTGTGGGAAGTGGCGCCGTCTTGCTGAAACCAAATGTCGCCGAGATCACGAGCTTCAATTTCAGGCATCAAATAGTCGGTTATCATGTTCCGAGTTGCTGCGAACGGCGCCGAATCGACTCTCCACGGTCTTCGTGTACGCTCTCAGCTACGGCCGCTATATTTTCTTCACAGCGTGCTGGACGTGGTCAATTCGGTCGAATATTATCCAATAATGAATGCTGGGTCTCAAAATGGGTGATGGTGTTGCGAATAGTACGCTCAGTAGGCCGATTATTTTGACCATAAGTTGAGCGAAGTGCACGAAACACATTCCTAACAGAACGTGAATTTTCAAAATAAAGTTGAACAATTTGTAAACGTTGTTCACGCGTAAGTCTTTCCATTATGAAATGCCAAACAATACTAAACAAAAATAACATGACAGCATGACACGACTCACACGTGATCTGTCAAAAAAGGCTATTGAAAAAAGTATCTCTACTTGGATCACCCGTTATAAGATGATAATTTATAAAAGATGATCATTTTTAAATTTAAATGTCCAAAGTTATTAATTTAAATCATTCGGAATCTTTATAGAGAATTTTTGAATTTATCAAAGTTACCATTTTATTTGTTGGAACAAAGTTTATAACAGCCTTCACCTTAAGAAACCCCCTGCTTTACTTGCAAAACAACTTTTTCGTTACTGAAGCGATAACAGTTTTAATTTTCAACGAACTTACCTGCGAAAATATTGTTTCAAAAGCAGTATTAGATGTGAGTAAGCATAAATATTGCAAATTTAGTTATTGTTGGATACTTATTGCTGTTTACTGACATTTCCTTTTATTTTTTATCAAAATAGTGAATATTGGCATAATCGCTTTGAAATACCTATAATGTTGAATTTTTTTCATTTCATTTCATTTGTGTTTATTTAGCAGGTAATAAGCTATTATAACATTTAATATATTTTCTTAAAACTAAAATGGTATACATTTATCTTTCACAATTATTTCTTACATACGTAATAATGTTTTTTTTAAACCTTATTAAATTAGTTTCATTTTTGATTTCTGAGGGTAATTCATTATACATCTTAAATCCCTTATAAAAAACACTGTTTTGGGCGTTTTGAGTTCTGAATAGTGGAAGACGAATATCATTTCTATTTCTCACATTATAATTGTGTACATTTTCAACATACATTATTTTATCACATAAATAATTAGGCAACATTCCGGACTTCATTTTAAAGACAAAAATTAATACATTCATTACTGTTCTTTGTTTCACATTTAACCATTTCAATACACTTAACATATTCACAGTCGGTGTTAGCCAATGACATTTTAAAATAATTCTCATAGCTTTATTTTGAAATTTTTACAATCTTTCCATCATTGTTGCGTTTGATGAATATATTATTGTTGAACAATACTCAAAATGAGGTTTAATAATTGAATTATAAATATTAATTGCACTAACAAGAGGTATTCGTTTTCTAATTCTTCCAAAGAATCCAATTTTTTTACTAATTTTTTTTTGATATGTATTGAATGTGATTGCTAAAATTCAAACTTGTATCAATAACAATTCCTAAGTATTTAATTTCATTAATTACTTCTATTTTTTCATCATTTATTATAATATCTGCCTCAGGTTGTGCATTTATGACCATACATTTGGTTTTACTTATATTTAGACTTAGTTTGTTCATTTGAAACCACTTGTAAAGGCTTTCTAGATCATTATTTATTTTGTCTATACATTCATTTACGTTTTTTGATGATATGTAGAGTAGACCATCATCTGCGAACAACTGTATTGAAGCGTACTTTGATACTCTTCACTCAGAAAAAAAAATTGTTATATCAAGAATTTTATATTTTGGCCCAACAATTTTCGTACTTTGAAATGAACCCAAGTACTCAAAATTTTTAACTAAGAATGCAAGTGTTGAACGTGCAGCAAGAACTTTTATTCTTGATTTAAAGATAAAAAATGTAAAAACTTCAAGAATTTACATTGTTGCCTCAAGAACGAATTGTTAAAAAAGCTCAACAAATAAAATTGTATTTCCAAAAACTAAAATACTTAAAATTTCAAGAGCGAAAATTGTTGCGAGAAAAATGCATTATTAATAAAAATTGACAATTTAATAGTTGGATCAAGAACAAAACATGTCAGACTTTTAAAACTATAGATTGTTGACCCAAGAACAAATTGTCAATAAAAATGAAAATGAAATTGTTGGCTCAAATACTAAAAATGTGAGATTTCCGGAAATTGTTGTGTTAAAAATTGCTCATCAAATTACTTTAAGAATAAAGTTGTTACCTATATGAAAATTTGTAGGTTTAAGTTTAAACTTACCTTTAAAACACCCCCTTGGTTTCAGTAAACGGAGAATTTTTTCTTCAACAAAATAAAGCATAGACGATGAAGCAGAAAAAACGCTAAAAATTTTCTAATGTAACGAATTTCATATTTTATTTTTTTTTTTATATTAGACATACTTAAAAATAATGTACATAAATAATAAATTTAATGCAAAATACAGTATTTATAAAAACGAACAACTTCTTCCGAGTTATTTAAAGTGATACTCCTTACACACGACGAAAAATTACCAATATGTTTCATATAAAAGCAATTTACATTTTGCTCTATTTTATATGCCTGAAATTGTTCTAGATACAAACATTTGTATAATTGACATATTAAAAAAATATTTTTTTCTGAATCCAAAAAGATGTTTAATATTTTTAATACTGAACTTTCAAATTTGACAAAGCAATTAATTTTAAAAAGGTTTCCTTTGAAAATCAAACTTTCAACTTGGCTACCCAAAGAAAAATGTGTGCAAAGATTAAGGTAATACGGGAGTTTAGTTAAATCAATAGGCAAACAGTTGCAAAATTTGGAAAAATCGTCCTGAAAAAATAAGTTTTGTAGAGTAGTATGTGAGAATTGAAGAGAGCTTTTTATGCATAAAGTGTACGGAACATTTATTCTTGAATTTATAACGTGACAATACTGCTTAAAAAATTGATGTTTTGCTTCAAATCTGAAGCACCAAACATTTTTTAATGGACCAATTTCTTTTATAACAGTGCTGTAGTGTAACATAAAATGAAATTTGGGCTTTAATTTTTCTTTAAAAAAATCAACATAGAAGCTGTTGTGTTCTTCAATCAAATTATCAAGTTTTGTTAAAATAGCTGAATTGAATTCGTCAAGAGTTACAATATCAATTATTTTTATAAAAATTATTAAAAATTGGTAAACTGTATCTGTATTTGTATCAGTAGTGCTTTTGGCTATCTTTTCTGCTACAGACGAGTCAGCTTTTCTCTTCCGATTGTATCCAATGTTAAAGTACCTGTCAAAAATTTTCCCTGATGGTTGCTTTCCGTTTTCCCGCGGAACGTAATATGTACGTTCGTCTTCATTCGGAAATAATTTTACTATTTCCTTAGCTACTCTTTGCATGGTTTTTGGACACATTTTTAGATCATTGCGATGGAAATGGTCGACAATGCATCTACATATGATGGTTTGATCAGTGCTAGATAGGTTTGGCATTTCTTGGTACGCTTTAATCATATCGTTTCCAGAAACAGTTTTTTGCAATATTTCTTTAATATTAAATTCGATATTTGTATTTGTTTCGAAAACATTTTGAGAAGACGTTGAGGAGCTGGCATGTAATGTTTCCGATGAAAGCCATTGTGATACCATGGAGAGTGTTTTGTCTGGCAGCATGGTATTAAGTCGACCTAAAGAATAAAATAAAAAGTATTTAATTTAAAAAAAAATATACCTTCCCATAAATCAACAAAAAAATTTAAGAGTTACAATGTGCGTAGACCACGCACCCACCACCATACCAAAGATTATAAATTCTATATAGATGATGAACTCCATATAAGAAAAATTGTTCTATGGCGGGTCGTGCTGGCACAGCCCGCCACATGTCTGGGTTCTTGTTTTTTCATGTGTTTTCATGCACACCGCCCGCCCGTACCATGAAGCTACTGAGCAAAAGTTTCTGTTTTTTGTTCTCAATGAGAATTCATAATCTTTGGTTAATACGTATTGCATAGGTACCTATATTATTTCAAAATATTAGTTCGTACTTACATGATTAGCTTCCCTCCATTTATTTAGACCGTACCTAAATGTTATTCGGTCCGCCATAAGCTCTCTTTTTTGGAACACATTTTCAATGTCATGTCCATTAAGAATTTTGATAACATCAAAAGAAGCTATGCGGCACTCATCTAGTGCAGATATCCCGTCGCAGGATAATCCCAACTTAATTGTTTTCCACTTATAACACTCTTGCACGCACCGATCGCACTTTTATTTGTTTAATTATTTTCCTTTAATTTATTCAATGTTGTACCGATCGCATTTCACAAGACAATGATTTCCACTGGTTGCATTTCTTCTAAGAGACAATTTTACAGTAAGGTTTTCAAGAGTTTAAGAATAAATTGTTGTGCCAAGAACTAGTTGTTGGAAAAGTAACAATTTATACTTAAATCTCAAGAATTGAGATGCAATAATAATATACAAAAAAACGATTCAAGAATGCAATACTTGTGCCGACAACTTTTATTGTTGAGTATACAAACGCAAGTATGCCATTGAGTATACAATGCAATATACAAATGTAATATATCCCAAGATAATGAAAGATATTTTTACTGTGTTCTGTGTGATTGAGAGATAGATGAAGTTTAAGGGTTATGGAATAGAACAATGTAGAATACGCAATAGGTTTTTACTTAATGATAACATACTGTTGACATTAGAACAATGATTTTATCTTCAATTTCATAACAATAATTGCCATGGTTGTTTTCAAAATAACTTAATATTGATTTCAAAACAAATATTTTTTTCTTGGGTAAAGAACTAATTCTTGAAATCATTATACAAAAAAAATACATTTTCCATTGTTATTCCAACTTTTTATATTCTTGGTAACAATTGTTAACTGAAGAACGAATTGTTGGCTCAACAATTTGATTCTTAATAGGATATTTTGCATGTAAAAATATTTAAAACAAAAATTTTATTCTTAGGCTAACAATTTTCCATTTTCGAAAATGTTTAAAAATGTGGAAATTGTTTTTTCAAGAATTTTATTTTTCAATTGACGTTTTGATTCTTGAAAAATCAATAATGAGTTCTTGCTTCAACAACTATTTGTTGAGTCAACAATTTTTAAATCACAATTGTACAAGAATGGAAAATTCTTCGGACAACAATGTTTTTTTTTCTGAGTGTTGGCATTTCATTTACATAAATAATAAATAGCAGCGCTCCTAAAACTGATCCTTGTGGTACTCCTAAATTAACGTTTATCGCCTCAGAAATTGCCTCCTCAACTCTTGTTCTTTGCCTGCGTTCATTTAAATATGACTGGAACCATTTAAATTCTGCATCTCTTATACCATATTGATGTAACTTGTTCAGAAAGATGTTTCTGTCTATTGTCTCAAAAGCTCTTCTTAGGTCGATAAAAACAGCAACAATCTTCTTATTTTGTTGAACTTCATATTTCCAATCCGCGATGATCAGGTTTAGTAAAGATTCACAACTATGCCTGCCTCTGAACCCAGATTGACATTCTACGAACAATCGATTGTCTTCCATATATTTTTGAAGTTGAATTTGCACCACTTTTTCCAGTATTTTAGCTTCATTTGGCAACATATTAACAGGACGAAAATGGCTCTTTCGGGTTATTCACTTTTGCAATCGGTATTACAATCGCCTCTTTCCATAAGTTTGGATACACTCCTTCAGTCATCGATTTATTTATTAGTGCGCACAATTTCATACCGATAATGTGAAACGCGTCTAAAATCATTTTCATACTTAACTTATTTGGATCCTTCTTATTTTTCATATTTTTCAAAATACTTTTTAGCTCATTAGGTATTATGGACTTAAATTTAAATATTGTGCTTACATTTGAAATAATATTTTCGTAAGAGACATTGGGAATAGTTCTATTCAATAGACTGACACTTTGTACAAAAAAGACATTAAAATTTGTTGCCAGCATCGCGCAGTCTTTTACTAACACACCATCAAAAACAACACTTTTTATTGCACTTTTCTGCTCTTTGAGTACTAGCATTTTTATCGTTCGCCACATTGTTTTCTGGTTACTAGAAGATTGAATCTTATAGTTTACATAATTACTTTTTGCTCGATCAATAGCTGATTTAAACTCATTTCTAGCCACTCTATAATTTTCCCAGTCACTTGATAGATTGGACCACGCTGCTCTTTTATGTTTGTAAATTTTCATATTTCTCATTACTTTAAGTTGGTTATCGAACCATGGATTTGTTCCCTTAATATTTATATTTCTTATACACTTCAAATTATTCACCGCTGTTTTCAAACAGTCCGATACAATGTTTGCAGTCATGTTTACATCCCCAACTTCCCATAAATTTGCGAAATCTTCGAGTCCAAGGTACACGCGGTCACAGAAGCGAATTTTATTGTATTTCAACGTTTCTATTTTTGTATTTACACTTTTCACTGATTGATCCATTTCTATCTTTATTTCAATGCTTTCGTGATCACTAATTTTATATTTATCTATCACATTGGCTTGCACTTTATTTGAGTTTGATATCACGTAATCCACAATAGTCCTTGTTGTTGTCCCTATGTTTCTTGAATCACCCGTATTTCGTGAGGTATGTGCTATCCTGGTGGGTTCGTTAACTAATTGAATAAAATCACTGTCATTTATAATTTGTTCAATTCGTAGTTTATATGTATCACTTTTTAACCAGTCTATATTGAAATCTCCCATAACTATTATTGTGCTTTCATTAGACGGAAGCTTTTCCATACACTCCCGAAATTTATCACAAAACAACCTTTCCGATGTACTTGGTGATCTGTATAGTCCCACCAGCAACATATTATGCTTTCCAAATTTTATTTTTAGGGCTAAGCACCACAATTCTACGTTTATGTATACATTTTCTAAGATATCAATTTGCCATATATCCTTAATATAGAAAACAACACCTCCTGTACGTGTCGATATTGAATCACACCTTACCGTCAAGTACCCTTTGATAAAAATTTCTTTGTCTTCAACTTTCGATGTTAGATGAGTTTCCGTTAAGCATATAAATTCAAAATTATTCGTTTCGATTATATTTTCAATTTCATCAAAGTTATTGACTAAGCCTTGTATATTCAAGTAAAGGTTATTACACATTTTTAATTGCTAATATTGTATTCTATCTTTAAATGTTTTAAATATTTTGATGAATACAGGCCAAGTCTTGTCATTCGCCTCATGCTCGCAATTATAACTCATGCCTAGATTCTCATTAATCTTTGAACAGTTTATACATTTAATAATATTATTTGTGCATTCCTTTGTGTTGTGTTCTTCGCCGCACTTAATACAGGATAATTTGTTTTTACAAACATTTGCTTTGTGATTAAATCCTTGACATTTGTAACACCTTGTCAAGTTGTAAAACTCTCGAACTAAACATTTTACCCATCCAATTTTTACTTTACCAATTTTTAATATATCATGGAAACTGTTGCTATCTAGTTCAATGACAACATTTAGGTTTCTCCACCGACTTGTATTTATGAAAATCTTCACTATTTTCATTTCACTGTTTCTTAATTCAGGGTTCTGGTTCTTTATTTTTCCCACAATTTGATCCTCTAACTCATCATTTTCCAAATTCATTATATACACACTTTTGGTTTAATTAACTTTGGTATTTCGATATTATAGCCCTCTTTCAAAGTTTCTTTAATTGCATCTTTTAATTTTTCACTAGACTCTTTATCTGCACATTTTATGGCGATCCCGCCCTTGTTCTTGTTTACCACACTGTTTATATTAATATTAGTTGGGTCAATCTTTGATTTTATTTCCATCCTTGTTTCGTTTGATGCCTGCTTCTTCTTAGGATAAACAAGGACAGACGGCTCACTTGATTTTATAATATCAGAAAATAATAATTCGTTTTGTCTCTTTTCTGCTATTGTTGCACTTTGTTTATTAGATTTCCGTATATCATTTCTCATTTCGTTTACCGAAATCGATATATTTTTTACACTTTCCATTAGTTGGCTGTTTTTCTCACGCACACTTTCTTTTGTTTTCAAAAAAGATTCTTGATTTAAGTCCGTTATTTTTGTAGAAATAAGCCGTATTTCTTCAATTACCCGCACGTCGTCTTTCTCTTTTTGTTCATTTTGTTTACATAGAGCATTTTCAATTGTTTTTGCCATTTCCGCGATTTGGTCCGTTAACAATTTTGTATTAG
This sequence comes from Rhingia campestris, assembly GCA_932526625.1. Lineage (NCBI taxonomy): Eukaryota > Metazoa > Arthropoda > Insecta > Diptera > Syrphidae > Rhingia > Rhingia campestris. Next base: position 22,717,691 of record OW052184.1, read on the forward strand.
TCTTAAGTGCCTCAATCATAAATTCATATTTAGACTTTTGAGACTCAAGCAACACTTCGTAGAGTTTTAGAATTTTTGCCGGAGTTCCAAAACAATCTACACAATAGTAACCCATGTTCCGATTTGCTTATTCATATGCATATTCCGTCAATTTTCCTTCGCAACACGCCCGATGAAAAACCCGCTTGCAGAAACCGCTACACGGAACTATATATGGATCATTTCTACTGAATTGTCTTTCGTATTTTCCACAAAAACCATCCATTGCACCGTCTCAATCTCACGATCAGTCGATGTCTAATGAATATACCTCTTTAGAGATATTTTTGTGATTTTATACACTTGATAATATAAAGAAATTAGGAATATAAATTCACCAGCACTTCTTTTTTACGTCTTACTCTTACAATCGTTTTGACCGTTGAATTTTTTAACCATAGGTAAAATGTAATCCATATCATTCAAACAATTAAAACTAAATTCGTTTGGGACAGAATTTGTTGTTCAAAAATTCACGTTGGAAATACAGTTTTAATGCACTATATTATTCTATAATTTGATTGACGCAATCATGTAGCGATAGCCACCTAATGTCTTAGTGGCGCAAACTCCTATGCTTTTCTGTTTCAAAAAAACTCTTGGAATTCTAAAAATTCTCGTTGTCTTTTACCACTTTGAGAAAAGTATGATTAGACCAATTGCTCAATGGATCTTGGCAATTTCTAACTGGCATGACTGACAGCTAGAGCAACCGACTAACGCATTTAATAAATACACAATGCCTATGTCAATAATATAATAACTATCTGCACCCTTTCCTTTTGCAAATGCTACACAAAAGTTACATCAATAGGTATCCACCACACCGACACCACCCAACAGCTGTGTTTACTTTGTTTAATTTCTGACCCTAACTCTGCGTACATATTTGCATTTCTTCTTTGGGATCATTTATCTTGAAGACGATCGTGTATTCGTGTTTAATGTCGCCCAAACAATTAAAAATATGTATAATTTTTTTTTGGTTTAAAAACTGCCAAAAACTGCTAAAATTTAAGAAAATGCTAAAAAAAACTGCTGCAGGTCATTTTCATTATCAAAAACTGCTAAAATCGCAGGAAACTGCTAAATCTGGTAACGCTGCTCACAAAGCAGTTTTTCAGTGCATGATTAACAGCCTGATTCTCCCCCTTGTGAGGAATCAAAAGTCACAAGCTCTTGTGACTATTCTTTGTGAGGATAATTTGACTCGATAACATTTGTCGGATTCTCCGATAATCGTCACAAGAAAAGTCACAACGAAACTCACCACAGCAAAGGTGAATATAAGCAACTTACTTACTTACTTAAGTGGCGCTACAGTCCGGAATGAACCTGGGCCTCAACCAACATGCCTCTCCAATTAGCCCGGTCCTTAGCTAACTGCCTCCAGTTGCGCACTCCAAGTTGGTTGAGGTCGGTTTCCACTTGTGCGCGCCACTTAAGGCGAGGTCTTCCTCTACTGCGTCCGATGTCTGGCTGGGAATCGAAGACTCTGCGAGCCGGAGTATTGGTGTCCATTCGTTCTACATGTCCTAGCCATCTTAAACGTCCAATGCGGAGTTTTTTGACCAGGGGCATGTCGCTGTACAGCTCGTATAGTTCTTGGTTCAATCTTCATCTCCATAGCCCGTCAACGCAAACCGGACCGAAGATTTTTCGAAGAATTTTCCTCTCAAATCTACCAAAGATTTCTTCATCCGCTTTTGATACGGTCCATGCTTCAGCGCCGTAGAGCAGGACTGGGATGATCAGGGTCTTATATAGGGTTTCCTTAGTAGTTCGAGTGAGGGCTTTACTACTTAATTGCCTTCTTAGCCCGAAGAAATAGCGGTTGGCAAGAGTAATTCTTCGTTTGATTTCTGACGAGATGTTGTTGTCGGAGTTAATAGCGGAGCCGAGGTAGACAAAGTCCCGTACTACCTCAAAGTTATATCTGTCAATGATGACGTTCTGTCCAATTCGTCGATGTTGTGTGTCCTTTCGTATTGACAGCATATACTTAGTCTTACCCTCATTTACTGCTAAACCCATTTTTGCCGCTTCCTTCTCTATACTAGCAAACGTGGCTATGACATCACGTTGAGTCCTACCAATGATGTCAATATCGTTGGCGTATGCTAGTAGTTGCACCGTTTTTTGGAAAATTGTGCCTCTGGAGGTGGCTCGGGGGTTTTGGACAATCCTCTCAAGAATCAAATTGAAAAAGTCACATGACAGCGCATCGCCTTGCCTAAATCCTCTTTTGGTATCGAATGTGTCGATGAAGTCGTTTCCGACCCTGATGGAGCAGCAAGAATTCTCATCGTCAATCACAGACGGACGAGTTTGGGCGGTATACCAAAACTAGACATGGCTCTGTATAGTTCGTCTCTATAAATGCTGTCATATGCGGCTTTGAAATCGATAAATAGGTGTTGGGTATCGATTTGGACTTCTTGGGTTTTGTCCAGGATCTGCCGAAGTTTAAAAATTTGATCGGTTGTGGACTTTCCTGACCTAAAACCACACTGATAAGGGCCGATTAGGTTGTTGGTAAACGGTTTCAGGCGTTCACATATGACGGCAGATAGGACCTTGTAGGCGATGTTGAGCAGACTTATGCCTCTGTAGTTGGCGCAGTTCAGAGGGTCTCCTTTTTTGGGGTGATGTTGTGATGTTCCATTCTCCAGGCATACTTTCATCCGACCAGATTTGGCTTATGAGTTGGTGAATGTTACTTACCAAGTCATCTCCGCCAGCTTTATAAAGCTCAGCGGGAAGGCCGTCATTTCCGGCGGCCTTATTCAGCTTGAGTTTAGATATTGCTGTCCTCACTTCACTTAGGTCGGGTGGTTGGCAGTTCTCGCTGCCGTTGCCAATATTGAATGGTTCGTTCTGCCTGACAGCGGAATGTTGTTCGTCATCGCCGTTTAACAGTCTGCAGAAGTGGTTCTTCCATATCCTCAGCATCGACTGTGACTCAACTACGATATTTCCTTGTTCATCTCGACAGGATTCTGTTCGAGCCTTGTAAACTTGGCTTTGACGTTTTACAGTTTGGTAAAACTTGCGAACATCGTTCCTGGAGTGGCACCTCTGTACCTTCATACAAATGATGTGGCTGTCAGATTGACGTTAAGTACCCTACATGGCCCCTGATCAAGATTGGGTGTAACAATAGGTCTGTTCCCGTACTTTTTCAGTAAAAATTAGTAAATTCTCAAATTTCTTGGAGTGGGGGTAAATTATCTCAGAAAGAGACAAAATTACCAAAAAGTACGGGAACGCGTTTAAGTAAAAAACAGTAAAATTATATATTTTGTATGCCTTTTAAAGAACAAATGACATAAATCGCCTGTCAAAACAAGCGAGTTGTCACTTTTAGATACCAACTGACGGTTTACTGATTTTTACCAACAGAAATTTCTGCAGTAAATTTTATTTAAAGATTTTTATGGAGGGGTAGTTTTTTGCTCTCTCCCGAGCTCTCTCTTTTACTTATTTTTGCGTACGGGAACGGCAATACGTAAAAATCAGTAAAAGTCAGTAAGAATCAGTAAATATTATTTTGTACGGAAACAGCCCGATTATGACATCACATTTGATCCACCCTGTATATCAAAATACGATGTACATAGTCTTCTAGAATCAGAAGATCTAACTCCAGAAGAGTTTATTGTGAGCGGCACTCATAGCTGTTTAATGAAATAGCGGGTGAAATGAACATTTTTAAATAGATTTGGTTGCATTTGTTAGGTTATGGGCATTGCCATTCGTTGCTAGATTTTATCTTTAAAGTCTTCGTTTTGTTTTTGTTATCAAGACATCTGTCGCAATTGGTATAGATTGGAAATCTTTATGATAAGCCTGCGGCTAAGCGAATTCATTGAACAGATAAGGGTCCTAATCGACGATAACGGTTTTTAGTCAGTAATTGATTTCTTCGCTCGCTTGAAAGCAAAGATAAGTCCGACAGTCAAGAGCACTCTCCATAAACGTGTTTTCGTTGGAATAACTTGCAAGTGTTGTCCATTAGTCTAATTAACCCCCTTCCTCTGATCGATGCAATTACTGCGCATTGCTAAACGCATCCAAGTTGATCGTGCGCCAATTTGCGACCGTGCTCAAAAATGTGTTCCCGAAGGCGTTATCAGTAATTGGCCCTCCATTGAAGAGCGTTTGATTAGTGCACCGACATTCGATTGAAGCAATTAGCAAGTAAATTAGTGGAATCGTTTGTAGTTGATTCTCGATCTTATGTCGACCACTTGGAAGCACTTTGTTGTTGGGATTTTTGTGCTGGCCTTTGTGTGCGCACTGATCGCTGTGCTAGTTCTCTTCACAAGGACAAGCTATGTGGATATTACATTCCGAGACGAGTAATTTTCAGTTCTTCTCCGCGCAGATCTTTACTAATTAAAATTATTTTCCATTTCCAGCTTAGTTTGGGGCTATGAATGTCACCAAAGCAAGTGCGTGAAGGTCCCCTTGAACGAGGAGAACTTCCAAAAGGCCGTCAGCTTGCCGGTTTGTAGAATATTCTGTGGTGACAGTATTGGAACGTTGTGGCCCAAGCCGACGGGACCTGTGCGAATTGGAGAATATATCGTACACATCGATCGGAGTAAGGTCAAGTTCAGTTTCCCATCAACGAAGGCCGCTGCATTGTGGAAGGACAATGAGAAGCGTTTCGTTGAGCAAATCGACGCCAAGATACCCGATACAACATTGGTCCGGGATGAAGGCAGATCACTGACGATCAAAGTAAATGTTGATGAGAGTCCAGATAAGGCCGAACAAATACCACAATTGACGTATGATACCGACGAGAGTTATACGCTGGAAATTACTCAAGGCACCAATCAGGTGTTTGCCAATATTAAAGCAAAGTCGTTCTTTGGAGCACGACATGGCTTGGAGACATTGTCACAGCTGATCGTCTATGATGATATTCGACGTGAAGTTCAGATGCTGGGACAAGCTGAGATTACTGATGCACCGGCTTATAAGCATCGTGGTCTACTGTTGGACACATCAAGGAACTATTTCAGCGTGAAATCTATTAAGAGGACAATCGGTGAGTGATTATGAAACCCTTTTTCTATCATTAATTGTATTTCCCCCCTCTAGATGGCATGGCTATGACCAAGCTCAACACATTCCATTGGCACATAACCGATTCACACAGTTTCCCAATGGTTGTGAAATCTCAACCGGACCTTTATAAGCTTGGTGCTTACTCTTCCCGTAAGGTTTACACTCATGAAGACATTGCCGATGTTGTGGAATACGGACGCGCCAGAGGTGTCCGTGTTATGCCCGAATTCGACGCACCAGCTCATGTCGGTGAGGGTTGGCAATTTAAGAACATGACTGCGTGCTTTAACGCACAGCCGTGGAAGAATTTCTGCGTCGAACCGCCATGTGGTCAACTAGACCCCACTGTTGACGAAATGTATACCGTCCTGCAGGACATCTACCGTGAGATGTTTGAACTCTTCAATCCCGATGTTTTCCACATGGGAGGCGACGAAGTGTCCGTCAATTGCTGGAACTCCAGTGAAACCATTCGCATTTGGATGCTCGCCAAGGGCTGGGGTTTGGAGGAGAAAGACTTCATGAAACTGTGGGGCCATTTCCAAACGACTGCACTCGATCGGGTGGATAGTGTTTCGAAAAATGGCAAAGTACCAGTAATTATGTGGACCAGTCGATTGACTGATGTGCCTTTCATTGATGAGTATCTCGACAAGGACCGTTATATCATACAAGTGTGGACAACTGGTGTGGACATAAAGATTCAGGAAATACTTAAACGAGGCTACAAGATGATATTGTCAAACTACGACGCATTGTACTTCGACTGCGGATTCGGTGGTTGGGTTGCCGATGGCAACAACTGGTGTTCACCATACATTGGCTGGCAAAAGGTCTACGAGAATAGCCCCGAGAAGATTGCCGGTGATTATAACGGATTGATTTTGGGTTCAGAAGCAGCAATTTGGTCGGAACAAGTCGATGAGCATACCGTAGATGCTAGATTTTGGCCAAGAGCAAGTGCACTCGCCGAACGCTTATGGTCGAATCCTAAGGACAATTGGCGATTGGCAGAATCACGTTTATTGGTACACCGCGAACGATTGACTGAAAACGGTCTGGCGGCAGAGAGTATCGAACCAGAATGGTGTCTACAGAACCAGAATGAGTGTCCAATCGATGCGTATGATACAAAAAACGTATCGACCAGATAATACGGAGCTTCTATTATTTTCTGACGTATTTTGTTGGTCCTTATTGTGGCGGTGGGTGTTCTTAAGTAAAACATGAGTGAAACCAGTGTACCTAGAAGAATAATGTGCGTACCTTACTGTGTCGTCTATGTATGTTAAATAAAGAGTTTTGACTTTTCTAACTGCGTTTTGGTTGTTTTTTTGTGAGCAGGGGTTATTTATAACACCTGATAGGTTTTCTCTTTGCGTAACGAACTTCGGAATGCCAATTGATAAGAAACATCAGGAGCATTAGGCGATTTTTAAGGCACGTTTCAGTGTTATTATTGGCCGCCCTCAGATACTCAGAAAGAATTGATTCTAGCGGGATGGTTAGGAATGTTGTCAACACACATAAAAGCTGCAGTCGGCCGCCCGCCCTCCAGTGTAGTGGGCATCATCGGATGCTGAACTAATAGCGGTAGCCTTAAGCTGACATTACTGTCATTCTATTGTCGGAGACCTACTTACTTACTTATTTAAGTGGCGCTACAGTCCGGGATGAACCTGGTCCTCAACCAACATGCCTCTCCAATTAGCCCGGTCCTTAGCTAACTGCCTCCAGTTGCGCACTCCAAGTTGGTTGAGGTCGGTTTCCACTTGTGCGCGCCACTTAAGGCGAGGTCTTCCTCTACTACGTCCGACGTCTGGCTGGGAATCGAAGACTCTGCGAGCCGGAGTATTGGTGTCCATTCTTTCTACATGTCCTAGCCATCTTAAACGTCCAATGCTGAGTTTTTTGACTAGAAGTATGTCGCTGTACAGCTCGTATAGTTCTTGGTTGAATCTTCGTCTCCATAGCCCGTCAACGCAAACGGGACCGGAGATTTTCCAAAGAATTTTTCTCTCAAACCGACCAAGGATTTCTTCATCCGCTTTTGATACGGTCCATGCTTCAGCGCCGTAGAGCAGGACTGGGATGATCAGGGTCTTATATAGGATCTCCTTATTAGTTCGAGTGAGGGCTTTACCACTAAATTGCCTTCTTAGCCTGAAGAAACAGTGGTTGGCAAGAGTAATTCTTCGATTGATTGATTGAGTTAAAAGCGGAGCCGAGGTAGACAAAGTCCCGTACTACCTCAAAGTTATATTTGTCAATGGTGACGTTCTGTCCAATTCGTCGATGTTGTGTGTCCTTTCGTGTTGATAGCATATATTTAGGTCTTACCCTCATTTACTGCTAAACCCATTTTTGTATACTAGCAAACGTGGCTATGACATCACGTTGAGTTGGCTAGGGAGTTTTGCACAATCCTCTCAAGAATTAAATTGAAAAAGTCACATGACAGCGCATTGCCTTGCCTAAATCCTTTATTGGTACCGAATGTGTCGGTGAGGTCGTTTCCGACCCTGATGGTGCAGCGAGAATTCTCCATCGTCATCCTACACAAACGGATAAGTTTGGGTGGTATACCAAAACTAGACATGGCTCTGCATAGTTCGTCTCTATAAATGCAGACGTATGCGGAATTGAAATCGATAAATAGGTGGTTGGTATCGATTTTGACTTCTTGGGATTTTTCCAGGATCTGCCGAAGTGTGAAAATTTGATCGATTGTGGACTTTCCAGGCCTAAAACCACACTGATAAGGGCCGACCAGGTTGTTGGTAAACGGTTTCAGGCGTTCACATATTACGGCAGATAGGATCTTGTAGGCGATATTGAGGAGACTTATGCCTCTGTAGTTGGCGCAGTTCAGAGGGTCTCCTTTTTTTGTGGATCAGGCAAACGATGCTGAGGTTTCATTGTTCAGGCATACTTTCATCCGACCAGATTTCGTTATGAGTTGGTGGATGTTACTTACCAAATCATCTACGCCAGCTTTATAAAGCGCTTTGGGAGGTCCGTCATTTCCGGCAGCCTTGTGAAACTTGAGTTTAGATTTTGCTAGCCTCACTTCACTTAGGTCGGGTGATTGGTAGTTTTCGCTAACGCTGCCAATATTAAATGGTTCGTTCTGCCTGACAGCGGAATGTTGTTTGTCATCGCCGTTTAGCAGTCTGCAGAAGTGGTTCCTCCATATCCTCAGCATCGACTGTGTTTCAACTACAATATTTCCTTGTTCATCTCGACAGGATTCTGTTCGAGCCTTGTATCCTTGGCTTTGACGTTTTACACTTTGGTAAAACTTGCGAACATCGTTCCTGGAGTGGCACCTCTCTATATCCTCAATCGCGCGCTTTTCTTGCTCTTTTTTCTTCTTTCTGAAAAGCCGATGTTCTTAACTTCTTCTTTGCCTAAAGAGCTCAATGGCAGCTCTCGTCTTCACCTGCAGCTTAGCCTTGTAGGCCTCGTTCTTGGCTGCGAGCATCTGTCGGCAGTACTCATCAAACCAGGGGTCTCTTGCTGGTGGCGGCGAGACACCTAACGCATTAGTTGCGGCTGATCTAATGGTTTGTTGGCATCGTTGCCATTGTTCTTCGACATTAAATGCTGGTGGCATGTTGTAAATCGATAGGTTAAGGGATACGCGTTGTGTGAAGGTCTTGGCGGTCTTTGGCGATTGCAGTCTTTCGACATTCAATTTTTTTATAGTATTTCTGGTTTTGTGTGGCGTGGTGGATATCCGCATCCTTACCTTTGCCACAACAAGGTAGTGGTTCGAGTCGATGTTAGCCCCTCGGAATGTTCGGACATCCAAAATACTGGATGCGTGCCTCTTGTCTATCGCAATGTGATCAATTTGGTTGACTGTTCGTTGATCTGGAGACCGCCATGTCCCCTTATGGATATCGAGGTGAGGAAAAAGTATGCTGGCTATAGTGGCATTTCGTTCCGTAGCGAAGTCAATTAGCCTAAGTCCGTTACCAGACTTGTTGTCGTGTAGGCTATATTTTCCGACAATACTTCTAAAGATGTCTTCTCTTCCTACCTTTGCGTTAAAATCTCCAAGCACGATTTTAACATCGTACTTTGGTAGTCGCTCATAGGTTTTGTCGAGGAGCTCATAGAAGCAATCCTTAGTTGTACCATCTTTTTCCTCCGTCGGAGCATGAGCGCATATAAGGCTTACGTTTGCGTTTGCTAATGTCTTGGAAACATAAGACTTCTTGCCTAAGTCTGGCACCTATAACAAACCCGCATCCAAATAGCCGCCGTCTCCATAGTATGTCACAGTTTTTCGTCCTCTTTTTGCCCGACCCATCCCATCGTATTTCCTTGATGGCAGTAATGTCTGCTTTGTAGCAGTTTAGGGCTTCCGCTAGTTGTTCGCCTGCACCTCTCCTGTTTAATGTTCTCGCATTCCAGGTGCAGATACGAATGTCGTTGTCCTTTTTTCGTTTAGCATGGTCGTCAACAATAATATCAGTCCTTTCCGAGGCTATGGTTGCTTCGTAACATAAGCTTTTGTCCATGGATGGGTAGTTAACCCAAAGCACAATGTCAGATGTCAGTAGCTCATTTTGGGATATGAGCGCTGCCGTTGACCCATTGAGGGCTCCTCCGCCACCAACTCTTTTCCAATACCCTGGCCCAGTATTATAAATCCCTATAGACCTGGTGTTCAAATATGTCGAAGCAGCTCATATAGGGATTTCACTACCAGTTCGATCAAACTGGAGCTGTAGGCGCCACTGTTGACTCCATCTAGGGAATTCCTCCGCTGCCGCCCGAGAGTGAGTGCCTTAGTGAGAGGACACTCCTACCCCCTCTCTCGTTTGCTGCCACCAATGACCTTCCACAGGGGTTTATTACACCATCTCCAGTCGAGGTACTAGGCACCCACCAGTCACCAGCGTGGAGGTGAGAGTAGGAGTTGATAGTGAGAGGCTAGAGTGAGAACGCTTGTGTCCTCATATAATCGCATCACTATGCTTAAGCACCGGAGACCAGCGATGACATATTAAACGACCGCAACTGGTATGCTGGTATCTCACACCACCAGCAAGAAACCCCTGAATTGACGAAGAATGTTGACAGATGCTTGCAAACAAAGAAGACTCTTACATGGCAACGCAGACTGTAAAGAGCAGAGCAGCTGTAAAAATGGTCACAGAGCTTTAGGAGAGGAGAATGGAAGACCATCGGCTTTTTAGAAACATCAAAAGAAAAAAGCGCGCTATCTAGAATATAGCAAGGATGTTCGTTACTGTTACCAACATGTAAAACTGTAAAGGCAAAGGATTCAGAGCACGAACTGAGTCTTGTCGAAATGGACAATCGAAAATCGTAATTGAGTCACAATCGATGCTGGGAATATCACTTCTGCAGACTATTTAATGGCGATGACGAAGAATCTTTCGCTGTCAGGCAGAGCGAATCATTGAATATTTACGACGATAGCGAACATTAACTGCAACACGAACCAAATGAGGTATGGATAGCAATATATAAACTAAAGCCGAACGAGGCTGTCGAAAATGACAGCCTTCCAGCCGAGCTATATAAAGCCGATGCATGGAGATGATATTTACCAGCATTTGTCAACTCATTATCAAATTCTTGAGACTCAACAAGTCAAAATCAGCGCGGAGTTGCTAGTCTCTAACCGGACGCGTTCTCAGGTAGTGGATAGAGGAATCGTCTGCAGATATGCGTGCTAATTGGAAAATAAAATACTACTCGTAGACCAAAACTAGCTAGGGGTAAGGTCCCCTATCAAAAAACCTCCCCAGAAGGCAGTGGAAGAATTCCCAAGATGGAGTCAACGGTCTACAGTTCCAGTTAGGATAGACAAAGCTGCTCCGATATATTCGGAAACAGGTCATCTAGGAATCTCAAGGGTTCATCAGACCCCGTGAAAATGTATAGCGGCGGAAGTGCTGATAGATCAACGACAGCGCTCAATCCCGTAGTGCATACTGATGGCCCCGTGTCCTATGGGTATCTAATAAATTGGAGGTTGGCGGTTGGGTTTTGGGTTATCTACCCACTCATGAATAAAATAGTGGCAACCAAGTCCAGAAGTAGGTCAATGGTTACCATGCGGGAGGTTGTCCATTTACCATCTGCTTTGAGTAGGTAGCTTGATATAGGTGAATTCCTGGAGAGGATTTTACGGAGTCTAGAATCCTCGGGGGTTTCTTCTATGTTACCACAGAAGGTACGCCAAGATGCTCTTTTTTCCTTAACCCGCTTATGTAAGTTTTGAGAGACAGCTTGTATTGGTACTAATCTCAATCCTTCGGATTTATGTGGGAGCACTTTCCTGCTTTGGGGTGAATACAACTTCTACTTCCGTCCATGTCTTGGGGATATGTGCTAACCGTAGACAGCTGGTCATGATGGTTAGTAGCAATGGTAGCATGATCTCAAGGTTGTATTGGCGTTCCGCAGGTATGATACCATCTGGTCCAGGGGATTTAAATGGTTTGAAGCTCTTAATGGCCCAAAGAAGTTTTTCTTTGGCTATGATTATGTTGGTATGTAGAATGGATGTACTGGTATCCACGGGGTTAGAGGAGCAACCAGGAAATTTGCGGGAGGTTGTCCATTGACGCGGGAGGTTGTCCATTGATCATCTGCTTTGAGTAGGTAGCTTAGACCTCAAAGGCTTCTAGACTCCGTAAAATCCTCACCCCCAATCCATCTATATACCTAAGGTGGGCCAGGATGCTCGTTTTTCCTTCCTCAACCCGTTTTTTAAGTTTTGAGAGACAGCTTGTATTGGTCCCAATCTAGTGTCCATTTGGAGCTCTTGGCTTTGTTGAAAAGTTGTCTGCATTTTTTCTAAGGGTGCACCTCTGCACCACCTCTGTTCGACCATGGAGGCTTGGCCTTCCCACAAGGCCTTCTTATTGGACATGCTAACGATCTTGCATCGCTCAGTGCTCGTAAGAGGGTTTCCACCTGGCTATCCAATTCTAACTTATTACTCGGTTGTACCAAGGAGTCAGAGAGAAGTTTGTTGGTTAAAATTTCTCTAAAATCCTTCGGATCTGAGGGAGTGTCTGAAAATGAGTGCTCATTATGGACTGAAAAGAACTGCTAGTTAGAGACTCTCTACTTTCTAATCAGGTGAATATGTTGTAGGAGGCAAGGGGGATGTCTATCACTTCTTGTCTAATTCTGTTAATGAAAGTAGGGACAGAACCCGAGTTACAGAGGAGGAGGTTAGTTTCTAGAATATAATCAAAGAGCAACTCACCTCGTCTCCTTATATTGTAGCTGCCCCAAATTTTATGATGAGCGTTGGCATCACATTCAATGATAAGGGCAGTTTTGCGCCTCTCTGCTTCCGCAATCAGGTTTCTTTGGTTGCACTGAGGTATAGGTCCTACATGGTCGTGAGCCAAGTATACCGAGGCCAGCCAATAGTTGTTGTGTTGTGTATCAATATTGGCTGCGACAGTATCCTGATTGATAAATTTAAAGAGTAGAAAGATATTTAAGGATTTCTTAGCAAGAACACAAGATCTTGGTTTACCTTCATTTCTTACGTAGAGGAGTTTGTAGTCAGGAGTTCTCAGTCCGCACACCAGGTTGTTGGCAACCTACGATTCTTGGATTAGAACTATATCTTCCCCGTGTTTTGTGAGTCGGAGAAGAAGGGCGGCGGAAGCTGCTTTGGAGTGATGGAGGTTAATCTGCAAGAGTTCCATCAAAGGAAGTAATTAAGAGGCCATTGTGTTGTTGGCGTGGTCAGAATCGTACGCTAGGAGGTCCTCTTTGGCACGCCTTTCGGTAGCACTGACAAACTCTAGGTCTGTTGACTTTGAGTCGACCCCAAAGATGGTAGCGTTGTGAGTAGCAATAACCAGCTCCAGGTCTGTTGACTTGGTGTCAACCCCGGAGATGGTAGCGTTATGGGGTTCTGAATTTCAATCCTGTGTAAATGGGGCTTCCACCATCCTAGTGGAGAACAACTGAACTCTTACGGACCCTGTTATAGTGGGCGGAGACAGCGACAGGAAGTCTTATGTTTTCAAGACATTAGCGAACGCATTCGAATTCGTCAACATAAGCCTTACGAACTTCCACGAGCTCCTTGAAATCGTGCAAAGAGATTTTAACACAAAGGTAGGAAAAGAAGACTTCTTTTGCAGTATTGTCGGAAAACACAAACTACACGACAATACGTCTGGCAACGGACATAAGCTAATTGACTTCGCTGCGGAACGAAATGCCACTATATCCAGCCCAGGGTTTCTTCACCTCGATATCTATTAGGGGACATGGTGGTGTAAAACGAACGGTCAATCAAATTGATCACATTACGATAGAAAATAGACACGCATACAGTATATTGGATGTCCAAACATTGCTAGGATCTAATATCGACTCGGATCATTACCTTGTTGCAGTCATGGTAAGGATGCGGATATCAACCACGCCACAAAAAACTAAAAATATGACAAGTGACCGCCAAGGCCTTCGCAAAACGCGTATCCCTTAACCTCTTGATTCACATCATACCACCAGCATCTAATGTTGAAGAACAATGGCAACGATGCCAACAGGCCATTAGATCAGCCGCAACTGATGTGCTAGGTTTTTCGCGGCCACCAGCAAGAAACCCCTGGTTTGATGAGGAATGCCGACAGATGCTCGCAGCCAAGAACGAGGCCTACAAGGCTAAGCTGCAGGTGAAGACGAGAGCTGCCATTGAGCTGTATAGGTAAAAAAGAAGGGAAGAACATCGTCTTTTCAGAAAGAAGAACAAAGAGCAAGAAAGGCGATCGATCGAGGATATAGAGCGGTGCCACACCAGGAACGATGTTCGCAAGTTTTGCCAAAGTGTAAAACGTCAAAGCCAAGGATACAAGGCTCGAACAGAATACTGTCGAGATGAATAAGGAAAAATCGTTGTTAAGACACAGTCGTTGCTGAGATATGGAAGAACCAGTTCTGCAGACTGTTAAACGGCGATGACGAACAATAATCCGCTGTCAGGCAGATCGAACCATTTAATATTAGGAACGACAGCGAAAACTGCCAACCACCCGACCTTAGTGAAGTGAGGATAGCAATATTAAACTCAAGCTTAATAAGGCAGCCGGAAATGACGGCCTTCCCGCTGAGCTTTATAAAGCTGGCGGAGATGACATGGTAAGTAACATCCACCAACTCATAAGCCAAATCTGGTAGGATGAAAGCATGCCTCAGGAATGGAAGAATGGAAAAGGAGACCCTCTGAACTGCGCCAACTACAGAGGCATAAGTCTGCTCAACATCGCCTACAAGATCCTATCTGCCGTAATATGTGAACGCCTGAAACCGTTTACCAACAACCTGATCGGCCCTTATCAGTGTGGTTTTAGGCCAGGAAAGTCCACAGTCGATTAAATTTTCACACTTCGGCAGATCCTGGGAAAATCCCAAGAAGTCCAAATCGATACCCACCACCTATTCATCGATTTCAAAGCCGCATACGACAGCATCTATAGAGACGAACTATACAGAGCCATGTCTAGTTTTGGTATACCGCCCAAACTTGTCCGTTTGTGTAGGATAACGATGGAGAATTCTCGCTGCACCATCAGGGTCGGAAACGACCTCACCGACACATTCGGTAGCAATAACGGATTTAGGCAAGGCGATGCGCTGTCTTGTGAATGCACCGTTCTTGAGAGGATTGTGAAAAACTCCCGAGCCAACATCAGAGGCACAATTCTCCAAAAATCGGTGCAACTACTAGCATTCGTCGACGATATTGACATCATTGGTAGGACTCAACCTGATGTCATAGCCACGTTTGCTAGTATAGAGAAGGAAGCGGCAAAAATGGGTTTTAGCAGTAACTGAGGATAAGACTAAGTATATGCTGTCACCACGAAAGGACACACAACATCGACGAATTGGACAGAATGTCTCCATTGACAGATGTAACTTTGAGGCAATACGGGACTCTGTCTACTTCGGGTCCGCTATCAACTCTGACAACGACCTACCTTCAGAAATCAAACGAAGAATTACTCTTGCCAATCGCTGTTTCTTCAGGCTAAGAAGGCAATTTAGTAGTAAAGCCCTCACTCGAACTACTAAGGAGATCCTATATAAGACCCTGATTATCCCAGTCCTGCATGTGCCATATCAAAAGTGGATAAGGAGATCCTTGGTCGTTTTGAAAGAATAAGTCTTAGAAATATCTTAGGCCCGTTTGCGGTGGCGGGCTATGGAGACGAAGATTCAACCACGAGCTATACGAGCTGTACAGCGACATACCCCTGGTCAAAAAACTCCTTATTGGACCTTTAAGATGGCAAGGACAAGTAGATCGAATGAACACTAATACTCCGGCTGGCAGAGTCTTCGATTCCCAGCCAGACGTCGGACGCCGTATTTGGTGAGGCGCACAAGTAGAGATTGACCTCAACCAACTTGAAGTGCGCAACTGGAGGCAGTTAGCGAAGGCCCGGGCTAATTGGAGAGGCATGTTGGTTGAGGTCCAGGTTCATTCCGGACTGTAGCGCCACTTTAGAAAGTACGGATATCTAGAGCAACATAAATTAAGGACTTAACTCGGTGAATGCAAAAATGAAATGAGGACTAAGTGACGAGTTCATGACCATATCGAGAACTCTGTTTGATATAGACTCTCGGGGGATAAAATCTACCAGTCTCATTGGAGTTGACCTTCAATCTAATGAACTTAGAGCCTGGAACTAAGAAAGATAAATGAAGACCCACTCATGATCTTCGATCACTATGAATAAAACTCTACAAATGCCCAACAAATTAAGTAAATTAATTTTTTTTAGTAAAACAAAATACCTCGTCCCTCTTACATAAAAAAAATACAACCAAACCCCAGGTAAAAAAAAATCTAATTTCCTAATTTCGTTCTTAAAGTCCGCACTCGTTTTGATTGCGCACACACCACTCTGGTTCAATTGATTCCGCGGATATACCATTCTCCACCAAGGTTTCACGATGAATCAGCAACCGCATCTCAGCCGATTGCCAACTTTCCCTTGGATTTGACCACAAACGCTCGGCTAATGCACTAGTTCTTGGCCATAACCTTGCATCCACAGTGTGTTCATCGATTAGCTCCGACCAAACAACAGCCTCGGAACCCAGCGTAAGATTTCTGTAAACACCAGCAATTTCCTCAGGATTATGCTCGTAGATCGTCTGCCAGGTGATGTATGGTGAACACGAACTATTTTCATCTACTACCCATCCACCAAATCCACAGTTCAAATTCAGTGCATCAGAATTGGACAGGACAATCCTATAACCACGCCTGAGAATCTCCTGAATCGATTCATCATCACTGGGTGATGAGACTTGAATGATGTAACGACTCTTGTCGAGATACTTGTCGATGTAAGCTGGACTGGTAAGCGAACTTGTCCACAAAATGATCGGCAAGTTGTGGTTCTCCAAAGAACTATCGAGTTTGGCCAAAGCGGCGGCTTGAAAATGCCCCCAAAGCATCATGTAGCCCTCCTCCTCTAATCCCCAGCCCTTGGAGAGCATCCAATTTCGAATATCTTCACTGGAGTTCCAACAGGCTACAGATACTTCACCACCTCCCATATGGAACATATCCGGGTTGAATAGACCAACCATTTCACTATAGATGTCACCCAGAAGGTTATACAATTTCTCATTGGTGGGATCAAGCTGACCACATGGTGGGTGCTTGCAGAATTTCGACCACGGTTGGGCATTAAAGCATACGGCCATCTTGGTGGTCTCCCACCCTTCTCCCGCATGCCCGGGACCGTCGAATTCCGGAATCACACGTACACCTCTTGAGCGAGCATATTCCACCACGTCGGTGATGTCCTCGTGGGTGTATTTCTTATCCGAAGAATACGCCCCGAGGTTGTGAAAGTCGGGATGTGACTTCACCACAAATGGGAAGCTTTGCGCGTCGATCATGTGCCAATGGAAGGTGTTCATTTTACTCATCGACATGCCATCTGAAAAAGGGTTCAAAACTGAATTCGACAGATTAGCCTGCGAGTGTATACATACCGATAATCCTTTTGATTGACTTCACGCTAAAAAAGTGTCGTGCCGTGTCCAAAAGGACCCCTCGATGCTTAAAATGCGGTGCGTCAGTGATCTCTGCGTTGGCTATGATTTTAAGGCTTTCCCCTATACTATCGTACACGATCAACTGGGACAATGTCTCCAAAGCATGTCTGGCACCGAAAAAGTTGCCAGCATAGATGTTCGCAAAGACGATGTTATTGTTGCCTCCCTCGTTTATTTTCAGCGAATAGCTCTCATCTGTTTCCGAAGTCAGCCTCGGAAATTCCTCAGGGTCCAATATTACCTCACCTAAGATGATTTTGATCAGCAGTGAGGATCCCTCATTAGGCGATAGGCTCAGCTCTGGTACTTTACTGTCAAGTTGTAACTGGAATTTGACTCGAACCTTTTTCCAAAGTGCCTCTATTCGGATATTGGTGTTGGACGGAATGTTGAAGCGAATCTTGCTACGATTGAGTTGGACGCTTGTTCTACCCTTTGTCATGTTGCCAGTCGGCTTTGGCCACAGCGTTTTGAAATCACCATCACCGCCACACAGAAGTCTACATACAGAGAGGCTTTCTACGCCGTGCTGGTTTTTGAAACGCACTTTAACGCATTTATTCTGCCGACACTGGTAAACCCAGATTAGTAAGGGTCTGTGAGAGGAAAACAAATGCACTCGAGTTAGAATCCGATAAAAACAACTCACAACGGAACTTACTCATAGCAAAGAGCCGCTGAAGCTAAGCCAATTACAATAAATACGATCAACTTGAAGGTCGGCATTTGTACGTCCAAGCGACTTTTAATTGAAATACCCGCTCTCGTAGAACTTGTATTGCTAACTGTCTGAATCTGCTGGTCTTGTAATCCAATGCTCTCCGACTTATAACTTATTCATCGGTCGGTTATTCTATACACTATGGCATAGCTAGGCATAGTGGTATTGGAAAACTCAGTGCAGGCGTTAGAAAAGACCCCGCCGCGCAGTGCAATTTACATAAAGTATCTAGAAATTGTATATCTACGTTATTGCATAGTTTGCAGTTCAAAATTGAATGCTATTCACAATAGCGATCTTGAAAAGGCAGTATTTCCATTAACTATCTCAGATCGTAGATCCAATGGAAATCAAAGTGATGCGTTGTGTAGTGTTGCGTTAAAAGTTTAACCTTGCTGACTTGTAGATGGAATTGATCATTAGAATTAGATGCGCGTAAAAAACACGATAATTAATCAATTTTGTGTCAGTGCCCTTATAATGTTCGACATATGAAATGGTCGCTGTGCCTTCAAGCTGGATTTGTTCCTGAACTTAGTTTTGGTGATCAATACTTATAGGTACTTTGCCTGAGACAAGATACCCGTCCATCTTTTTCAATGCTGGCCATTGAATTACTTATATCTACGTTTGGATATAAGAATTAAATTTTCGAAGTAGAAAAAGCGGATTAAAACCAAAATTTGAGGAGTACCTACCTAGATTTGAGTAGATATTTTGCACGGTCGAAATTTTACTTCAGCCATCCTTAAGGATACCTAGTCTGTCGTTGGTGACACCACTTGTTCGGAGTTTGAAAATTCTAGCCAATAAGTTGCCATTTTACTTTTGTGTTGTAGCTAGTGATCAGTTCTGAGAATGGGAGGGAATGGGTAGTAGATACAATTATTAATGTTTAATTAGATTTTTCAATAGCCACGAGAACAATATTATTTGGTATGTAACATTCACCAAAACATAAACAAAATTATGTCCTATGAAAGAATGGATCCTCAGAATTGTTTGCCCGATCACAAAAAATAGAGACCCTTTGAACTGCCCAAATTCAGAGGCATAAGTCTCCTCAACATCGCCTTGAAGATCCTATATGCCGTAATATGTAAACGCATGAAACCGTTCACCAACAACCTGATCGGCCCTCATAGGTGGGTTTTAGGCCTTGAAAAAACCGAAGGAGACCAAACTATACCCACCACCTATTGATCGATTCCAAAGCCGCATATACTTTCTTAAGTTAGTCCGGAATGAACCTGGGCCTCAAACAAAAAGCCTCTCTAATTAGCCCGGTCCTTAGCTAATTGCCTCTAGTTTATTGAGGTGGGTTTCTACTTGTGGCTGTCACTAAAGACGAGGTCTACTGCGTCCGAAGTTTGGCTGGGAATCGAAGACTCTGCGAGCAAGAGTTCTCGGTGTCCACTTCATGTCCTAGCCATCTTAAACGTCCAATGCGGAGTTTTTTTTACCAGGGGTATGTCGCTGTACAGCTCGTATAGTTCTTGGTTGAATCTTCGTCTTCGATTTTTCGAAGAATTTTTCTGTCGAATCGACCAAGGATTTCTTCATCCGCTTTTGATACGGTCTATGCTTCAGCGCCGTAGCGCAGGACCGGGATGATCAGGGTCCTATATGGGATCTCCTTAGTAGTTCGAGTGAGGGCTTTACTACTGAATTGCCTTCTTATCCCGAAGAAATGCGGTTCGCAAGAGTACCTCTTCGATTGATTTCTGACGAGATGTTGTTTTCAGAGTTAATAACGGAGCCGAGGTAGACCAAGTCCCGTACTACCTCATAGTTATATCTGTCAATGGTGACGTTATGTCCAATTCGTTGATGTTGTATGTCCTTTCGTGTTGACAGCATATACTTAGTCTTACCCTCATTTACTGCTAAACCCATTTTTGCCGCTTCCTTCTCTATACTAGCAAAGGTGGTTATGACATCACGTTGAGTCCTACCAATGATGTCAATATCGTTGGCGTATGTTAGTAGTTGCATCGATTTTTGGAAAATTGTGCCTCTGGTGGTGGCTCGGGGGTTTTGGACAATCCTCTCAAGAATCAAATTGAAAAAGTCACATGACAGCTCATCGCCTTGCCTAAATCCTTTTTTGGTATCGAATGTGTCGGTGAGGTCGCTTCCAACCCTGGTGGTGCAGCGAGAATTCTCAATCGTCATCCTACACATATGGACAAGTTTGGGCGGTATACCAAAACTAGACATGGTTCTGTATAGTTCGTCTCTATGAATGCTGTCGTATGCAGCTTTGAAATCGATAAATAGGTGGTGGGTATCGATTTGGACTTCTTGGGTTTTTTCCAGGATCTGCCGAAGTGTGAAAATTTGATCGATTGTGGACTTTCCTGGCCTAAAACCAACCGATCAGGTTGTTGGTAAACGATTTCTGGCGTTCACATATTACGGCAGATAGGATCTTGTAAGCGATGTTGAGGAGACTTATGCCTCTGTAGTTGGCGCAGTTCAGATGCTGTGGTTCCATTCTTCAGGCATACTTTCATCCGACCAGATGTATGAGTTGGGGATGTTACCTACCAAGTCATCTCCGCCAGCTTTATAAAGCTCAGCGGGAAGGCAGTCATTTCCGGCAGCCTTGTGAAACTTGAGTTTAGATATTGCTATCCTCACTTCACTTAGGACAGTTGGTTGGCAGTTTTCTCTGTCGGTGCCAATATTAAATGGTTCGTTCTGCCTGACAGCGGAATGTTGTTCGTCATCGCCGTTTAACAGTCTGCAGAAGTGGTTCTTCCATATCCTCAGCATCGACTCAACTACGATATTTCCTTGTTTATCTCGACAAGATTCTGTTCGAGCCTTGTATCCTTGGCTTTGACGTTTTACACTTTGGTAAAACTTGGGAATATCTCTATGTCCTCGATCGCGCGCTTTTCTTGCTCTTTTTTCTTCTTTCTGAAAAGCCGATGTTCGTCCCTTCTTCTTTGCCTACAGAGCTCAATGGTAGCTCTCGTCTTCACCTGCAGCTTAGAATTGTAGGCCTTCATCTTGCCATCTGTCGGCATTCCGCATCAAACCAAGGGTTTCTTGCTGGTGGCCGCGAGAAACCTAGCACATCAGTTGCGGCTGATCTAATGGCTTGTTGGCATCGTTGCCATTGTTCTCCGACATTAGATGCTGGTGGCATGGTGTAAATCGATAGGTTAAGGGATACGACTTGGCGGTCTCTGGCGATTGCAGTCTTTCGACATT
This sequence comes from Rhingia campestris, assembly GCA_932526625.1. Taxonomy (NCBI): domain Eukaryota; kingdom Metazoa; phylum Arthropoda; class Insecta; order Diptera; family Syrphidae; genus Rhingia; species Rhingia campestris. The sequence goes on from OW052184.1 coordinate 22,738,857, forward strand.
AAATTTTTTCACAGTATTTCTGGTTTGTTGTGGCGTGGTGGATATACGCATCCTTGCCTTGGCTACAACAAGGTAGTGGTCCGAGTCGATGTTAGCCCCTCGGAATGTTCGGACATCCAAAATACTGGATGCGTGCCTCTTGTCCATCCCAATTTGGTTGACTGTTCGTTGATCTGGAGACCTCCATGTCCCCTTATGGATATCGAGATGAGGAAACCGTATGCTGGCATTCCGTTCCGTAGTGAAGTCAATTAGCCTGAGTCCGTTACCTGACGTGTTGTCGTATAGGCTATATTTTCCGACAGTACTGCTATAGATGTCTTCTCTTCCTACCTTTACGTTAAAATCTCCGAGCACGATTTTAACATCGTACTTTGGTAGTCGCTCAGAGGTTTTGTCGAGGAGCTCGTATAAGCAATCCTTAGTTAAATCATCTTTTTTCCTTCGTCGGAGCATGAGCGCGTATAAGGCTTATGTTTTCGAATTTTGCCATGATGCGGATTATTACAATGTGTTCGCTAATGTCTTGGAAACATAAGACTTCTTGCCTAAGTCTGCCACTTATAACAAATCCGCATCCGAATAGTCGCTGTTTCTGCTCACTATAACACGGTCCATAGTAGATGTCACCGTTTTTCATCCTCTTTTTGCCCGGCCCATCCCATCGTATTTCCTGGATGGCAGTAATGTCTGCTCTGTAGCAGTTTAGGGCTTCCGCTAGTTGTTCGCCTGCACCTCTCCTATTTAATGTTCTTACATTCTAGGTGCAGATACGAACTTCGTTATCCTTTTTTCGTTTAGCAGGGTCGTCAACAATAATATCAGTCCTTTCCGAGGCTATAGGTTGCTTCGTAATATAGGCTTTTGCATATGGATGGGTAGTTAACCCAAAGCACAACACCCAACCTGGAGGGCCAGGCCCTTGTTTTGACCCTAGGACCTCGGGCCGGAAAATACCGATGTCAGTAGCCCATTTTGGGATATGAGCGCTGCCGTTGACCCATTGAGGGCTCCTCCGCCACCAACTCTTTTCCCACTCCCTGGCTCAGTATTGGAAATATCTACTACTATACTTCCAGTTCGATCAAACTGGAGCTGTAGGCTGAATCAACAACTTCGTCTTGATTCACCACAGTATCGATGTACTTATAAGTTGTCGCTTCGCCGGGTAGTCCATTCTCAATGGTGAAGTAGATGGCATTCGAGAATTGTTGAAATCGATTTTAATTCCACTCACGATGATATCCGAAAATATACCCGTATGGGATCGGTTATAAAGATGTAATGGTCTATATAACTTTTATGGGTTATGAATGACTCCACTGTCGATAAGACACAAAGTAAAACATACAGTTCAAGTCTAACAAACAAAGTATATTATTACAATTTAAACAAATCAAATACATACTGTAAAAAAAAATCTATCGTGATGAGCTTTTAACATTCACTGTCATTTAGAAAGCAAAATTCGCTGTGAATAGGCTGTGCTGCTATTCCATTTTGCATTAATGACTCTACATGAATGGATAATCGTGACGTACTTGTCTGATATCGGTTTTTCAAATTCGACCACAGATTCTCACCTAATGCACTTGCTTGCGGCCATACCACCGCATCCATTGTGTGTTCATTTATCTTGTACGTCCAAACACTGCCCAAGGCGCCCAACAAAAGACTTGTATAGTTCCCATCGTTTATATCTGCCGTAAAGTTGTACAAGTGAAACCAATTCCTTGGAGGAAATAAATTTATGTTCCCAATAATTCTGAATCCATTTTTAATGGCATTCGAAAAGTCAGCAGTATTATTTTCTTTATAAATTTCCATAATAAAACGATCCTTATCCAGATACTTCCTTAACGGACCTTTTGCTAGTATTATAGATACTTTAGCATTTTTCGTAGCACTGTCGAATGCAGCCAATGTCTTATTTAGAAAATAATACCACAACTGGTCGTAGCCACCATTATTATAACGCCAACCCTTGGTTAACATAAATTTGGAAATAGTATCACTATTCCGCCAACATCTTTCGGAAGGAGCAATCCCTCCCATGTGAAAAATATCCGCATTGAAAAGATTAAACATTTCGCGATAGATGTCGCCAAGATCGTTATATAAAGCATCAATGGTGGGATCAAGTTGACCACATGGTGGAAAAAAGCAGGAGCGTTGCCAAGGTTGTGCTTTGTAGCATAAAGTCATGTTTTTACTTTCCCATCCCGCCGCTGCTCGTGCAATGGCATCGAATTCTGGAATCACACGAACACCCCTTGCCAGGGCATATTGGAGAACTTCTGTGATGTCTTCGTGGGTGTAGACTTTTCTGGTTGAAAATGCGCCTAACTGGTGAAATTCTGGATGCGATTTCATCACAAGTGGGAAACTTTGCGAATCGATCATGTGCCAGTGGAAAAAGTTGAATTTATTCATTGACATGCCATCTAGAGGGAAAGAAGAATAACATTATGAAGGGTCACCTTAAGCACCTAAAACCTGGTATGCTGGTCGCGGTTAATTTAATCTTTCAAACAAAAATTTCCTACAGATATAGTTTAGCAAAGCAGTATTTTATTTCGAAGTGAAATTTCTAACTTATTATAGATGGGCCACACAAGGTATCGGAATGGTATAAAATGCCGCCTAGATCCGTCTGCATTTGAATAATATGTGGGATATCGGTCGATTGCGACTTATTACCAAAGGCCTGCGGCTTAAAAAATCCATAAAAACATTTTTCAGGGTCAAAAAGTAGGATCTAGGTCGTCAATTCACGTCACTCTATAATCAAATCGTTCATGCGGAATGTCAATAGTAGCGTTCGCTCCGTAAGACGTAGACCCGTTCTGCTGGAACCAAAAATCATCCACATCCATATCGTTTAATTCGGGCCAAAAGAAATGTTTTATCAGTGATCTGTAGCCCTCGTCTCTGATGCTAATGGACACACCAACGTCGTTTTCGAAGAAGCACGGCCCGATGATACCGGCCTAAAACCTCGACCAAAAAGTGACTTTTTGTGGATGAATTGCCACCAGGTGAACGTCTTGTGGGCTGGCGTCGTTCCATATATGGCCATTTTGCTGGTTAACATAAACATTCATCGTAAAAAAAACACCTCGATTCGAAAGATGATTTTTCGGCCAAAATTGGGGTTGCTTCTAAACACTCCAAAAAGTAGTTACACAGCAGCAAACGGTGTGCCTTACCATAGACACACCGTTAACTAGGTCAGGAGGAACAAAAACTAAAATTGACTGCGACACCTGAAAGTCCAAAAATTCGAAAAAACTTGAAAATTTCGATTAAAATTCAAAATAATTGTGACCCCGGATTTATCAGAAATTTCAAAAAAACTTGAAAGTTATGATCAAATACTAAAATTATCGCGATCCCGCAATCTTTAGAAAATTTGTAAAATTTTGCTCACAAACTGAACATTTTGGAAAACTTGAAAATGTTGATCAAAAACTGAAAATTATTGTCACGCCGAAGCAAATGGTTCTTCCATCTATGGCCATGATTTGGGTTTGACTGTTACCCTTAGGTCGCAAAAAGATTTCGAAAAATATGAGTTTTGATCACAAATTGGAAATTACCATGATCCCGGAGTTTTTGATCCCCCTGACCCAGTTCATGGCCATAGATAGAAGAAACGGTTGGTTCGGCGTGACAATAATTTTCAGTTTTTGATGAACATTTTTAAATTTTAGAAAATTAGAACATTTTTAAGATTTTGTTCAAAAACTACAAATTTTGGAAAACTTGAAAATTTCATTCAAAAAATTAAAATTATCGTTAAAATTTTTGAAAAACATGAACATTTTTAATTTTCATCAACAACTGAACATCTTTGTGACCCTGGGGACGTAAAAAAATTAGAAAAAGTTGAAAATATAGAAAGTTAAAGTTGCAACATTTGGACGTGCTGCCAAGCTGTGATTTGGTCTAAGTTACTACATAATAATCAGCAGATTTAATAGAAACCGAGAAAACAAGATAGCCCCACAGACTTTCAACATCGACCCGTCTCTGTTGGAGAACCCTTTACATGTCATTTGCCTGACCCATCTTTAGCTGCAAAACAATTTACCAAGCAGTTACTTCGATAAGAAAACAATTAGACACTAATGAACATTTTTCACGATCAGCACACCAGACATAAGACTTACTCATACCTACCAATAGTCCGCTTGATTGACTTTATGCTGAAAAAGTGACGGGCCGTATCCAATAGGATACCTCGATGCTTAAAGAATGGAGCATCGTTGATTTCAGTGTCTGCCAATATATGAAAGCACTCCCCACATTCATCGTAGACGATCAACTGTGATAATGTCTCCAGACCATGTCTTGCCCCAAAGAAGGTCTTAGCGCTGATGTCTGCTAAAACGAAGGGAGACTTTTTCTGTTCAGTGATACTCAGCTTATAGCTCTCATCTGTTTCCAATGTCAGCTTTGGTTTGTCATTCAGTTGATCATGCAAATTGATTTTGATTCTTAGAGTTGTCCTAACGCTTGGAAGCAAATCAGCTCTAGGCATTTTGTTAGCGATAGTTTGCAGGAATCTAGTTTTGACCATTTTCCAAAGTGAATCACTTTTAGCGTTTGTTGGAATATCAAATTCGATGTTGCTCCAATCGATTCGAATAACTCGATGTCCTTTTTTAACTGCACCAGTCGGTTTGGGCCACAATGTGCCAATCTCATCGCCGCAGGTCATTCTACAAACCATAAAGCTTTGTGGACAAGGTCCATTCTCGTCGGGCCGATATCTAACACATTTATTTCGTTGACATTTGTAGCCCCAGTGTGCATCCATTCTGTAAGTAAAAGTTTCGTTTAATCATCAAAACGAATTTTTGGGGGAAAAAAGTGCGCATGCATTATAAAAAAAAACATTTACCGTTCATTTATTTTTACATATAATGCCACTTATTAAAATTCCTCAAGGTATTACAAACAAGTAAAAGTATTTGTAATACATCACATTTAAAAATCAGACTCCATCATAAGAAAGAAGGTTTCTGCTTCAGACCTTCAGTAAAAAATTCAGATGACGACTATTTTTATTATTTTTATTATTTATTATGTAAAGTCTTTACACTGTAAGATACAAGATCTTTTAAATTAGTGAAAGAATCGAGAAAGATACAAAATAGTGATTACAATTAGTAGACTGTGTGTGAATTGAATACTAGTAGGCAAAAAATAATTTAAAATAACAGGAGATCGAAATAAAAATTTAAAATAATAAAAAATTAAATGTATTTATAGAAAAGAAAATAAATAAGTGAAGGGGAAAAAAGTTATCATTAGAGTGACGTGAAGTGTTGCCAGAGCGTTCTCCTAAATTGGATTGTGCGACTCATTAATCGAATAGTTAAAGATAGGGAATTCCACAGTTCAATAACATGAATTAAAAATTGACGCTTTGAAACTAAATAGTTACAGCGTACCGGTATAAATTTAAGAGTTCTTAAGGAACGCGAAAAAGGAATAAGGGTAAATAAGTAAAGTGGTTGACGGGTTTCCATGACATTATGCAGCAGAATTACTGTTCTGAATTTTAAAAGGTTATCGAGAGTTATGCCGTATATTGACTTAGAGAAAGCGGAGATGTGGTCATACCTTCTGCGTCCATATATGTAACGTGCGATGCTGTTGTATGCAACATTAAGCTTGCGCTTAAGCTCATAGTTGCAGTTACTAAATATCTCACAACCAAAGAGCATAGTTGGGACGAGTAGAGTCTTAGCTATGATTTTTCTAGTTGCAAGAGGAGTTATGGGCTGTGAGGCCCAAAGCATCCTGAGGCTTCCGTACATTTTACCAAGAGTGATACGTATATGATTGTCCCAAGTAAGATTATTTGTGAATGTGACCCCAAGGTTCCTTGCGGTATCAACAAACTCGATAACTGAACCGTTAAGCTCAATTGGAGGTAAGAATGACGTGTCTACTTTAACCCTTGAAATAACCATACATTTGGACTTGGTGGGATTAAGAGCAAGACTGTTTGCTTGTGCCCAGATATAAATTGATTGGATGTCCTCGTTTACTTCGTAAGCACCATTTTCAACCAGACCAACTCGGCAGCTATTGTATAGTTGAACATCATCAGCATACATGTGTATGGACGAGTTCTTTATATATTTGGGTAGCTCATTGATATAAAGTGAAAAAAGGAGTGGTCCAAGGATGGAGCCCTGTGGAACACCTTTATTTAAGGGAAGAAAGGTTGAGATGTTGTTTTTGCCTACAACTGCCTGTGATCTACCACTTAAATACGATGAAACCAGGTTCGCGGCTGATAGTGAAAATTTGAATTGCTCTACAAGTTTGCTGCAAAGTATGCCGTGATTAACAGTATCAAATGCCTTCGAAAAATCAAGCAGGGTAAGAAAAGTTAGATTATTTTCATCTACGGCCTGCCTGATATCTTCTACTACTTTTATTAAAGCTGTTGTGCAGCTGTGTTTTGGACGAAAACCGGACTGTTCAGGGCAGAGCAAACTATTTGTATCAAGGTATTCACGAATCTGGGAGTTCATTATCTTTTCTAGGATTTTCGAGAGGAGGGGTAGAATTGCAATCGGTCTATACTCTTCTTTAGTGCCCTTTTTTGGAATGGGTATAATTTTAGACTGTTTCCATACATAAGGAAAAATGCCGGTCGTAAGAATCGAGTTGAAAGCATTTGTGATATATTTTAAGCAATATGGGAGTATTGCTTTTAAAAAAGTCGGATGGATTTCATCAAAGCCAACGGAGTTTGATTTTGTGCCTAGAAAACTCTCGAGCACTTTGGTTTCATCAGTTGCAGAAAATTGAAAGGTGTTTAGGCGTTGTTCATTTTGAATATGGATATGGGAGCGTGAGTAGGAATTCCACTGGTCAGTGGAGTCAGCAGTGGACACAGATGCGAATTTTTTATTCAACTCATCACAATCAAAGTCACAATCTGTAATGTTTTTCTGTTTTCCTATACCAATTTCTCTAATATTCCTCCATAGTTTTTGCCCAGCAAGCGATGGGTTTAGTCGTGAGGAGTAGAATTGTTTTTTTGATTCCCGTATATCACGAACGACCTTATTTCGTAAGGCTTTGTAAGCGCTGTGATGTTCTTCGAGACGAAAACACTTCCAACGCCTATAAGCTACATCACGCAAAGAGATGAGGTTTTTAATCGCCGCTGAAAACCATGGTCGATCTTGATGTTTAATTTGTTTTGTTTTGTAAGGAACATGCTTATTAAAGAGATCAAGAATGATATTTTGTAGGAATATCACCTGATCGATAGCAGACGGCATACTGAACACTCGAAACCATTCAGCAGATCTCAAGTCCTCTTCTAAATTATGTCTATTGATATTTCTGAAATCTCGAAAACTGTAAGTTGTACTAGAGAGGGGGGGAAGACATTGGAACGTAAGATGAATTAGATCGTGGTTGGAGAAACCAGAAGCGGAGAGTTGATCGAAAAAAGTAGCCTTATCTAGAAAACATCGAGGAGTGTACTGTTGTCCTTGGTAAAGTGGGTGGGCGTCGATGTATTTTCTGGCAGTAGATTTAAAGAACGCAAACCGTCGACCAGATATGAATACCTTAGAAGATCGCAATTAAAATCGCCAGCAACAATTATAAATGGGGATACAAATGTTAGCTCATCTAATATTGAAAATAGGGGCAAAATGGAGATGTTCTGATTAGGTCTGTACACTGTTCCTACAAGAATTTTGCTTTCTTCACCTAATATTTCCATGAAGAGGTAATCAATTTCAGAGCCAGCCGGGGATTTACGTATTATTTTCCCTTCAAGACCTTGTCTAACATAGATAGCTACACCTCCCCCAACGCGCCCAAGTCTATCAGATCGAAAAAAACTATATCCCTCCAGTTTGAAGAAACAATCAATTAAGTCTGGATCAGTATCTGGATCCGGATTTATCCAAGTTTCCGAGACACAAATTATATCAACACTTGAACCTTCGAACAAATATCTAAATTCATCTAATTTCGGGCGCAAGCTCTGGGCATTGATATGCGAAACCTGTAAACCACTTTGTTGTCGGCAAAAAATATCAACCATTATACGCGTACTGCGATTTTCATTGTTATTTAAAACTGTAGGTTCCCTAGACCATGTGTTATTGGGATAGGTCATTTGTAATAAATAAATGACGATACCCAAAGAAGAGTACCATCAATCTCCCGAAAAAAAGAAAATCCCACACCCAAAACGGAGAACGCGAAAACTATATCACACATATTCCCAAACACAGCATCTCTGTGGTCAACTATCATTGAAAAATTTCATAAATCGTCATTTCATGTGAAAAACATGCGACATAACAAGTGAAATTGACTCAAAGAATAAGACCGTCCATGTCCCTTGGAATACCGCTAAACCGTGTCTCGAATGGTTGACACAGAATCTTATTTTTTGAAGAAAATTTCCGCATTTGATGAATTAATGAAATTTCGGTTGCAATTTGTTTATATTTGATTTTTCAGATTATGTCCAAAATGCAATTAAACCATAACATGCATTTTTGTCCTCTCACTAAGGTACTCACTCTCAGGCGGCAGCGGAGGAATTCCCTAGATGGAGTCAACGGTGGCGCCTACAGCTCCAGTTTGATCGAGCTGGTAGTGTAATCCCTATATGAGCGGCTTCGATATATTTGAATACCAGGTCTATAGGGATTTCCAATACTGAGCCAAGGTGTTGGAAAAGAGTTGGTGGCGGAGGAGCCCTCAATGGGTCAACGGCAGCGCTCATATCCCAAAATGGGCTACTGACATCGGTATCTTCCGGCCCGCGGTCCTAGGGTCAAAACAAGGGTCTGGCCCTCCAGGTTGGTGGTTGTGCTTTGGGTTAACTACCCATCCATATAAAAAAGCCTATGTTACGAAGCAACTGATAGCCTCTGAAAGGACTGATATTATTGTTGACGACCATGCTAAACGAAAAAAGGACAACGACGTTCGTATCTGCACCTGGAATGTGAGAACATTTAACAGGAGAGGTGCAGGCGAACAACTAACGGAAGCCCTAAACTGCTACAAAGCAGTCATTACTGCCATCCAGGAAATACGATGGGATGGGCTGGGCAAAAAGAGGATGAAAAACTGTGACATCTACAATGGACCGTGTTATAGTGAACAGAAACAGCGACTATTTGGATGCGGATTTGTTATAGGTGCCAGACTCAGGCAAGAAGTCTTTTATTTCCAAGACATTAGCGAACGCATTGTAACAATCCGCATCAAGGCCAAAAAGATGATATAACTAAGGATTGCTTCTACGAGATCCTCGACAAAACCTATGAGCGACTACCAAAGAACGATGACATCTTTACCAGTACTGTCGGAAAATATACCCTACACGACAACACGTCTGGTAACGGACTTAGGCTAACAGACTTCGCTACGGAACGAAATGCCACTATAGCCAGCACACGGTTTCCTCACCTCGATATCCATAAGGGGACATGGCGGTCTCCAGATCAACGAACAGCCAAACAAATTGATCTCATTGCGATAGACAAGAGGCACGCATCCAGTATTTTGGATGTCCGAACATTCCGAGGGGCTAACATCGACTTGGACCACTACCTTGTTGTAGCCAAGGCAAGGATGCGGATATCCACCACGCCACAAAAAAAACAGAAATACTGTGGAAAAAAATAATTTCGAAAGACTGCAATCGCCAGAGACCGCCAAGACCTTCGCGCAACGCGTATCCCTTAACCTCTCGACTCACAACACACCACCAGCATCTAATGTCGAAGAACAATGGCAACGATGCCAACAAGCCATTAGATCAGCCGCAACTGATGTGCTAGGTTTCTTGCGGCCACCATCAAGAAAACCCTGGTTTGATGAGGAATGCCGACAGATGCTCGCAGCCAAGAACGAGGCCTACAAGGCTAAGTTGCAGGTGAAGATGAGAGCTGCCATTGAGCTCTATAGGCAAAGAAGAAGGGAAGAACATCGGCTTTTCAGAAAGAATAAAAAAGAGCAAGAAAAGCGCGCGATCGAGGATAGAGAGAGGTGCAACTCCAGGAACGATGTTCGCAAGTTTTACCAAAGTGTAAAACGTCAAAGCCAAGGATACAAGGCTCGAACAGAATCCTGTCGAGATGAACAAGGAAATATTGTAGTTGAGACACAGTCGATGCTGAGGATATGGAAGAACCACTTCTGCAGACTGTTAAACGGCGATGACGAACAACATTCCGCTGTCAGGCAGAACGAACCATTTAATATTGGCAACGACAGCGAAAACTGCCAACCACCCGACCTAAGTAAAGTGAGGATAGCTATATCTAAACTCAAGCTTAATAAGGCCGCCGGAAATGACGGCCTTCCCACTGAGCTTTATAAAGATGGCGGAGATGACTTGGTAAGTAACATTCACCAACTCATAAGCCAAATCTGGTCAGTTGAAAGCATGCCTGAAGAATGGAACCTCAGCATCGTTTGCCTGATCCGAAAAAAAGGAGACCCTCTGAACCCCCTGAACTGCGCCTACTACAGAGGCATAAGTCTACTCAACATCGCCTACAAGATCCTCTCTGCCGTAATATGTGAACGCCTGAAACCGTTTACCAACAACCTGATTGGCCCTTATCAGTGTGGTTTTAGGCCAGGAAAGTCCACAACCGATCAAATTTTCACATTTCGGCAGATCCTGGAAAAAACCCAAGAAGTCCAAATCGATACCCACCACCTATTTATCGATTTCAAAGACGTATACGACAGCATTTATAGAGACGAACTATACAGAGCCATGTCTAGTTTTGGTACACCGCCCAAACTCGTCCGTTTGTGTAAGATGACGATGGAGAATTCTCGCTGCTGCATCAGGGTCGGAAACGATTTCACCCACACATTCGATACCAAAAAAAAGTTTAAGGCAAGGCGATGCGCTGTCATCTTCAATTTGGTTCTTGAGAGGATTTTGCAAAACTCCAGAGCCAACACCAGATGCTCAATTTTCCAAAAATCGATGCAACTACTGGCATACGCCGACGATATTGACATCATTGGTAGGACTCAACGTGATGTCATAGCCACGTTTGCTAGTATAGAGAAGGAAGCGGCGAAAATGGGTTTAGCAGTAAATGAGGGTAAGACTAAGTATATGCTGTCTTCACGAAAGGACTCACAACATCGACGAATTGGACAGAACGTCACCATTGACAGATATAACTTTGAGGTAGTACGGGACTTTGTCTACCTCGGCTCCGCTATTAACTCTGACAACAACATCTCGTCAGAAATCAAACGAATACTACTCTTGCCAACCGCTGTTTCTTCGGGCTTAGAAGGCAATTTAGTAGTAAAGCCGTCACTCGAACTACTAAGGAGATCCTATATAAGACCCTGATCATCCCAGTCCTGCTCTACGGCGCTGAAGCATGGACCGTATCAAAACCGGATGAAGAAATCCTTGGTCGATTCGAGAGAAAAATTCTTCGAAAAATCTTCGGTCCCGTTTGCGTTGACGGGCTATGGAGTCGAAGATTCAACCACGAACTATACGAGCTGTACAGCGACATGCCCCTGGTGAAAAAAAACTCCACATTGGACGTTTAAGTTGGCTAGGACATGTAGAACGAATGGACACCAATACTTCGGCTCGCAGAGTCTTCGATTCCCAGCCAGACGTCGGACGCAGTAGAGGAAGACCTCACCTTAAGTGGCGCGCACAAGTAGAAACCGACCTCAACCAACTTGGATTGTGCAACAGGAGGCAGTTAGCTTAGGACCGGGCTAATTGGAGAGGCATGTTGGTTGAGGCATGTTGGTTGAGGCCCGGGTTCATCAGGGACTGTAGCGCCGCTTAAGTAAGTAAGTAAGTAGAAGTATTTGTAATACATCACATTTAAAAATCAGACTCCATCATGAGAAAGAGGGTTTCTGCTTCAGGTTCAGACTAGTCAAAAATATTGGTCACCTTCAGTAAAAAATTCAGATGACGACTATGTCACACATAATCCCGAAAGTGCTAGAACCAAACACAGCATCTCTGTGGTCAACTTCCATTGAAAAATTTCATAAATCGTCATTTCATGTGAAAAACATGCGACATATAAAGTGAAATAGACTCAAAGAATAAGACCGTCCATGTCGCTTGGAATACCGCTAAACCGTGCCTCGAATGGTTGACACAGAATCTTATTTTTGAAGCAAATTCTGATGACCCAAAGAGCATTCAATTTAATTAACATTTTTAGTCGAATTTTTTCGTATACTCGACGTGACTACAACCTTTATATGGGGTAGATATTACAAATGGTTAATACTGATTTAAAAAAAATAAAAATGATGTAAGAAAATGAAAAAGAAGATCGGTAAAGGTGTTTATGTGAATCGTAATGATTTTCCGTTTATTACAATCAAAACTGAACAACAAACAAATACCCATTGGATCAGGAACAGTTGGTGTTGAAAAATCGACAAAATTGATTTTGGATTTGTGCTAATAAAAACAAAATCTAATTTTACACATTTGCATGGAATACTTACTCATCATCACTACTGGCCGCAGCGGAAACAGAAATCGCAATTGCAAATAAACACAAAACACATTTTATAAAAATTTTCATTTTACTGGAACGTTGCACTCTGACCGAAATCCAAAAAGGAACTGATTTCATGCCTTCATGAGCTTGAAGGCTAGATGTGAAATCCGCGTTGCCGAAAGTACTCCCATAGGAGTTTTGTACTATTTTCAACACCTCCGTACTCCCGTAAAGGAGGAGTTTCAAATTCGTACTCCTATTTTTTAAAGACCTAAAATATCATACACTTGCAGCTAGGTGAATGTCAACCAAAATAAATTTAATTCACTTAAAATTCAAAACTGTCATCAAAAAGTGATTTGCATTCTTTCTTGTGTGTTTATTTCGTATCCCATAGCTGTATAATTGTTTTGATTTAACTTGTGATCACTTTTTATTTTTAAACCAAATGTTTTACATCGTTCAACTGCATACCGTCACGACTGTAATAGGCATGTATCAGGATAAGCGGATGTTTGGAAGGTGAAATTGTTATGAAACCGGATCTGGATATGGATGAGGATTGGAGTTGACAAGGGAGGGGATGAATGTTATGTGCGAAGGCGGGCACGCTTGCTTCGCTCGACTTAACTCGCCGGATGGGTGAGGTTCTTGCCATCGCACAACAACTCTACCTATACAAAACATAAATCGTGCCTAATTGACATTTATTCTTTTTTCTTTTTCTAGATTCGGACGGACTACCATATCGAGAGGGCGCTGTAGCTGTTGTTAGCGCGGCCTAAAAATTCCCACCCAACCTGGATGTTCTTCGGCCATGGTGAACCTCCCCAACGACGCTGATGTCTCAGCTGATCAGTCCATCAGCCGAACGATCTAACGATCACCGCTCCACACCTCCTGAAAAATTATTTTAGCACGCCATATTAATTAAAATATTTGTTTATTCCTTAATTGTTCCAAGCGTGATGAACATTTCCTTTTATTAAAAATTTACTATTTTGACCATAAAACTATTTTTATAAATAACGTCATATTAACTTAAGACTAAAAAAAAATTGACAAATAAACTTAACTAACATCATACAAAGTATACAAAAAAAAAAGGATTTTTACTATGTTTCCCGGTGTTGAAAAACATAAACTGTGTGTCCCTTATTTGTGCTTCAATTTTCAGCTACGGTTTTAACCTAAAGACGGCCTAACCTCTCGCTATTCGCTTTCCTACCTAACTCGAGATCGCTTTAGATACGAAACTTGTCTAGCCGGCTTTCCGCGTATGACTACCCGATAGGGGACTCTCACTTTTGAAATTCTCCTGCACAGGAATTACAAATGCAAAGGATGAAATTTAATTTTTCTTATCACGCAAGGAAGACAAAAAAATATATAGTTACACTAGAGAAATTAACACTTAAGACAATAATAGACAACTGATGATCCAGCAAACAAAAAAAAAACAGCAGACGAGTGCAGGCGACCGTTTTCGTACTGTTTCACACAGCACGGTTACGTACGACGGTAATATATTTTTCCTTGCATGGAGTAATATTGCTCACTATGACGCGCATGGACTTTGACCCCGCACTCACTTCCACAAAATTCTAGCTATCGTTTATATTTCCGATTCCGTACTCATCGCATGATCGCTTCGGTCTCACAAAGAAATTTTGGCGGTCATGACTTTTATGTTTTTGTAGTTTATTTTATCTACTATTTGTCTTTGACCGCCTTTATTTGTTCACTTTGCACTACAAAACAAAAAAAAAATCGAACTATTTTTTATTCATCTATCTCTATCCTACGAACTTACCACTGTTTCTGGATTAGCCTTCTTATTTTGCTTGTTTGTACTGAGACTAAAATTTCAAAAATGATGTGACCTCTGTTATGGCCGTTAAACATTTAAATAACTTTTAAAGTTTGAACATTTATGTTTTTAAAATTTCTTAATGTTGGCACTGTGGCCATTACAATACTTCACTTAGTGATACTCACTAGACACTGAAGCTATCATTCTTTCTTTTGTCCCACTTCATAATTAATGCCCCCTATTTCTCCACCAGCATTACCACTAACTTTTCTGTCCAGTCCAAGATCCGTTTCTAGATCGTGCTACCTTCCTCAGATTCCCCTAGCGTCCTGCTCTTTGGATATTTGAATTATTTCCGTCTTCGTTTAGTCGTTTTCGCAACCTATTTACGACGTTTACAAACACTTCCTAATTCTGGGCTCGTCCAAATTTATACCCATGACAGTTGACAGTGACAGTCGTCGAAAGGAAACTAGCCGGTGTAGGTAATTAGTTTTGTTGATTTGAGTTTTGTTCTTAATTTTATTTCTTTTCCTTTAATTTCATTAGATTTCTTGTTTGTCCGACACTTGAAGGGAGACAGTGCCTCATCATTCGGGATTGTTGGTGTACAGTCAGGTAAGTAGATATATTCGTCCATATCCACATAAACTGATTGTCAACAAATCTCCACAGATGACAAAAACTACCGAGCCACAATTTCACAACAGTAAGTTTATCTCTTTGAGTTTTTACTATTGATGTTGTTACTGATGTGTTTTCATTTTCAGATAACCACCCTTAAGTATGTGGACTCTATTTTTAAACATGCAAAATGTGTTTTCGCAATAAATACTTAAGGGTCTATCTTTATTGATCTCTACAATCATTTTCGTTTAGCAATATACCTTAAAGTATATGGTTCTACTCAGAATTGCTAGCTGAGTCGAATTAGCCTGTCTGTCCCTCACCAAATTTTAGGCCTTAAAAATCACGCCCGCTTTTCAGTAAAACGTTGTTTTTGGCCAAACGGTAAAGAATTTTCAAAAAGTTTTTGTAAAACATATTTAGAAAATCTTAAAACCTGTAATTCATACATATAAATCTTTTAGCCATGCCCCCTTTTTCGGTCGTTTTAAGTAAACAACGGTTTGGATACAATTTAAAAAAGGTTCGTAAGTAATTCTATGAACATTTCGTCCATACATCATTTTAACCCACAATATTTGGGGCCGTTTATGTAAACTATTTGTAAAAACGATCCCATAGATAAAGGCCTGTTTGTCGAACAAAGAAATAAAATAAACTTTCTTAATATGATGTGACATTTTCTATATTTCTTCTCCATTCAGTTTTAGACATATTTACACTTTTTGGAGTCATTTATTTTTAGGATGGTTGAACAGACAATTTATATACATCTTTAATGGTTCGACAAAAAAAATGTTTTTTTTCTGGCATATGCTATGGGGTAGGATCATCGTTGCCAGATTTTTTTCGGGCAAAGCAGGATTTTGAAACCTTTTGATAAAAGCGGGACATAGAGAGCATAAGTAGTCAGTATTTTTTGAATACTTATTTTTTTTAGTTGAACCGAAGTTTACATTTGCATTGTCAGCTTCATATGAAGTTACTTGCGATAATTGTAAGCTATGTTTATCCAATGTTTCACAAAGTACCTTTGTTATTTGGTAAGCTGTTTCATCATTACTCTCTACAAAATCCAATAATTTGTTTTGTATGCCTTTCTCGAAACTGAAATATCGCAGACATATTGCTGGCATCCATAGAAATCTAATAGAATGAATATTCTTTAAAATTTCGTATTGCATCCTTCAAAATTATTTTGTCAATACTTCAGAAACTATTGCTTCACTCTTCGTCCTACCGCAATTAACATTCATAGTTGCCATGATTGCCATGATATTTGAAAGAGAAGAATGAACATGTCTTGAAAGCGGGACTGTGCCTGTCCCGAGCGGAAATTTAATTTTGGGCTAAAAATCGGGACGTCCCACCAAATCGGAACGTCTGGCAACGCTGGGTAGACTATACAAATGCTTTTTGTTGGAAAACACCCCCAAAAATTGAATCAAAATGATATATGGCAACGAAATGTTTTTTTTGGCGAAAATCTAATTTTTTTTTAAAAAACGCCGGCAAAACTTGGTCAAAAACTAGATATGAAAGAAATATAGATAATGACATAGCATACATTTTTTACTCAGTCACTTTTTTTTTTTAAATTTCTTATGATTTGGTCAGAAAAGACGTTTATTCCGCTTCGTCGGAAAGTGAGTCTATACACTAAATTTCAACACTCTAGCTCAAAATTTAGGTATGTAAGGCCCACAAATCGGTGACACACAAACGAAAGGACGGACAGACAGACAGACATTGCTAGATCGACTAAGACTGGCTAGCTGATATACTTTAAGGCATACAATGTTAAAAACTCAACGTAAGAACAAGACTTATATACAATTATGGGATAGGGTATACAAAGATGTTGTGCACATACTTATTTTTAAAGACTAAAAATGTCTGTACTCCTATATTTTTCAAAATACTCCCCTTGTTTGGCTGCAGTACTCCCTTTTAATACTTCTCTCCGGCAACACTGTGTGAAATGTTTCATTGAACAGGGCAATTCGAAAAATGCTGCAAACAGTGCTGTCGTTTCGGGATTTTAAAAATGTATGAGAAAAAGATATTTTTGGGTATTCATTCGATGAGTATTCTTAAAATATTTCGCATTTTGACATGATTTTAGGATCTTGAATTCATGGTGTTCCCTTATTACCCTGGCGAAAAGCCCAAGTAAAACACTCCCGAAAACCCGATAACGAGTACAAAATAAAAAACACTTTTGTTCCTTGTTTTTTTGAGACACAAAAATTCAATTTTATTAGTGATAAGTTTTTATTTGGTTAATTTAATTTAGTTGGATGTAACAACGTTTTAATTGAGATTTACTTGGGTCGTATTTTATTTTTGTATACTTTAACCGACTAGCTCGGTTGCCAAATCAGAAGAGGGTAGTAAAACGGAAAAAGTTTCATGGACGTTCAAAAAAATAATGAATGAACAAAAAGAAGATAGAAGGAGACTTCCTTAACCGGTAATAAGTTGCCCATATATCAGATAACACATGTACTGTAATAAACATATAAGAAGGCTGTGCGGATAGTTAAACACCCTATCCCATTCCATCCTTAAAATGAATATCTCTGAAAATTGAGCGTAACTAATTAAGAAAACAGCATTGTCAGCATATCTTGTTCAGATAGTATCTATATCTTTTTTGGTTCGACAAAAACCTAAATTCCCCTATAGGTATACAAGCGGACCTCTGCTAACAATCCCCTCCAAAGACCTAGATGCCATCCTACATCTAGTGCCCCTAGATATTTACGGCAAGCAGAGCCTCGTCACAATGACCACACGGCACAACTTACCATCACAGAAAACATCACTACCGAACTCAGTTCTGAGCATAACATCAGAACGACCATTCCCAGTCGCCTTGAATGGGAGTCGGGTACGATCGAAACCACTTACTTGATTCACAACGATACGGATGGGTCTGAAACAGAATCTGGAATGGGTGGATGTGTTTTCTCCGAGATGCTTAATCTAAGCATATCCTTTCGCGTTCCCGATTATTGTAGCGTTTTCCAGGCGGAAATCATGGCAATCAAAGAAGCTTGGTTTGACTGAAAACGAATGTAATATCCACGAAGTATATTAACATCGGTATTTTCCGGCCCGCTGTCCTAGAGTCAAAACAAGGGTCTGGCCCTCCAGGGTGAGGGTTGTGCTTTGGGTTAACTACCCATCCACGGGAAAAAGCTTATGTTACGAAGCAACCAAAAGCCTCGGAAAGGACTGATATTATGGTTGACGACCCTGCTAAACGAAAAAAGGACAACGACGTTCGTATCTGCACCTGGAATGTGAGAACATTAAACAGGAGAGGTGCAGGCGAACAACTAGCTGAAGCTCTAAACATTACGATGGATGGCAGACATTACTGCCATCCAGGAAATACGATGGGATGGGCCGGGCAAAAAGAGGATAAAAAACTGTGACATCTACTATGGACCGTGTTATAGTGAGCAGAAACAGTGACTATTTGGATGCGGATTTGTTATAAGTGCCAGACTTAGGCAAGAAGTCTTATGTTTCCAAGACATTAGCGAATGCATTGTAACAATCCGCATCAAGGCCAAATTCGCCAACATAAGCCTTATATGAGCTCATTCTCCGACGGAGGAAAAGATGATACCACTAAGGATTGCTTCTACGAGCTCCTTGACAAAACCTATGAGCGACTACCAAAGTACGATGTTAATATCGTGCTGGGAGATTTTAACGCAATGGAAGGAAGAGAAGACATCTTCAGCAGTACTGTCGGAGAATATAGCCTACACAACAACACGTCCGGTAACGGACATAGGCTAATTGACTTCGCTACGGAACGAAATGCCACTATAGCCAGCACACGATTTTCTCACCTCTATATCCATAAGGGGACATGGCGGTCTCCAGATCAACGAATGGTCAACCAAATTGATCACATTGCGATAGGCAAGAGGCACGCATACAGTATTGTGGATGTCCGAACATTCCGGACCACTACCTTGTTGTAGCCAAGGTTATGCGGAGTTTTTTGACTAGGGGTATATCGCGGTACAGCTCGTATAGTTCGTGGTAGAATTTTCGTCTCCATAGCCCGTCAACGCAAACGGGACCGAAGATTTTTCGAAGAATTTTTCTCTAGAATCGACCAAGCATTTCTTCATCTGCTTTTGATACGGTCCATGCTTAAGCGCCGTAGAGCAGGACTGGGATGATCAGGTTCATATATAGGATCTTCTTAGTAGTTCGAGTGAGGGCTTTACTACCAAATTGTCTTCTTAGCCCGAAGAAACAGGGATTGGCAAGAGTAATTCTTCGTCTGATTTCTGACGAAATCTTGTTGTCAGAGTTAATAGCGGAGCCGAGGTAGACAAAGTCTCGTACTACCTCAAAGTTATATTTGTAAATGGTGACATTCTGTCCAATTCAACGATATTGTGTGTCCTTTCGTGTTGACAGCTTATACTTAGTCTTACCCTCATTTGCTGCTAAACCCATTTTTGCCGCTTCCTTTTCTATACTTGCAAACGTGGCTATGACATCACGTTGAGTCTTACCATATTGTCAATATCGTCGGCGTTGGCGTATGCTAATTTTTTTCTTTAAAAAAATTTTGTTGGTACTTTTTTAAAATATTTGAAATAACATTCATTGCAATATCATTATATGATAATATGAACATTTCGTATCTAGATCATTTTGACCCACGCACAGTGATCGGCCCCATGGCCCTATCCCATAGCGGTATATTAGTTTTGATTCATAGTTTGTAACATAGTGAAATAATTTTGCTAGATATACCTTAAAGTATATGGATCGACTCAGAATCGATAGCTGAGTCGATTAAGCCATGTCTCTCCGTCCGTCTGTCCGTCACCAGTTTTTGGGCCTTAAATTTGTTGCTCCCAGCAGAACAAGTGTAAACATTTTGAAATCTGCCCACTACCACGCCCCCTTTTTAAAAAACGTAGCTTTTGGCCAAACCGTAAGGAATTTTGAAAAAGTGTTTGAACAAATTTAGGGAATCGCAATATGTATCTATATTTCGTTTGTATAAAGTTTTTTGCCAAGCCCACATTTTGGGGGCGTTTTTATTAAAAAAAAAAACGATTTTTGGTACATTTTTAAAATATTTACAAAAACTTTTGATGCAAGATCATTGGATATGATAATATGAACATTTCGTCTATACATCATTTTAGCCCACGCCCACATTTTGGGTGCGTTTTCCTACAACCCGACCCCAAGGCATATTCAATAGAAAATCTTTTTTTTTTGTCGAACCATAAAAGATTTGGATAAACTGTCTGAACAATATGTTGTGATAACTTCATTTTACATATTCCATTGCCATAAAGCTATTTCATTTGCGGATTTGGGGGGCCAGGAACGCCGAGCTTTACTCTATTGGCAACCGATTTTCATAGGAATTTCTTTGCTTCTGATTGAGCCTGAAATTAGGGAGTGAATGATGTTATTTTTTCGTCACATTTTGATCTGAGTTAGCATCAAGAATGGTTGGTCTTGATCTTTCACGATAATCCAGCCTTTTACTGGGAGATCGGTTTATACCAGGGCACTACTGATTGCAACCATTTTTATATAAGCAATCCAGTTTTTGGTCTGTGATGTCAAAAACATGGAGCTTGGCTTCAGACCAGATTAACGAGGGCCGATTTTATAATTTCCACTGAATTTTGGCCTTCGAAGGCTTTTTGTACCTGTTATACAAGCCAGGTTTATGTCAGATGTCCTGTGATCTATCACATTTGATATTCATCCCGACGTTAGACATGTAGGTGCATAACTCCGAGGCGAATCTGTCGGCCGCCTCAGTTAGGTTGAACCATGATGTTTGCTTACTCTTTTCCCTCTTATAGGTGTTAGACATCTCGTAAAGGACAAGCGCCTTTTATGTGAGTGATTCAGAAGGTTGCTGTTTTACGACAAAGGGTTTGACATCTGTTTTCTTTTAGTTTCTCTTGTAGTTTTTGCAGTTGTCATAGTGAACGCGTTTCTTTCCGCTAGACTCTTATCCTTGTCTACTTCCGTACTAATACGGTCCTGAATTCGTATGTCTACTTCTACTTACTTAAGTGGCGCTATAGTCCAGGATGAACCTGGGCCTCAACCAACATGCCTCTCCATTTAGCCCGGTCCTTAGCTAACTGCCTCCAGTTGCGCACTCCAAGTGGTCGGTTTCTACTTGTGCGCGCCACTTAAGGCGAGGTCTTCCTCTATTGCGTCCGACGTCTGGCTGGGAATCGAAGACTCTGCGAGCCGGAGTATTGGAGTCCATTCGTTCTACATGTCCTAGCCATCTTAAACGTCCAATGCGGAGTTTTGTGACTAGGGGTATGTCGCTGTACAGCTCGTATAGTTCGTGGTTGAATCTTCGTCTTCATAGCCTGTCAACGCAAACGGGACCGAAGATTTTTCGAAGAATTTTTCTCTCGACTCAACCAAGGATTTTTTCATCCGCTTTTGATACGGTCCATGCTTCAGCGCCGTAGAGCAGGACTGGGATAATCAGGGTCTTGTATAGGATCTCCTTAGTAGTTCGAGTTACTAAATTACCATTTTAGCCAGAAGAAACAGCGCTTGACTTCTGACTAGATACGGCATCTAGTCAGAAATTGTCAGAGTTAATAGCGGAGCCGAGGTAGACAAAGTCCCGTACTACCTCAAAGTTATATCTGTCAATGGTGGCATTCTGTCCAATTCGTCAATGTTGTGTGTCCGTTCGTGTTGACAGCATATACTTAGTCTTACCCTAATTTACTGCTAAACCCATTTTTGCCGCTTCCTTCTCTATACTAGCAAACGTGGCTATGACATCACGTTGAGTCCTACCAATGATGTCAATATCGTCGGCGTATGCTAGTAGTTGCACCGATTTTTGGAAAATTGTGTCTCTGGTGTTGGTTCGGGAGTTTTGCACAATCCTCTCAAGAATCAAATTGAAAAAGTCACATGACAGCGCATCGCCTTGCCTAAATCCTTTTTTGGTACCGAATGTGTCGGTGAGGTCGTTTCCGACCCTGATGGTGCAGCGAGAATTCTCCATCGTCATCCTACACAAACGGACGAGTTTGGGCGGTATACCTTAAGTAGACATGGCTCTGTGTAGTTCGCCTCTATAAATGCTGTCGTATGCGGCTTTGAAATCGATAAATAGGTGGTGGGTATCGATTTGGACTTCTTGGGTTTTTCCAGGATCTGCCGAAGTGTGAAAATTTGATCGATTGTGGACTTTCCTGGCCTAAACCACACTGATAAGGGCCGATCAGGTTGTTGGTAAACGGTTTCAGGCGTTCACATATTACGGCAGATAGGATGTTGTAGGCGATGTTGAGTAGACTTATGCGTCTATAGTTGGCGCAGTTCAGAGGGTATCCTTTTTTGTGGGTCGGTTAAACGATGCTGAGGTTCCATTCTTCAGGCATGCTTTCATCCGACCAGATTTGGCTTATGAGTTGGTGGATGTTACTTACCAAGTCATCTCCTCCGGCTTTCTGAAGCTCGTCGGGGAGGCCATCATTTCCGGCGGCCTTATTAAGCTTCAGATTAGATATTGCTATCCTCACTTCACTTAGGTCGGGTGGTTGGCAGTTTTCGCTGTCGTTGCCAATATTGAATGGTTCGTTCTGCCTGACAGAGAATGTTGTTCGTTATCGCCGTTTAACAGTCTGAAGAATTGGTTCTTCCATATCCTCAGCATGGACTGTGTCTCAACTACGATATTTCGTTGTTCATCTCGACAGGATTCTGTTCGAGCCTTGTAGCCTTGGCTTTGACGTTTTACACTTTGGTAAAACTTGCGAACATCGTTCCTGGAGTGGCACCTCTATATATCCTCGATCGCTCGATCTCGATCCTCTTTTCTTGCTCTTTTTTCTTCTTTCTGAAAAGCCGATGTTCTTCCCTTCTTCTCTGCCTATAGAGCTCAATGGCAGCCCTCGTCTTCACCTGCAGCTTGGTCTTGTAGGCCTCGTTCTTGGCTGCGAGCATATGTCGGCATTCCTCATCAAACCTGGATTTCTTGCTGGTGGCCGCGAGAAACCTAGCACATCAGTTTCTGCTGATCTAATGGCTTGTTGGCATCGTTGCCATTGTTCTTCAACATTAGATGCTGGTGGTGTGGTGTGAGTCGAGAGGTTAAGGGATACGCGTTGCGCGAAGGTCTTGGCGGTCTCTGGCGATTGCAGTCTTTCGGCAAAATTTTTTCACAGTATTTTTGGTTTGTTGGTTTGGCTGAAGCAAGGTAGTGGTCCGAGTCGATATTGGCCCCTCGGAATGTTCGGACATCCAAAATACTGGATGCGTGCCTCTTGCCTATCGCAATGTGATCAATTTGGTTGACTGTTCGTTGATCTGGAGACCGCCATGTCCCCCTGTGGATATCGAGGTGAGGAAACCGTGTGCTGGCTATAGTGGCATTTCGTTCCGTAGCGAAGTCAGAATTCGTATGTCTGACTTGAGAATATTTTGGTATCCGTGGGTAGGCTCAAAAATTCAAGAGGCTTGAGCATATAGGGTAAAGCAGATTCTGATAGCATCTTCATGGTTATGGTCAAGAATAAGCTCCTCTAGTGTCAAGTTGTTTAGTGGAATCCGTGTCTATGTCAATAACTACCTTGGAAGAGATTTTCTGGTCTTTTTGTCTAGGCCCGCTCTTAAGTCTTTGATTTAGTTTTCGTTTTATTATGTATGACGTTTTTGACAAGCGAGAAGCTAGAGAAAGTGTGGTAGATCTGACCCAAAATAAAAAGATATTTCAAAAATTTGTCAGGTGTCAAGGATTAAAATTTGAGCGAATAAGCAAATAATTTCGACTGGATGTTCAGCCTGGATGATCCACTTCACGGTGTGTTATCCGGTCCAGCGGAATAGAAGGTGGGACTATTCCGCTTAGTTTAAAGACAGCATAGGTAGTCAGTTCAGTTCAAGCTCCCCTGAAGCATCGGCAGAAGTCTGTAGTCAAATGGTTTTAGGTGTATAAAAAAGTTAGATCTTCAGTCCTACCGAGCTTGTTGCGTCAAAAATCTGAATTTTGTATTTGTAGGTTTCCATTCCAAATCCTTTACTACCATAAAACAAACATTGTAACATTTATTTCAAATATTTTCACGACTTATATTTACAAGCTGTATCACAACAATGTTACGTTTTCTTACTCAGAAATCTACACTCTTATTTACACTAACCTAACTAACCTCTAATATGTAAAATTTATTTTTTTTTTAGACTAAAAGACTTATGATACATAATGCCATTTATTTTAAGCTTATAAAGCCTGTGACCAATTTGGCCACGTTTTGATTATTGCGAACAGTGCATTGCCTGGACTCTCCGATCCGACCAACTGTCTAGCACCATAGAGCCGATAGTTCGGCACAAGCTTGTTCAGTCTAATACCTTCTTCGATAATCAACTTGGCCGCATTTAGTTGCTTCTCTGGCGGCACTAACGTTGTAAATGTTCCAATAAAGGCAATACCAATGCTGTTCACGTTGTAACCTTTTGTATGGGCACCTTGCATATCCCAGCCACGGCCTTCGTACACGCATCCATCCCCGCCGACCAGAAAGTTGTAACCTATGTCACTAAAACCTCGTGACTTCATATGAAAGTCTTGAATTACGCGAGTACGATATACACAGGTGGCCTAAAAGGATGAGAACCTCAGTTAAAAATGTCTTCAAAGTTGCCTGTTTAAAGACTCACCTGGCTTGAACAATCTTCCGTTGCAGTGTGTGCAATTACCACCCGATCAACTGGTAATGTAAGTTTGTCCAATGGTTCGGTAGGTGGCGTTGCTAGCCACTCACCTCTTGACACGAGACGGAGAATTTTTCCCCCACCAATGTTGTCCGATCCTGGAATTGAAAGTTGAAAATTTGTTTAAGCTCGGCTGTTGTTTGGATGAGAGACTGAATGAGTTTGTTAGTTATGAAAACACCAATTGGAAGTGACTCTTTGAATACCCAGTTAGAAGGAAGGATTTTGAAGGAAGTTGTGGTCGATAGCCAGGAATCAAGTTTGGAAATACCTATGGTCGTATTAGCTGGACTATATTTTCTTGTATCTTCGCCATTCCAATTTAGCTTACTTTTGCGTTTAAGTACGGAATTTGTCGTTGCAAAAACGACTCCCAGCACTATGACAAAGGCTAAGATGACAGCTGTGATAATGGCGGCTTTGCGATTGAAAATAAATTTGTACGGATATGGTGGTGTATTATTTTCTGTGCGAATATCTGAAAAGAAAAGAACGGCATAATTAGATTTGGTGAGTAGATACTAAATAAATTAATTATTTGAGAAAATAAGTATGACAGGTAAGGAACGTCTTCACCAAGTAATTTATTTAATGACGTTTTCCTTTGGGACCTAAATCTGGATTTCGGTCTAGAATTTGATCTTTTTGAGTGCCAATGGAAAACGAGTTCAGATTGATTTGTTTTTGTCTCTGTATTGTTGAAATTTCTTGTCGTGAAGTTAGTGTCGGTGTAACTGTCAAGTTTCAACTCTCAGGTTGTTTGTTTTTGATTTAATTTATATTCCACATTGAACTGCTCAAGTTTTAATGATTAATGATAAGTTTTGACAACCGAAATAATAATAAATCAAAACGAAATTGACGTTGAGCAAACAGCTGACAGCTATCATTTGTATTAGTGTGTGTGCAAGGAGGGGTAAATCTGTCGAAAAATCCAAATTTGCAAATTGATCTTTGATGAAAAAAAAAATATTAAAATTTTTTGAGAAATGAAACACAACAACTGTCAAAATCGGTCTTTTGACAGATCTAGAAAAAAATTGTTTACCAATGGAAAATGCAATAACTAAACAGTGGTGTGCTACCGGAAATCCGACAGAAAATGAGGGGATAATTTAGCTAAGCACTGATAAGTTAAATACAAAGTTTGATACAAAGGTATCAACTGCAGGTTTTGGAATACTGAACTTTGGATGGAAGGATAATATACCGGATTTTCCAATAAGAGCGCTACAAACGTTTTTTCAAATAAAACAAAAACGGTTTTGGATATCAATGAAATTCTTTATTCCTGTGAAAGTACGTTCGATGCCATTATGTATGGAACTCGATTTCTTTTGCACGGGCACGCTTGCAGAAGTCCAGACGCTGAACCCAATTTTCAACGGTTTTCCAACATAAATCGGCCGATACTGCTGCAATTTCACGTTCGATATTCGTACGAAGTTCATCAATCGTCGCTGGCTTGTTGGCATAGACCATAGACTTGACGTAGCCCCACTGGAAATAGTCTAACGGCGTCATATCGCACGACCGAGGCGGCCAAGCGACTGGACCATTTCGTGAGATAATGCGTTCTCCAAACTTGGTTTCCAATAAATTGATTGTGACATTCGCTGTGTGGCTTGTGGCGCCGTCCTGTTGGAACCACATGTCCCCCAAGTCCATATCATCCAATTGGGGCCATTGAACGGTAGCGATTCCGATTCACAGTAACGTGCCGGTCTTGATCATCACGGAAGAAGTACGGCCCAATGACGCCGCCGGCCCATAAACCACACCAAACCGTAATTTTTCGGGATGCAATGATGACTCATGGAGTACATGTGGATTGCTGCACGACCAATACCGTATACTTTGTTTATTGACGAAGCCATTCATCCAGAAATGAGCCTCATCGCTAAAGATGATTTTTCGATGAAAATCCGAATCATTTTCAAGTTGTTGCTCAGCCCAATTCACGAACATACGACGCTTCTGATGGTAAAGCGGCTTCAGTTCTTGCGTCAATTTAATCTTGTAAGGATGTAGGCCAAGATCTATTCGCAAAATTTGCCACAACGACGTCACAGAGATGCCCAACGCTTGAGAACGACGTGTGAGAGACACATTTGGGCTTTCTTCAACTGAAGCCTCAGCGGCAGCAATATTCTTGACACTACGGGCACTTCTTTGTCTCACTGGCACGGGAACATTTTGTACTGTTCCTGTGGATTCAAATTATTCCACTAGACGCTCAATTGTTGATCTGCTAGGACGATTATGATGACCATAAATTAGACATAGCGCTCCTAAATTTTAATAATTTCGTCTAGTTGTTGGCTCGTATATCTTTCCATCATGAAATGGCAAACCTTACTGAAGAGAAATGTCAAAAGAGCGGTAAGAAATATGGCGTCGTTTGCTGTCCTTGTCGCTCTACTTTTGTAGCGTCCCTGTTGAAAAACCCTTTACATATGCTCTTGTGGGAGTGGAAAAATGATTAAATTCTGTGATTTTACGAGAAGAAAGTGGTCCGGAATTTCTACAAAATTGTACAGAAAGTGCAACAAAATTTTTTTTTTCGTCTTGATTTAAACCCTGCTGATTCTAAAAAAAGTTGAAAAAACTAAAATAAACACCCAACTACTTACATAAGTGGCGCTACAGTCCCGAATGAACCTGGACCTCAACCAACATGCCTCTACAATTAGCCCGTTGAGGTCGGTTTCTACTTGTGCGCGCCACTTAAGGCGAGGTCTTCTCTACAGCGTCCAACGTCTGGTTGGGAATCGAAGACTCTGCGAGCCGGAGTAGTGGTGTCCATTCGTTCAACATTTCCTAGCCATCTTAAACGTCCAATGCCTAGTTTTTTTTTCTTCTTTTCTTCCTTTCCTTTCGTGTTGACAGCATATACTTAGTCTTACCCTCATTTACTGCTTAACCCATTTTTGCCGCTTCCTTCTCTATACTAGCAAACGTGGCTATGACATCACGTTGAGACCTACCAATGATGTCAATATCGTCGGCGTATGCTAGTAGTTGTACCGATTTTTGGAAAATTTTGCCTCTGGTGTTGACTCAGGAGTTTTGCACAATCCTCTGAAGAATCAAGTTGAAAAAGTCACATGACACTGCATCGCCTTGCCTAAATCCTTTTTTGGTATCGAATGTGTCGATGAAGTCGTTTCCGACCCTGATGGTGCAGCGAGAATTCTCCATCGTCATCCTACACAAACGGACGAGTTTGGGCGGTATACCAAAACTAGACGTGGGCTCTGTATAGTTCGTCTCTATAAATGCTGTCGTATGCGGCTTTGAAATCGATAACTAGGTGGTGGATATCGATTTGGACTTTTTGGGTTTTTTCCAGGATCTGCCGAAATGTGAAAATTTGATCGGTTGTGGACTTTCCTGGTATAAAACCACACTGATAAGGGCCGATCAGGTTGTTGGTAAACGGTTTCAGACGTTCACATATCACGGCAGATAGGATCTTGTAGGCGATATTGAGGAGAATTATGCCTCTGTAGTTGGCGCAGTTCAGAGGGTCTCCTTTTTGTATTAGGTTCCATTCTTCAGGCATTCTTTCATCCGACCAAATTTGGCTTATGAGTTGGTGGATGTTACTTAACAAGTCATCTCCGCCGGCTTTATAAAGCTCAGCGGGAAGGCCGTCATTTACGGCGGCCTAATTAAGCTTGAGTTTCGATATAGCTATCCTCACTTCACTTAGGTCGGGTGGTTGGCAGTTTTCGCTGTCATTGCCAATATTAAATGGTTCGCTTTGCTTGACAGCGGAATGTTAATCGTCATCGCCGTTTAACAGTCTGCAGAAGTGATTCTTCCATATCCTCAGCATCGACTGTGTCTCAACTACGATATTTCCTTGTCCATCTCGACAGAATTCTGTTCGAGCCTTCTATCCTTGGCTTTGACGTTTTACACTTTGGTAAAACTTGCGAACATCGTTCCTGGAGTGGCACTCCCTATATCCTCGATCGCGTGCTTTCTTGCTCTTTTTTCTTCTTTCTGAAAAGCCGATGTTTGTCCCTTCTTCTTTGCCTATAGAGCTCAATGGCAGCTCTCGTCTTCACCTGCAGCTTAGCCTTGTAGGCCTCGTTCTTGGCTGCGAGCATCTGTCTTGCTGGTGGCCGCGAGAAACCTAGCACATCAGTTGCGGTTGATCTAATGGCCTGTTGGCATCGTTGCCATTGCTCTTCGACATTCGATGCTGGTGGTATGGTGTTAATCGAGAGGTTAAGGGATACGCGTTGTGCGAAGGTCTTGGCGGTCTCTTGCGATTGCAGTCTTCCGACATTAAATTTTTTCACAGTATTTCGGTTTTTTTGTGACGTGTTGGATATCCGCATCCTTACCTTGGCTACAACACGGTGGTCCGAGTCGATGTTAGCCCCTCCAAAATACTGGATGCGTGCCTCTTGTCTATCCTAATGTGATCAATTTGGTTGACTGTTCGTTCTGGAGACCGCCATGTCCCCTTGTGGATATCGAGGTGAGGAAACCGTGTGCTGGCTATAGTGGCATTTCGTTCCGTAGCGAAGTCAATTAGCCTAAGTCCGTTACCAGACGTGTTGTCGTGTAGGCTATATTTTCCGACAGTACTGCTAAAGATGTCATCGTTCTTTGGTAGTCGCTCATAGGTTTTGTCGAGGAGCTCGTAGAAGCAATCCTTAGTTAAATCATCTTCTTCCTCCGTCGCAGCATGAGCGCATAAGAGGCTTATGTTGGCGAATTTGGCCTTGATGCGGATTGTTACAATGCGTTCGCTAATGTCTTGGAAACATAAGACTTCTTGCCTAAGTCTGGCACCTATAACAAATCCGCATCCAAATAGTCGCTGTTTCTGCTCACTATAACACGGTCCATAGTTGATGTCACAGTTTTTCATCCTCCTTTTGCCCGGTCCATCCCATCGTATTTCCTGGATTTCCTGGAAGTGGTCAAATCAGGGAATCTTGCGGGTATCGAGGAGTATTTAGAGTATCGCCAGGTCAAATTGAAAAACGAAATTTTCGACGACTGAGAAACGCCTGCTTCAGATTATTGGTTATGGATCCTGCAGTAAAAAAAAAATAAACCGTTGCTTCGAGCTTCTATACTGCTAGAAGCACATACCTTGCAATCCCAATTCATCCAATTGAGGAATAACAAATTCTTTGACCATGTAACACTCACTCTACACATTCCAAAGTGACCGTTGGGAACACTTCGTGCTCAAAAAAGGATCCATTGTCACCTCTAACGTAAACAGCACACCATGCAAGGACTATGAGTAGATATAACAGATCTTCGTGTACCTCTCGTGGATAGTACGTGGATAGTTGTAGAGATTCAGGCTATTGAATGATCAGCTTGAGTCCGCCATATAAAGCAGCGCCAATTACCCCAAAATCATGCAAATTGTTTTTGTAGGAAAACGCCCCCCAGAATGTGGGCGTTGGTAAACATGGTCTATAGACGAAAAGTTTATTTTAATATTACCGACATAACAATTTTACCGAAAAACGTTTTGTACAAAAAACGTCCACAAAGATTGTCTAAATATCTTGTTCAGACAGTTTTTCAAAATTCCTAATGGTGTGGCCAAAGCAATGTTTTTCTGAAAATGGGGCGTGGCAGTAGGCGGATTTCAAACATTTTTACACATTTTCTGCTGGGAATACGTGTATCAAATTTAATAATTTCTTCTCAAAATTTAAGGCCCAAAAACTGGTGACGGACAGACATAGCTTAATCGACTCAGCTAGTGATTCTGAGTCGATAGATATACTTTAAGGTTAAATTAGCCAAATTATTTCTCTAGTTTACAAACTATGTATCAAAACTAATATACCCCCATAGGATAGGGTATGAAAAATGATCCCATCTCATTTTTGCCGAAAAACAGGAGAAATTCACAAAATCGTAGCGTTTCACAGGTTTTTTATTTTGAAAAAAAAGGTGCAAAACAGGAGTTCAATGTGAGTACTAATTTAATGTTTAATGTAACAAAAATACCTAATAATATGTATTAAAGAATATTTAAAAAAATGCTTAGTCAATAATCATCATCATCTTCAAGGTCAATGTCGAAGTCGTCATCTGTTTCTACGTTGGCATCAGCGGAGCGCAAATTGTATTTTTCTTTTGCTGAGATTTGGCGGAGCATGTCCGGTTTTGATTTGATGAATTCGAAGAATTCCATGCACCGCATTTTCAAATTGACTTTGACGGTTAGAATGGCCGTCAATGTATCCACTTTTAGTTGCGATTTTTCCTTCGTCCACGTCTTGTTCATTGCAGCAAAAACCCTTTCGACGGAAGCAGTCGAACCGGGCATGCAAAGAATGTACTCAACGATTTTTGCGATTTCCTTGTACTCGCAACTTTCAGAATCTAATGTTTGAATAGTTCGACCCAGCGGTTTGTGGTCATGACCTTATCGTCTTTCCATTGCTTGAGCTTACTATCTGAACAATAGTTCGTCACATAAATAAGTTGGTTGTGCAATTTCATCGCATTTTCATTCGCGTCGTACAATTTTTGCGTATCTAGTTTTTGCATGACCGCTTCGACGTCTTTCCACGATGGAACTCTGCGCAACGTATTGAGTGATATCAATTGCGGTGACATCATCTACTTCAATTCTAAGCACATATTCTGCGAACAACTCAGCCTAGTCAATAAAAGGATGAATCAAAAAAAAAAAACGAGTGGTGGGTGCACGACTGGGTCGTACGCAACTTTCTCTTTCACAGCGAGTTGGGTGTTAGATCAAATAGTAAGTACGCATTTTGATTATTGATGCTAAAAATGATATAAAAAATGTCGAAATGTGATTATACGAACGTTTACTCCGAAATTTTAAGTTATCGGTGTCTATGTGAATAATAATGATTTTCCGTTATTGGCCAAAACTTAAAATTCCGTTTAGTGATAGGGCTAAAACTAATTATGTGGAATTGTTTCAAACTATAATAGTAATATATATATAAAATTTCATTCAATTTGGCATAGCAGTTTGCGAGAAATTAACAATTTTCTTTATATGGCCTAAATGACAAAATCCGTTATATGGATTTTCTCACAAAAACTGGGTATGCAGTTTTGTTGGAACTAATATGCTTATAGTATATATAAAGTTTAATCAAAATCGTTAGAGCCGTTTTCGAGAAAATTGAGGTTATGTGTAATTTTTATATGGCAGGTACCGTTATTAACATGGCTAAAAGCAAACAAAAAAAATGGCCTAGAATTATGACCAAAACAAACTTGGGTACGAAGTTTGAAGAAGATCGGTCAAGCCGTTTAGGCTGGGGAGACCATTACGGACAGACGGACCGACGGACCGACGGACGGAATTCCAAAAACCACTTTTTTAGGCTCCGCTATCATCGTAATGTTAGAATCAATCAAAATCTCGAGGTCGAAATTTTTCAAGAAAACAAGTAAGAGAAATTTAAAAACGGTAAAGAAGTAATTAATTGATTAATTCTAATTTTCGAAAATAATTCTTATTGTTCACCTGCTCTTGAGCGAAATGTAGCCAAAATTTTGACATTGGATCGCTGAAGAAATTTTTCAGCATTTTTTCTCCTTTCGGCAAGCTAACGAAAAGTAATTTCAAGGCAACATAGAGCTGCAACACGCGCTTAATGGCTGGACCAAGAGCTAGAAAACGAGTCTTTGCGTAACCCAGTAATTTAGTATATTCGACGCCAGCCGTTTCACAAAATTGGACCAGTTCTGTAACGTGTGTGGTGTGAATGTAGCGTATATTTTCACAATGACACATTCAACATCGAATGGCAACACATCGCAAGCATATTTCAGCGCATTGTGTGCGATGTGAGCTACGCATCCAATGCCGATTAGATGCGGAAGCCACGATATCATTCTGTAATATACGTTGTTCTGTCCTCCTCGCGTAATGCCACCGAAATTCGCTTTGGCGTTGTCTGCGCAGAACGCGACGATTTTATTCTTCAAGTCGTATTTAGCGGCTGCATCTGAAATAAGCTCGTGGATAATTTCTGATGTTTCGCCACACTCCGAAGTTATATCCTAGACTTTTACATGCACGCCAACTGTTGTAATGAAATATCGAACTAGCACGGGGAACAGCTTCACGTTTCCGTGGTTCGATGCGTCTGTATAAACTGACACATAGCTGCACTGCTTCAATTCTTCTTCATTCAAGCATTTGTTTGACTTGAGGAGCGAATACATTGACGACGATGGATTGGCATTTCGTTTGCGAGCACGAAAATTTTTGCAATTTGAAGCACGTTCGGAATATTTTTGTCGCACAGTCTGAGGATTGAAAGCTGTGATTTGAGTTTATGATGTGATATGCCCAAGTTCCTTCCATTGCTGCCATTGTGGCGTCGGTCGAATGTCGATGAAAAGAAAGCATTGATTGCTTGTCTGCCAGACGGTGCGTTCAAGGCTTGGCGGTGGACGTTTGTTTTTAGATGTCGAACGATATCTGAACTGCCACCTGAAGCGATGGAAAATTCTTTATTGCACTTTTTACAGCGAACATCACTTTCACTTTTGATTTTTTCAAGTTTAGCAGAAAAAACACATTTATATTTGTTCGGCATTTTCTTTCTTTTTTAATCAAACAAAGAACTAATGGCGCAAATAAAAATAATGACGTTCTATTCGCGTACACTGACTGAAAAAGTGAGAGAGGGAGTATGTCCGTATGTAATTTTTGCTCCGTTAGCTTTTTCGCGCAGTTGCCAGTTCACTGCGATGTTCTGTTCGACGTGAAGTGACGTTGACACGTTTGAAATTTTAAAGTTTAGTGCGTTAAAAACATCTTTGGTAAAAAACAGGTTTTTCGAGGCCAAAAACAAGTCACAGGTTTTCGGTCCAAAAAACAGGAGTCTCCTGCGCAAAACAGGAGAGATGGGATCATTAGGTATGAATATCGTGAAGATTTTTTCGCAATATTCAAGGACAAATGGGTTAATTGCTTATTCATACGAATTCCAAATTTACTTGCTTTATAAATTTCAAGCACGAATTCACATTGGACGCCATTTGTAAAACCAATTATATTTCTGATAGGGTCATACATTATGACCCTAGTCTCACTATAGTTAAATGAGTTCAATTGCGAATTCGACAATATGTATACAACAACAATTTGACATTTTCACTGAGAAGCTTTGTTCGTATATATATATAAAATGAGCAAATTTGTCCCAATGTGACAGTAATATAATAAAACTTCAAAAAAATGCTTCTTCCCCGTACAATTTGTACTGCAAAACTACGCGAACATATTTAGTATCTCAGTAAAAACATTTATTTTGACCCCAACTTACCGATCGCTGGATAAAGAACTCTTTGCTCCTTTTGTCCGCACATCTGACAGACACTTAAATTCGATCGAACATTTAATAACACCTGACCACGATGAAGTTTATTTTCACAAATATCCAATGACAGCAACCATTTAACTGACAATGGTTCAATATTCTGCCGCTCTATCCGGTTTGTCCCTTCAATATTCTGACGATGTCTCCTAAAATACTCTGCTGCTATCGTTTCGGCATTTTCAAGCGTCAAATTTGTTGTATTTAATAGTTTTCGGCGTAACCTGTCATCTGTCAAACCAACAATAAATACATCACGTATCATTGCCGACTCTGACTCGTAATCACATGTCAAAATTGCATCCTTCAACCGCATAAGAAACACATCAAATGTCTCGTTCTCCTTCTGTCTTAATGACAGAAACTTAAATCTTTCTTCAATAATATTGTGCTTTGGTGCAAAATATTTACCGAACTGCTTGACAACTCCTTCATATTTTAGACTTCTGTCAAATGTGTTGTAAATGCGTACTCCTTCATCGCCAAGACAGTAGAGAAGAATGGCCAACTTCCTCTCGTCACTTTGTGCATTCATGTCCAATGCTGTCATGTAGAGTTGAAACTTTTGCAGCCATATTTTCCAAGTTTTCGCTGGGTTTTCCGTAGCGAAATCTATTTGTGTGGGTGCTTGGAATATATTCTCCATTTTCGTGCGTTAAATTGTACTCGTGTAGCTCTGTTTCTTGTTTGTTAAATATGTTTATATTTAGTTTGCAATTTGCACATCCGACACTAAATCGCGTGTTTAGACAACAACTGTTCTGTATCAAAGTTGTTGATTAACTGGATTAAATTTATCAGCGGTTTTTCAAAATGATTTACAAATTTAAATTCAGTAAATAATATAAAAATGTATTTTTTTTTTTTGATAAGGTCCAGGTGAACCCCCAGTGTCATCGTAGTGCGACAGCATTGACCTTTCGTTTAAAGTTGTTTAACATCTTTGACACTTTTGTTATGTGTCTTGTTTGTCAAAAGAAATTAACCCCCGGATTAAAAAAACGCTATTTAGCTAATGAGTGACTTACTTTTGATACATACGCGAGGGGAAGAACACTTGATTAGAATTTAAGTTGTCACAGATATCAATCATAATATATAGTTACGTAACGTATAAAACGTCATTGGAATGTTTTTGCTAGGTATTTGTGTCAGTTTCAATCTGTTATAAGGCTTCGATCCGTCTATCTCATCATGTCCTCAAAAAGTGGGCGTGTTTTTTTTACGCCAAATTTAGAGGACAGCATTGTTTAGGTATGCTATCCACACACTATATTTTCGTTTTTAACTTTTAATAAAAAAATGCTTTTTAAAGAAAACGCTCCTAATAATTGGGGTTAGGTCTCATATGCGACGGTGCCTAAGGATAGTGATGCGATTACATGAGGACACAAGCGTTCTCACTCTAGGCTCTCACTATCAACTCCTACTCTCACCTCCACGCTGGTGACTGGTGGGTGCCTAGTACCTCGTCTGGAGATGGGGCAATCAACCCCTGTGGAAGGTCGTTGGTGGCATCAAACGAGAGAGGGGGGAGGAGTGTCCTTTCACTAAGGCACTCACTCTCAGGCGGC
This sequence comes from Rhingia campestris, assembly GCA_932526625.1. Classification (NCBI taxonomy): domain Eukaryota; kingdom Metazoa; phylum Arthropoda; class Insecta; order Diptera; family Syrphidae; genus Rhingia; species Rhingia campestris. The sequence continues at coordinate 22,774,552 of OW052184.1, forward strand.
AGCGGAGGAATTCCCTAGATGGAGTCAACGGTGGCGCCTACAGCTCCAGTTTGATCGAACTGGTTGTGTAATCCCTATATGAGCTGCTTCGACATATTTGAACACCAGGTCTATAGGGATTTCCAATACTGAGCCCGGGTGTTGGAAAAGAGTTGGTGGCGGAGGAGCCCTCAATGGGTCAACGGCAGCGCTCATATCCCAAAATGGGCTACTGACATCGGTATTTTCCGGCCCGCGGTCCTAGGGTCAAAAGAAGGGCCTGGCCCTCCAGGATGGGGATTGTGCTTTGGGTTAACTACCCATCCACGGAAAAAAAAAAATTTGTTACGAAGCAACCAATAGCCTCAGAAGGACTGATATTATTGTTGACGACCTTGCTAAACGAAAAAAGGACAACGACGTTCGTATCTGCACCTGGAATGTGAAAACATTAAATAGGAGAAATGCAGGCGAACAGCTAGCGGAAGCCCTAAACTGCTACAGAGCAGACATTACTGCCATCCAGGAAATACGATGGGATGGGCCGGGCAAAAAGAGGACGAAAAACTGTGACATCTACTATGGACCGTGTTATAGTGAGCAGAAACAGCGACTATTCGGATGCGGATTTGTTATAAGTGCCAGACTTAGGCAAGAAGTCTTATGTTTCCAAGACATTAGCGAACGCATAGTAACAATCCGCATCAAGGCCAAATTCGCCAACATAAGCCTTATATGCGCTCACACTCCGACGGAAGAAAAAGATGATATAGCTAAGGATTGCTTCTACGAGCTCCTCGACAAAACCTATGAGCGACTAACAAAGAACGATGACATCTTTAGCAGTACTGTCGGAAAATATAGCCTACACGACAACACGTCTGGTAACGGACTTAGGCTAATTGATTTCGCTACGGAACGAAATGCCACTATAGCCAGCACAAGGTTTCCTCACCTCGATATCCATAAGGGTACATGGCGGTCTCCAGATCAACGAACAGTCAACCAAATTGATCACATTGCGATAGACAGAGGCACGCATCCAGTATTTTGGTTGTCCGAACATTCCGAGGGGCTAACATCGACTCTGACCACTACCTTGGTGCATCCAAGGTAAGGATGCGGATATCCACCACGCCACAACAAACCAGAAATACTGTGAAAAAATTTAATGTCGAAAGACTGCAATCGCCAGAGACCGCCAAGACCTTCGCGCAACGGGGATACGCGTACCTCTCGACCTCTCGATTCACACAACACCACCAGCATAAGCGCGCGATCGAGGATATAGAGAGGTGCCACTCCAGGAACGATGTTCGCAAGTTTTACCAAAGTGTAAAACGTCAAAGCCAAGGCTACAAGGCTCGAACAGAATCCTGTCGAGATGAACAAGGAAATATCGTAGTTGAGACACAGTCGATGCTGAGGATATGGAAGAACCACTTCTGCAGACTGTTAAACGGCGATGACGAACAACATTCCGCTGTCAGGCAGAACGATCCATTCAATATTGGCAACGACAGCGAAACTGCCAATCATCCGACCTTTGTGAAGTGAGGATAGCAATATCTAAACTTAAGCTTAACAAGGCCTCCGGAAATGACGGTCTTCCCGCAGAGCTTGATAAAGCCATCGAGATGACTTGGTAAGTAACATCCACCAACTCATAAGCCAAATTTGGTCGGATGAAAGAATGCCTGGAGAATGGAAACTCAGCATCGTTTGCATGAAAGGAAACCCTCTGAACTGCGCCAACTACAGAGGCATAAGTCTCCTCAACATCGCCTACAAGATCCTATCTGCCGTAATATGTGGACGCCTGAAACCGTTTACCAACAACCTGATCGGCCCTTATCAGTGTGGTTTTAGGCCAGGAAAGTCCACAATCGATCAAATGTCCACACTTCGGCAGATCCTGGAAAAAACCCAAGAAGTCCAAATCGATACCCACCACCTATTGATCGATTTCAAAGCCGCATACGACAGCATTTATAGAGACGAACTCTACAGAGCCATGTCTAGTTTTGGTAAACCGCCCAAACTCGTCCGTTTGTGTAGGATGACGATGGAGAATGGTCGCTGATCCATCAGGGTCGGAAACGACCTCACCGTGATGCGCTGTCATGTGACTTTTTCAATTTGATTCTTGAGAGGGTTGTGCAAAACTCCCGAGCCAACACCAGAGGCACAATTTTCCAAAAATCGGTGCAACTACTTGCATACGCCGACGATGTTGACATCATTGGTAGGACTCAACGTGATGCCATAGCCACCTTTGCTAGTATAGAGAAGGAAGCGGCGAAAATGGGTTTAGCAGTAAATGAGGGTAAGACCAAGTATATGCTGTCAACACGAAAGGACTCACAACATCGACGAATTGGACAGAACGTCACCATTGCCAAAAATTACTTAGAGGTAGTACGGAACTTTGTCTACCTCGGCTCCGCTATTAACTCGGACAACAACATCTCGTCAGAAATCAAACGGAGAATTAATCTTGCCAATCTTTGTTTCTTCGGGCTAAGAAAGCAATTAAGTAGTAAAGCCCTCACTCAAACTACTAAGGAGATCCTATATAAGACCCTGATTATCACAGTCCTGCTCTACGGCGCTGAAGCATGGACCGTATCAAAAGCGGATGAAGAAATCCTTGGTCGATTCGACAGAAAAATTCTTCGACAAATCTTCGATCCCGTTTGGGTTGACGGGCTATGGAGACGAAGATTCAACCACGAACTATACGAGCTGTACAGCGACATACCCCTGGTCAAAAAACTCCGCATTGGACGTTTAAGATGGCTAGGACATGTAGAACGAATGGACACCAATACTCCGGCTCGCAGAGTCTTCGATTCCCACCCAGACGTCGGACGCAGTAGAGGAAGACCTCGCCTTAAGTGGCGCGCACAATTAGAAACCTCAACCAACTTGGAGTGCGCAACTGGAGGCAGTTAGCTAAGGACCGGGCTAATTGGAGAGGCATGTTGGTTGAGGCCCAGGTTCATGCCGGACTGTAGCGCCACTTAAGTAAGTAAGTAAGAATTAAATTTAAATGTTAAAAATTTAAAAAAAAAACTGACACCGAAATATTCCCATGAACAAAATGAATTTGTTTCTGACAGCTAGTAGGACAGATGTTCTATAATCCATTTGACGTGTGGAACACAGATGTGGAACGTATCAAAAGGTGTTTCTCGGTAAACTTCCTACAATATGAAGTTTGTTAAGGGACTTCGAAGCAATAACGATGTTATCTAAAAATTACGTTACGTTGTTATCAAAAGATCAAAAGTATAAAAAAGCCAGTTTTCGATGACGGTTTCAGTTTTTTTTTCGAAATCTAAGTTTTCGGCGCCTCACTGGATTGGTTGTACATGTGTAACTAAGTCCAATTGATGATGCTAATGCTTATTCAATATACACGGATCACTACACCTGAAATACTGAAAGCAAACATTCTGGTAAAACTGGTGCAACGTGATTGCGCATGCTTACTGAGAGTATAGGCAATTGACTGTTTGATTGTGGATGTGGTATCAGTGATTTAAATTTTTTTTGACATTTGCTTGTTTCCACATTAATGAATTACTGAGAAAAACACCATCAGTCAGTGATAAAGATATACGCAGTTTGCATTTATAGTATGTGCTGTATAAGCCCCTTTAACAGCTCAACAGAATATATAGATCAAAATACCTAAAAAAGAAAAAAATGTGAGGAAAATTTTCTTAAACAATAATTGAAGCTTAATACAATTTGAAATATGTAGTACCAACAATATGACAACACCTTAGCAAGTAGAAATAAAAGATCCGAACCGATTCGGGCAAATTTCCCCAGGAATATATTGTAACGGTTAAATTTACTGCAACAAGGCTCACCCTGTTATCTCTTAAATCCATTCGTTTCCTTATTATTTTTGGTCGCAAACCCAGAACTTTGAGGATGCCACTGGTCTAAGATCTTCAGATCCTGAGTAAGCTACCAAAAACAGATGCAGCAAGCGAGTGATGGTAATCTCCGTGGAGTGCAGGCCCAGGGAGAGTGGGACTCACAACGGAGGAACATTACCACGCCACAGACGGTCCACGAGAGTACACCGTCGCTCGTCGAATCCACGAATAGTGGACTCATGGCACCACCAGAACAGTCTGAATGGTTCGATGAGGGTAGGAAGTTGATCCCTGGTCGATCCTAACACGAAGTAGACGGTTGGGGTAGAACCTACGCACCAACTAAGCGCTTTTGCCAACGTATTATGAGCGCAAACGCAAAAGGTTCGATTGCAAGGAGTAGATGATCACCCTTTTCACTCAACGAGGAAGCGGTGGAGGAGTAGCAGAGGCAAGGGCGTACGACCAAAAAGACACCCCTCCAACAAAGACGCAACTCGGAAAAATAGAAACGGTGGCCAAGTATAGACAGTCTCTTTCCCCGAACTCTGTAAAAATGGATGAGCAACCGAGGTGTTTACACGGACAGCCATGTATAATCACTCTCGCCACAAAAAAAAAAGAAAACAAAACATGGACATCACACACATGAAACATCATAACTGTTGAAACATGAAAGCTAGTCCAAAGCCAACTGCCAATGTGTCCATATGTAGCTGTCATATTGTACGACGGCCGTCAAACCGGTCTACAGTTGTCGAAGGGTCAATAAATCGTGTCCCAAACATCAGAGGCTACAAAAGCAAAGGCACCGAGCCCAACGTAAAAGTTATTTAAAGGATAGCAGCCGAAAGGAAATCTATTACCACCAACATAGTTTGCGGAAAATTATTTTTGACAGGTCATCTCCTCCTTCTTTCACAAAGCTCACTGCTTCTGAGTAAGTACGGTGCCCTCCTCCCTCTTCTCCCATTTTAATTTTGGTAGTTCGGTATTTTTTTTGGATTGCTTGCGGCCAACATGGGGCAAATGTTTGATTGACGGAAAATAGTTATCAAGAACACTGCAACAAATGGCTACGGGAAAACCGATATAATCGTGGAAATCCAATAGGTAAACCCAATTGGAAGGAACGAGTAAACGCGGAAGCCTTTTGCAAAGGGCAGAAAGAAGTGAAAAGTCGCTGCGGGCTTAGCATCAAGTTTTAGAAGTTTTTTTTTTGGAATATCCATACATACTGCATACTAATTTTGTTAAAATTCAACGCGATTGTTCTTGATTTCTCAAAAGTTTAATAGCTACTCTTCGATACCGAGGATGGCGTAAAGGTGTACTACACAATTAGCGGAGTCCCACAAGGATCAGTATTAGGTAGTATCTACTGGAGCATTATGTATGATAAGGCTCTAGGGATCGAAATCCTAAGGGAGGCAAAAGTTATAGATTTTACTGATGATATTGCAGTCGTTGTGGTTGCAAGACCCTTGGAAGAAATAGAGAATAAAGAAATCAAATGTACCCAAAAATGAATAGGTAGGTGGGGAAGGTAGGAGAAGTGGCGCTACAGTCCGGGATGAACCTGAGCCTCAAGCAACATGCCTCTCCAATTAGCCCGGTCCTTAGCAAACTACATCCAGTTGAGCAATCCTAGTTGGTTGAGGTCGGTTTCTACTTGTGCGCGCCACTTAAGGCGAGGTCTTCCTCTACTGCGTCCGACGTCTGGCTGGGAATCGACGACTCTGCGAGCCGGATTATTTGTGTTCATTCGTTCTATATGTCCTAGCCATCTTAAACGTCCAATGCGAAGTTTTTTGGCCAGGGGTATGTCGCTGTATAGCTCGTTCTTGGTTGAATCTTCGTCTCCGTATCCCGTCAACGCAAACGGGCCTTCTTAGCCCGAAGAAACAGCGATTGGCAAGAGTAATTCTTCTTTTAATTTCTGACGAGATGTTGTTGTCAGAGTTGATAGCGGAGCCGTGGTAGACAAAGTCCCGTACTACCGCAAAGTTGCAAAGTTGCATCGATTTTTGCATCGGGAGTTTTGCACAATCCTCTCAAGAATCAGATTAAAGAAGTCACATGACAGCGCATCGCCTTGCCTAAATCCTTTTTTGGTATCGAATGTGTCGGTGAGGTCGTTTCCGACCCTGATGGTGCAGCGAAAATTCTCCATCGTCATCCGAGACGAGTTTGGACGGTATACCTGCGGCTTTGAAATCGATAAATAGGTGGTGGGTATCGATTTGGACTTCTTTGGTTTTTTTCCAGGATCTGCCGAAGTGTGAAAATTTGATCGGTTGTGGACTTTCCTGGCCTAAAACCACACTGATAAGGGCCAATCAGGTTGTTGGTAAACGGTTTCAGGCGTTCACATATTACGGCAGATAGGATCTTGTAGGCGATGTTGAGGAGACTTATGCCTCTGTAGTTGGCGCAGTTCAGAGGGTCTCCTTTTTTGTGGATCCGGCAAACGATGCTGAAGTTCCATTCTTCAGGCATGCTTTCAACCGACCAGATTTGGCTTATGAGTTGGTGGATGTTACTAACCAAGTCATCTCCGCCGGCCTTATAAAGCTCAGCGGGAAGGCCGTCATTTCCGGCAGCAGCCTTATTAAGCTTGAGTCAGGTCGGGTGGTTGGCAGTTTTCTCTGTCGGTGCCAATATTAAATGGTTCGTTCTGCCTGGCAGCGGAATGTTGTTCGTCATCGCCGTTTAACAGTCTGCAGAAGTGGTTCTTCCATATCCACAGCATCGACTGTGTCTCAACTACGATATTTCCTTGTTCATCTCGACAAGATTCTGTTCGAGCCTTGTATCCTTGGCTTTGACGTTTTACACTTTGGTAAAACTTGCGAACATCGTTCCTGGAGTGGCACCTCTCTATATCATCGATCACGCGCTTTTCTTGCTCTTTTTTCTTCTTTCTGATAAGCCGATGTTCTTCCCTTATTCTTTGCCTATAGAGCTCAATGGCAGCTCTCGTCTTCACCTGCAGCTTAGCCTTGTAGGCCTCGTTCTTGGCTGCGATCATCTGTCGGCATTCCTCATCAAACCAGGGGTTTCTTGCTAGTGGCCGCGAGAAACCTAGCTACCTAAGGGATACGCGTTGCGCGAAGGTCTTGGCGGTCTCTGGCGATTGCAGTCTTTCGACATTAAATTTTTTCGCAGTATTTCTGGTTTGTTTTGGCGTGGTGGATATCCGCATCCTTACCTTGGCTGCAACAAGGTAGTGGTCCGAGTCGATGTTGGCCCCTCGGAATGTGCGGACATCCAAAATACTGGATGCGTGCCTCATGTCTATCGCAAGGATATCGAGATGAGGAAACCGTGTGCTGGCTATTGTGGCATTTCGTTCCGTAGCGAAGTCAATTAGCCTAAGTCCGTAACAAGACGTGTTGTCGTGTAAGCTATATTTTCCGACAGTACTGGCAGACAGATGTCTTCTCTTCCAACCTTTGCGTTGGTTTTGTCAAGGAGCTCGTAAAAGCAATCCTTAGTTAAAACATATTTTTCCTCCGTCTGAGCGTGAGCGCATATAAAGCTTATGTTGGCGAATTTGGCCTTGAAGCGGATTGTTACAATGCGTTCGCTGATGTCTTGGAAACATAAGACTTCTTGCCTAAGTCTGGCACTTATAACAAATCCGCATCCAAATAGTCGCTGTTTCTGCTCACTATAACATGGTCCATAGCAGATGTCACAGTTTTTCATCCCCATTTTGCCCGGCCCATCCCATCGTATTATTCCGAATAACCATATTAAAGAACATGCTAATTTTCATTTAAACCAAAGCAGTAGTCCTTGAGCAATCGGTAATTTTTAAAAGTACTGTTATACGTTAGGCTGAACTATAATAGTCGGAAGCAATCGGAAGCTAATGTCAAAATTCTACGTTAAGTTTTCTTCAGTACTGTCAATTACTCATGTTGCCCATAATATACTTTTGTGAATGAAAGCAATTTTAAACAATAAAAACAAAATTTCGTTGCTTATGTTATGAACTTACAAATTTAAAGTGTTGAAGTGAAATGTCAATTTTTTGTATGAAAGAACAAAAGAAAGAGAAAGAGCGAATCAATTCGCTTTTTCGTAAGTGAGCAAAAATGAACGAAAACTGAACGAATCGAAGCGAAAGGCTGTTATGGTCGTACAATACAAATTGCACGTATTCGCACAGTAACGGAAGTGGTCGTCCGCAACCAGCTTCCATTATAGTTCAGTCTTACTCTTAATTCTTATGAAAGTTTAATTATTCATCAAGATAATCGTGTTTTCAAAATTGTGTCGGTTTTAAGTAATCCAAATAAGCTGCGACTGTTTTTAGTTCAAATAATAAACAAAAAATCAATCGGTAAAAAAAATTCATATATAAACAGAAGATTCTGAAACATCATTTATTTCAATTTTTTCAAAACTCACGAAATCTATGCGTTTCACTTATTAAAAAAAAAAATAACAAAATTTCACTCGTTCATATGTTATATTTTTGCAACCAAAGTTGGAAATCGTGCCCACTGTGCGGCGCCCACAATGTAAAGGCTGCAAAAAAAAGAAACGCGCCTCTTGACAATCCATACATATATACATCTGTATGTATCAAGAAGAAACTGTTAAAATATTTCAATCAATTTAAAGTACGATGTTTGCATAACGTGTTAAAAAAAAACAGAAACCACTTGAAACAGACAAATCTTCAAAGTACCACGTTCTTTAGGGTGGGTGACTTGTGCCAACTTATTTATGCAGCTATCCAGACATATTGTAGTAGAAGTAGTTTTAAGTCGACTGACCAACTGGTTAGTTGAAAAAATCAGTTGGTGCAAGTGACCCTTAGTTCATTCAAATGGATTTTGAATTATTAAAATATTTAAGTACCTACACTTAGTTCTTAATGACAGTCGGTGTCATTAGCATACATTTATGTTATGCCCCGATGAAATGTCTAACTTTGTTATGAAAACCAAACGCACACTTAACCGAAAATCCATTATTTACTTATTTCGAATAACAAATGAATTTACAAACCGGATTTAAAGCGGTTGTTTACAAAAATGATTTTCTCTTTGCATTCGAAAGCTTCTCAATGTTTATATTTAAAATTTTCAACAGTAAAAAGGTAAACCTACACAATTCCAATTCATTATACGGGTTGTATATTATTGAATTTGCATATGTATTACGATTTTTGATTTTTGTTTGTTCACACACAAATACACGCAAATTTTGTGTTGTTGGTTGATTTGTCGGCAAAAGGTGTAGTAGCTACATAATAGGTATATAACTGCGTGTTTTTTAACCTCAAACTTTACAAATTACACCTTCAATTGCCTGTAGGAATTATATTTTATCGGGCGCTTTTTATTAGCAATCACAACAGGTGGTTTCATTTAATTTTGAATACGTCTTACGCCATCTGGTATTTGACAGCAATGAGATGAACGTTACATATATAGTTTGGTAGAAGTATTTGTTAATTTAATTTAGAAGAATATTCAAGATAAATATTCTGCTTGCACAGTAATTATCTGAAGAAATATTTTCTGCGTAACCGCTCACAACAAGAAGTAAATAAAAGTGAAAGTGATTCATTGAACTATTTAAGGAATTTCGCATTCGTTTTTTGATAAGAATCAAGAAATTCACTTATTGTGAAGAAATTAACTGACGTTAAGCTACCGCAATAAATAATGTTTTAAACAAATGCATCATAGTTTGTGAACTTATGAGTGGTGATTTGGCAGCACTAACAAACTGAAACTTAAGCTTGCAACACACGAGTTACGTTATCTATTAATTCCCACAGTCTTCCACTGCGAAATGCTGACATGCTAATCTGCAGCGGAAACGCTCCAGACAGCTCAAATGCTTTAGAACTCATAAAGCAAAAGTATACAGTTTCACCGTGAGAAGTCAATGTGGAAATTGGTTGCTAACGTGACGTTCAGAACATTTTTGATGAAATAATAAAGACACATTGTAATCGTCACTCCTAAGAGTCGGTCTGTTTTATTTACACTACTTAAATTCTTTCTTTTTTTGTCGTCACTCCGAAGAGTCGACAGCCGTTTTAATTTAACAAACTCCCATAACGTAACTGGCGCAGTCGGGTAGTTCTAGATCTAAAGATACTAGAACCGAGCAAAACTTAAGGCAATATATAAAAAGAAAAGACATATAAAGTGAAAGTGTAAAACAGTGAATGTGAAATAGTTGTTTATGCGGAAGAAACTAAATAAATTGTTTGATAACAACCGCAATATTGCTGCGATCGAAATGGAAGAACTAAAGGATGAGATTCTGCAACTGCGAAATATCATACTACAACAGGAGCAGCAACTACAGCAACAACAACAACTACAGCAACAACAACTACTACAGCAACAACAACAACTACAGCAACAACAACTATTAACTCAAGGTCAACAGACGGCAAACCAAGAATCAGCACAACAACATCAACTTCAACTTAGTCCAGAAAGTGTCTTATCGCAATTCAGACATTTGAAACCATTTAATGGAAAAGATGAATTTCCATTGTCATCATTTATTAAGTCTGTGAATACGACATTATTGCTGTGCAACTCAAATAAGCAACTAAGTTTCTTCGCAATGCAAATCGTAACCAATGAAAAAATTCAAGGTGAAGCAGGGAGGTGCATTCAGCAACTTGGGGAAAATCCGGATTGGAGCAGTATAATAACAAAGCTGAGACAACATTTCCAGCCCCACAAAAGTTATGCCGAACTATTCAATTTTTGCCGTTCTGTAAAGGTTAGTAATTTAAAAGAATTATTCGACGAGTTTAGAAATATAAGTTTTCAATTAAATGAAATGTATGAATTCGATGATAGAAAACCTGATATCTATAAACCAGAAAATGTAGACAGGGACCTTAAAGAAATTCTAATTGAGAAAATAGATGGAAATATTAGGGCTCGTATAGAAGAAAACTCAAGTATTATCTCAATTTATAATAAATACGCTAGATTAAGACTTTTAGAGGATTTCAGATGTGTAGACATACAACATAGGAAAAATAAGTTCACAAATCAAGACTTGCGATCCTCCCAGAGAGTTAGCAATGAGAACAATAATACTTCTTATTCTTACAACAACGGAAGCCAAAATAATAGCCAAAATGAAAACAATCGATATACAGCTCAAAGAAACTACTCTCGAAACTCACGAGTTTCACATACAAATAATACTAATTTAAACAATCGATATAGAGCTCAAGGTAACCAAAACTCAAGAATTTCTCATAATGTAAACAATACCTATGGTAACAATCGACATCCTGCCCAAGGAAATTTCTTTCAAAACTCAATTGTTTCGCAAAACACAAATGACAATCCCGTGGAGATGATGTCGATTGGAAATATCCAAGAAGCCGCGGTAAATTTTCCAAACATGCCTCGGAACATAAACTCACTCTAATCCTCCTAACTATACAAAACAAACAAATTAAATGCCTAGTTGACTCCGGTTCGACAACAAGCATTATAAAACCAAATATTTTCAGTGACTCTCAAGAAATTCTTAATATTGTTTTGGAACTTGAACGCTGTATAAATGACTCTAATTTTAAAAACAAAGTTTCCCTTACTGAACAAATTTCTTCGATTAAAAACAAAGTTTCTACACTTCTTCCACGTAGAAGTAAAAGAGGTCTTATTAACATAGTTGGAAGTAGCTTAAAATGGCTTTTTGGAACTCTAAGCGAAGATGACAAGATTGAGATTGAAGAGCAATTAAAATTAAGAGAGGAAAACAGTCATAACGCAATCAAAGCAATAAATCAGCAGGTAAAAATTAACGACAATTTTAACAATTCTTTTACTTTCATAAAAAATATCTTGGAAGCGGATAGAAATAAAATTATAAATGAACTCAATGAAATAAGTAAAATTGAAAAACAAGTTATTGCACAGGAACATTATTTAGAACAACAACTTAGGATTAATATGTTAAAAGAAAAAATTGATCACATCCAAGATAATATTGTTTCAGCTAGATTAGGAATTATTCATCCAAGCATACTTAGTAATGAAGAAATAAACGAATATAAATTTGACATCCAAAAACTGAGTAATATAAGAGCTGGTTTAGCCAGGTATATAAATGATTCTATTGTCCTTGCAGTTAAAATTCCTGTACAAATTTTAAAAACTGATAAAAAATTAATTGTACCAATTAAAAATTTAAAAAATAATCAAATTGACGAAGAACTTGAATATATTGTACGAATTAATAATGAGACCTGTAAGTTCGAAAATGATTTGAATTTATCAGAATTAAAATTAAGCAAAAATTGTGTAATAAAAAGAAATTGTAAGTTAGTCAATAGCCCAGACGAAGAAATAATTGAAATCGGAAGTGATCTTGTTATACTTAATAATGTCAAAAATAAACGTTTTAAAAGTACTTGTGATGAAAGAAATCTTCAACTTTGTGGTAATTATATTATAAATTTTGCAAACTGTACTATAAGAATTGGAAATAAACAATTTAGCAATAAGATATATAAACTTGCGGAACGATTTGTTATACCCCATACCCAAAATATTACTTACAATGAAGATATTATGTTAAATTTTGAAAAAATTAAATTGAATTATGAAAATAACATAGAAGAAATTACAGAACTTAAGTTTCACAAAATTATTAATTATACTATTGGACTAAGTTCATTTGTAATAATTGTAATATTTATTATAATTGTATTTTGTTTTATAAAAAATGTACAATTTAAAGCGATTCAGGGGAATCCAAAAACTGGGGAAGGAGGAGTTACGTTATCTATTAATTCCCACAGTCTTCCACTGCGAAATGCTGACATGCTAATCTGCAGCGGAAACGCTCCAGACAGCTCAAATGCTTTAGAACTCATAAAGCAAAAGTATACAGTTTCACCGTGAGAAGTCAATGTGGAAATTGGTTGCTAACGTGACGTTCAGAACATTTTTGATGAAATAATAAAGACACATTGTAATCGTCACTCCTAAGAGTCGGTCTGTTTTATTTACACTACTTAAATTCTTTCTTTTTTTGTCGTCACTCCGAAGAGTCGACAGCCGTTTTAATTTAACAAACTCCCATAACGTAACTCACGCGCAGAATTATCCTTGCAGAAAATATAGAACAACTTTCAATTGGAGTAAACACATGTAAGATGGATGAGTGTTGTAGAACTAGGGTAGACTCTGATTGGCTTTAACTTGGCAATGTCCAGTGGTTGCAATTCTGACTGCACATCAAATGTGCTTATTTTTTACCTCCAAGTGGTAACCATCGGGTACTGGTCTCATCCAACCGGATTTGACTTGCTAAAGGATAAGTGCGAGTGTTGATAACAAGACATAAAACAGCAACACTATAATCAGAATGGTTCGGAATGAATACTCGGTCTGCCGTCCCAGGCGAACCAATATGAGCTGCTTCGACATATTCGGACAACAGGTTATCTAGGAATCTCAAGGGTAAGTTAGGTCCTTTGAACAGAGATGGTGGCGGATGAACCGAAGAGTCAACGGAAGCGCTCAATCCCGTAGTGGATACTGATGGCCCATGTCCTAGGGGTATCTAATAAATTGGAACTGGCCCTACAGGTTGGAGTTGTGCTTTGGGTTAACTACCCACCCATGAATAAAAAACCATTGTTACGAAGCAACAAGTAGCCTCGGAAAGGACTGATATTATTGTTGACGACCCTACTAAACGAAATAAGGACAACGACATTCGTATCTGCACCTAGAATGTAAGAACATTAAATATAAATAAATAGGAGAGGTGCAGGCGAACAACTAGCGGAAGCCCTAAAATGCTACAAAGCAGACATTACTGCCATCCAGGAAACACGATGGGATGGGCCGGGCAAAAAGAGGATGAAAAACTGTGACATCTACTATGGATCGTGTTATAGTGAGCAGAAACAGCGACTATTCGGCTGCGGATTTGTTATAAGTGCCAGACTTAGGCAAGAAGTCTTATGTTTCCAAGACATAAGCGAACGCATTGGAACAATTCGCATCAAGGCCAAATTAGCCAACATAAGCCTTATATGCGCTCAAGCTCTAACGGGGGAAAAAGATGATATAACTATGGATTGCTTCTAGGAGCTCCTTGACAAAACCTATGGGCGACTACCAAAGTACGATGTTAAAATAGTGCTGGGAAATTTTAACGCAAAGGTAGGAAGAGAAGACATCTTTAGCAGTACTGTCGGAAAATATAGACTACACGACAACACGTCTGCCAACGGACTTAGGCTAATTGACTTCGCTACGAAACGAAAAGCCACTATAGCCAGCACACGGTTTTCTCACCTCTATATCCATAAGCGGACATGGCGGTCTACAGATCAACGAACAGTCAACCAATTTGATCACATTGCGACAGACAAGTGGCACGCATACAGTATTTTGGATGTCCGAACATTCCGAGGGGCTAACATCGACTCGGACCACTACCTTGTTGTAGCCAAGGTAAGGATGCGGATATCCACCACGCCACAACAAACCAGATGTCGAAGAACAATGGCAACGATGCCAACAAGCCATTAGATCAGCCGCAACTGATGTGCTAGGTTTCCACCAGCAAGAAACCCCTGGTTTAATGAGGAATGCCGACAGATGCTCGCAGCCAAGAACGAGGCCTACAAGGCTAAGCTGCAGGTTAAGACGAGAGCTGCCATTGAGCTCTATAGGCAAAGAAGAAGGGAATAACATCGGCTTTTCAGAAAGAAGAAAAAAGAGCAAGAAAAGCGCGATCGAGAATATAGAGAGGTGCCACTCCAGGAACGATGTTCGTTCCAAAGTGTAAAACGTTAAAGCCAAGGCTACAAGGCTCGAACAGAATCCTGCAGAAGAACCACTTCTGCAGACTGTTAAACGGCGATGACGAACAACATTCCGCTGTCAGGCAGAACGAACCATTTAATATTGGCAACGACAGCGAAAACTGCCAACCACCCGATCTAAGTGAAGTGAGGATAGCTATATCTAAACTCAAGCTTAATAAGGCCGCCGGAAATGACGGCCTTCCCGCTGAGCTTTATAATGCTGGCGGAGATGACTTGGTAAGCAAAATCCACCAACTCATAAGCCAAATCTGGTCCTTTGAAAGCATGCCGAAAGAATGGAACCTCAGCATCGTTTGCCTGATCCACAAAAAGAAGACACTCTGAACTGCGCCAACTAGAGGCATAAGTCTCCTCAACATCGCCTACAATATCCTATCTGCCGTAATATGTGAACGCCTGAAACCGTTTACCAACAACCTGATCGACCCTTATCAGTGTGGTTTAGGCCAGGAAAGTCCACAACCGATCAAATTTTCACACTTCGGCAGATCATGGAAAAAACCCAAGAAGTCCAAATCGATACCCACCTCCTATTTATCGATTTCAAAGCCGCATACGACAGCATTTATAGAGACGAACTATACAGAGCCATGCCTAGTTTTGGTATACCGCCCAAACACGTCCGTTTGTGTAGGACGATGATGGAGAGTTCTCGCTGCTCCATCAGGGTCGGAAACGACCTCACCGACACATTCGATACCAAAAAAGGATTTAGGTAAGGTGGTCGCTGTCATGTGACTTTTTCAATTTGATTCTTCAGAGGATTGTGTAAAACTCCCCAGCCAACACCAGAGGAACATTCTTCCAAAAATCGGTGCAACTACCAGCATACGCCGACGATATTGACATTATTGGTAGGACTCACCGTGATGTCATAGCCACGTTTGCTAGTATAGAGAAGGAAGCTGCAAAAATGGATTTAGCAGTAAATGAGGGTAAGACTAAGTATATGCTGTCAACACGAAAGGACACACAACATCGACGAATTGGACAGGACGTCACCATTGACAGATATAACTTTGAGGTAGTACGGGACTTTGTCTACCTCAGTTCCGCTATTAACTCTGACAAGTGGCAACAACATCTCGTCAGATATCAAACGAAGAATTACTCTTGCCAATCGCTGTTTCTTCGGGCTAAGAAGGCAATTTAGTAGTAAAGCCCTCACTCGAACTACTAAGGAGATCCTTTATAAGACCCTGATCATCCCAGTCCTGCTCTACGTTGCTGAAGCATGGACCGTATCAAAAGCGGATGAAGAAATCCTTGGTCGATTCGAGAGAAAAATGAATACAGCATCTGACTATATTACCGACTTTGATATTAATTATTCTATCAGAATACCAAGCAGAGACGAATGGTCTTCAAACAATGTGTTATCTGACGTAGAAATAGCAATTTATACCGACGGATCTAAAATGGAAGTCGGAGTGGGCTCTGGAGTCAACTCTGAAAAGATCGGGCTAACTACATCCCTGAGATTAGCAAACTCGTGTAGTGTATTCCAAGCTGAGTCCATACTCGAAGCTGCCGAATCGGCTAGGGTATTGGACATATCACATGAGGATATCTCCATCTACGTGGATAGTCAAGCGGTCATTAAAGCTCTGGCATCCAATATAGTAAAATCACGGGTAGTTGGACGCTGCCGCGTCCAACAAGACTATAGTCCAAATTATCTGGGTGAGCATCCATTTCTATAGCGGCGAGAGTGATAACAGGTCACAACCTGTTTGGTAAGCACTCCAATAAGATAAAACTGACTGGAGCGAACCAACTTTGCAGAAAATGCAGCGACCCAGACGTTGAAGAATATGTCTCACACCTACT
Organism: Rhingia campestris; assembly: GCA_932526625.1. Classification (NCBI taxonomy): domain Eukaryota; kingdom Metazoa; phylum Arthropoda; class Insecta; order Diptera; family Syrphidae; genus Rhingia; species Rhingia campestris. The sequence goes on from OW052184.1 coordinate 22,791,115, forward strand.
ATGTCGCATTTCTGCGATCAGTAGCAGCCGTTTGAAAATACTAGGCAGCCTATACTTCGACGACCTAAGAGACCTGAAGACTATCCCATTAGCGCAGATCGTCCGCTTTTGTAGCAGATCAGGATGGAGCAACCATCTCTTTGAGGCTGAAGGAGCAACACAGACCAGCACCACATAAGTATCACTATAGAACTTAACCAGGTATCCGCTTTCTCTATTTCAGTTAACTTTCTTCGAAGGGTATCGCTATGGGCCCACGTAGGCCTATGCGAGCTTGACGACTCACTCGAGCGTCAACAGCCCATCTAACCTAATTTAACATATGCCCAATCCCACAGCTAAGGTGAATGTTACACTGCTCTGACAACTTTTGAAGAGAAGAGCGGAAATCTAGGGTTGCCTTGAATTTTTTGAGACTGATTCCAGGGATTTGATGACCGCTTGGATGTCTGCGAAGATCCTAATATCCTTGGCAGATATTACATTCTCTTCTAGCCAAAGTAAGACCTCTGTGATAGCCATGAGTTCCGCCTGTGATAATCTGAGAAAACATTAGCTTAGCTACAATGGTCATACAAAATCTGATCTCATCTCAGGTGCATTTTAGTTCCCGCAAAGGTGCATGATGTACCTACCCAACCACACGTTAATGGTTCTAAGAACAAAGCAATAAGGTCCCGAAAAGCGTGTTTCATCAAGATTTGTTTTTGAAGTGAAACTTCTTTTGGAACAGCGTGAATTGGATTTTATGAAACGAAAAAGTGTAACGAAGGTCTACTGGAGCTGGATAGAGCCACTCCTCTTAAAGTAAAAAGGGCTTCTTTCAGGTGCTCATTAAAATTCATTACGCGCAGGTTCACCTTATCTGTGAAACGTGTATTTCAAAAAAAATGAGCTGTCGGGCAATGAAGAATTCTTGCTCAATCAAAGCCGGCAACGTCCTCACTGAAATTGTCAGGTAACGCGCTGTCATTATAATTTTTGTCTTCTACAGCATTGTTCCCTTGTACTTATATTCACACGATATACTTGAAGATACTCTTTGCACAGAACGGAAACTGATAAACATCCTCAAAGAATGTATTCAGCTCTGTTATCATGAACAGAGTTATCAATAATCATCGGGAATTGTGTCTCAATTTCCTGATTTATTTTAGGTTATCGGTTAATAGGTTGCAACAATATGATCGTCATTAACTAAATTGTTTGGAGTCTACCGACATGCCAATTTGATAAGACAACTTGTTAAGCAATTGCACGAAGCTGTAAATATATATGAGTACCGCCGATAAGATTCCATTGGCAATAATAAATACTAGGGAACCGTGGCGTTTACCTGTCTGTGATTAGGGCGAAACGTCACAAGTTGCAGAGAATTATAAAAAGAATCCAAAATCTTTAGCAGATATTACTGCCATCCAGGAAATACGATGCGATAGGCCGGCAAAAAGAGGATGGAAAACTGTGACATCTACTATGGACCGTGTTATAGTGAGCAGAAACAGCGACTATTTGGATGCGGATTTGTTATAAGTGCCAGACTTAGGCAAGAAGTCTTATCTTTCAAAGACATTAGCGGACGCATTGTAACAAGGCAAAATTAGCAAACATAAGCTTTATATGCGCTCACGCCCCAACGGAAGAAAAAGATGATAAAGCTAGAGATTGCTTCTACGAGCTCCTTGACAAAACCTATGAGCGACTTCTGAAGTACGATGTACGAAGTACGAGAAAACATCTTTAGCAGTATTATTGGAAAGCACGGCCTACACGACAACACGTCTGGCAACGGACTTAGGCCAATTGACTTTGCTACAGATCGAAATGCCACTGAAGCCATCATACGGTTTCCTCACTTCGATATCCATAAAGGGACATGGCGGTCTCCAGATCAACGAACAGTCAACCAAATTGATCACATTGCGATAGACAAGAGGCACGCATCCAGTATTTTGAATATCGGAACATTCAGAGGGGCTAACATCGACTAGGATATGTACAACGCCACAACAACCCAGAAATACTGCAAACAATTAATTTTGTCGAAAGACTGCAATCGAAAGAGACGGCCAAAGCATTCGTGCAACTCGTATCCCTTAACCTCTCGATTGATACCAATAGAAACGATGTCAACAATCCATTAGATCACCGCAATTTATGTGATAGGTTTCTCGCGCCCACCAGCAACAAACCCTTGGTTTAATGAGGAATGCCTAAGGAACGAGGCCTACAAGGCTAAGCTTCAGGTAAAGACGAGAGCTGCCATTGAGCTCTATAGGCAGAGCAGAAGGGAAGAACATCGGATTTTCAGAAAGAAGATAAAAGAGCAAGAAAAGCGCACGATCGAGGATATAGAGAGGTGCCACTCCAGGAACGATGTTCGCAATTTTACCAAAGTGTAAAACGTCAAAGCCAAGAATACAAGGCTCGAACAGAATCCTGTCGATATGAACAAGTAAATATCGTAGTTGAGACACAGTCGATGCTGAGAATATGGAAGAACCACTTCTGCAGACTGTTAAACGGCGATGACGAACAATATTCCGCTGTCAGGCAGAACGAACCATTTAATATTGGCAACGACAGCGAAACTGCCAACCACCCGACCTGAGTGAAGTGAGGATAGCAATATCTAAACTCAAGCTTAATAAGGCCGCCGGAAATGACGGCCTCCCCGCTGAGCTTTATAAAGCTGGCGGAGATGACTTGGTAAGTAACATCCGCCAATTCATAAGCCAAATCTGGTCGGTTGGAAGCACGCCTGAAGAATGGAACCTCAGCATCGTTTTCCCGATCCACAAAAAAGGAGACCCTCTGAACTGCGCCAACTACAGAGGCACAAGTCTGCTCAACATCGCCTACAAGATCCTATCTGCCGTAATATGTGAACGCCTGAAACCGTTTACCAACAACCTGATCGGCCCTTATCAGTGTGGTTTTAGGCCAGGAAAGTCTACAATCGATCAAATGTTCACACTACGGCAGATCCTGGAAAAAACCCAAGAAGTCCAAATCGATACCCACCACCTATTTATCGATTTCAAAGCCGCATACGACAGCATTTACAGAGACGAACTGTACAGAGCCATGTCTAGTTTTGGTATTCCGTCCAAACTCGTCCGTTTGGGTCAGGGTCGGAAACGACCTCACCGACACATTCGGTTCCAAAAAAGGATTTAGGCAAGGTGATGCACTGTCATGTGACTTTTTCAATTTGATTCTTGAGAGGACTGTGCCAACACCAGAGGCACGATTCTCCAAAAATCGGTGCAACTACTAGCATACGCCGACGATATTGACATCATTGGTAGGACTCAACGTGATGTCATAGCCACGTTTGCTAGTATAGAGAAGGAAGCGGCAAAAATGGGTTTAGCAGTAAATGAGGGTAAGACTAAGTATATGCTGTCAATACGAAAGGACACACAACATCGACCAAATGGACAGAACGGGATTTTGTCTACCTCGGCTCCGCTATTAACTCCGACAACAACATCTCGTCAGAAATCAAACGAAGAATTACTCTTGCCAATCGATGTTTCTTTGGGCTATGAAAGCAATTTAGTAGTAAAGCCCTCACTCGAACTACTAAGGAGATCCTATATAGGACCCTGATCATCCCAGTCCTGTTCTACAGCGCTGAAGCATGAACCGTATCAAAAGCGGATGAAGAAATCCTTGGTCGATTCTAGAGAAAAATTCTTCGGAAAATCTTTGGTCCTGTTTGCGTTGACGGGCTATGGAGACGAAGATTCAACCACCAACTATACGAGCTGTACAGCGACATATCCCTAGTCAAAAAACTCCGCATTGGACGTTTAAGATGGGTATGACATGTAGAAAGAATGGACACCAATACTCCTGCTTGCAGAGTCTTCGATTACCAGCCAGGCGTCGGCCACAGTAGAGGAAGATTCCGTATTAAGTGAGGCGCACGAATAGAATAGAATAATTGGAGAGGCATGTTGGTTGAGGCCCAGGTTCATCCCGGACTGTAGCGCCACTTAAGTAAGTAAGTTATGAAGGGTCGCACAAATTTGTATTCATAAAACATTTATCCACCCAAAATAATTATACTCGGTTTGTGTCAATTAAATTACCAAAAAAAGGAAAATCTATTACAATTAGCGTGGAACAACTCATCGAAGTTAGAAACGTTATTTTGTTGGTTCTGAAACTCAAGGCGAAGACTTTGTTTGGTGACTTATGTAGACGGAAAAAAAGTTGTTTACACTGGTAGTTCAGTAAATTCAAATGACTTCTGCATTTTGACATATTTATTTGAAAAGTCACCAAAAAATCGCCAAGAGAGAAAAAAGTTTCAGAAATATTTTTGGACATTTTTTTCTGGCGATTCGTTGGTGACTTTTTAATTGTGTCATCGTAAAGCATGGTATTCGGACGTTTGTGACGAACAGAGCCAAAAAGCAATTTGACACGTGAAACTCCCTTAGACAGGGTCTATTCCACTCTATCAGACGCGTTTAGCTTATGCAACCTCTATTTAACATTAAAAAAGTTTTATGAATAAGTTTTTTTGAGTTTAGTGGAATTTTTTAAGGACTGCATAAATTAATACACTCCTCAGAATGCGTTTATGAATAAGGCTGTTAGAGTTTTACAAAAACGTAATATTAACATATAAGAATGCGATTCTTAACATGAAGTATACTCATTCAATCTGCAAAACACAACAATTAGCTAGAACTGCAAACATTTTTTTAGCAATAGGTAATTAAAAATACAAAGTAGGGTTGGCAAGTCAATAAAGAAAACAGAACCACACGTGATAAATCGATGTGTTTAAACGTTTTTGTTTTCTTAAGCGTTCTATCTTAATTACAGAACGTATATATGTACATAATGATCAGGCAAGCTGTTGCTGTTAAATTGATATTAGCAGTGTATTGGTGACCTTTCATAAATGCAACACGTTGGAATTTGCTGCAAAACGTATCTAATCTATATAAATAGGAAATAATAAAAAAAAAACGTCATGGATTGATAAGGGGTCTAATGAAACGAATCAATTGAAAAGTAATATGAATCTAATGTATTCCAAATGTTATCGAAAACTATTATCGAAATGCCAAAAATCCTAGTCCTGCTCTACGGCGCCAAAATATGGACCGTATAACAAATGAATGAAATGTATGAAGAATTGTCGGTCAAGTTTGTATTAAATTATGCTAGATGTTCACAAACCTGGTCGAAAACAAAACCTACACAAAAATTTGTAAACAATTATGAGATGTTTTATCCATTTTGACCTATATTACCCCTACATAGCATATGGAGGACTTGTATGGAGGCAATCAAGAAACAAATTTATCCAACTGAGCGACTACCAAATTACGATGTTAAAATCGTGCTGGGAGATTTTAACGCAAAGGTAGGAAGAGAAGTCATCTTTAGCAGTACTGTCGGAAAATATAGCTTACACGACAACACGTCTGGTAACGGACTTAGGCTAATTCACTTCGCTACGGAACGAAATGCCACTAAAGCCAGCACACGGTTTCCTCACCTCGATATCCATAAGGGGACATGGCGGTCTCCAGATCAACGAACAATCAACCAAATTGATCCCATTGCGGTAGAAAAGAGGCACGAATCCAGTATTTTGGATGTCCGAACATTCCGAGGGGCTAACATCGACTCATAAAACTACCTTGTTGTAGCCAAGGTAAGGATGCGGATATCCACCACGCCACAAAAAAAACAGAAATACAGACAAAAATTTAATGTCGAAAGACTGCAATCGCCAGAGACTGCCAAGACCTTCGCGCAACGCGTATCCCTTAACCTTTCGACTCACAGCACACCACCAGCATCTTATGTCGAAGAACAATGGTAACGATGCCAACAAGCCATTTGATCAGCCGCAACTGATGTGCTACGTTTCTGGGGGCCAACAGCAAGAAACCCCTGGTTTGATGAGGAATGCCGACAGATGCTCGCAGCCAAGAATGAGGACTACAAGGCTAAGCTGCAGGTGAAGACGAGAGCTGCCATTGAGCTCTACAGGCAAAGAAGAAGGGAAGAACATCGGCTTTTCAGAAAGAAGAAAAAAGAGCAAGAAAAGCGCGCGATCGAGGATGTAGAGAGGTGCCACTCCAGGAACGATGTTCGCAAGTTTTACCAAAGTGTAAAACGTCAAAGCCAAGGTTCGAACAGAATCCTGTCGAGATGAACAAGGAAATATCGTAGTTGAGACACAGTCGATGCTGAGGATATGGAAGAACCACTTCTGCAGACTGCTAAACGGCGATGACGAACAACATTCCGCTGTCAGGCAGAACGAACCATTTAATAGTGGCAACGACAGCGAAAACTGCCAACCACAAACTCATAAGCTGGTCGATTGAAAGCATGCCTGAAGAATGGAACCTCAGCATCATTTGTCCGATCCACAAAAAAGGAGATCCTCTGAACTGTACCAACTAAAAAGGCATAAGTCTCCTCAACATCGCCTTCAAGATCCTATCTGCCGTAATATGTGAGCGCCTGAAACCGTTTACCAACAACCTGATCGGCCCGTGTGGTTTTAGTCCAGAAAAGTCCACAATCGATCAAATTTTCGCACTTCGGCAGATCCTGGAAAAAACCCAAGAAGTCCAAATCGATACCCACCACCTATTTACCGATTTCCAAGCCGCATACGACAAAATTTATAGAGACGAACTATACAGAGCAATGTCTAGTTTTGGTATACCGCCCAAACTCGTCCGTTTGTGTAGGATGACGATGGAGAATTCTCACTGCTCCATCAGGGTCGGAAACGACCTCACCGACACATTCGATACCAAAAAAAGATTTAGGCAAGGCGATGCGCTGTCATGTGACTTCTTCAATTTGATTCTTGAGAGGATTGTGCAAAACTCCCTCGCCATCAGAAGAGGTACAATCTTCCATAAATCGTTGCAACTACTAGCAATCCCCGACGATATTGACATCCTTGGTAGGACTCAACGTGATGTCATAGCCACGTTTGCTAGTATAGAGAAGGAAGCGGAAAAAATGGGTTTTAGCAGTAAATGAGGGTAAGACTAAGTATATGCTGTCAACACGAAAGGACACACAACATCGACGAATTGGACAGAACGTCACCATTGACAGATATAACTTTGAGGTAGTACGGGCCTTTGTCTACCTCGGCAGCGCTATTAACTCTGACAACAACATCTCGTCAGAAATCAAACGAAGAATTACTCTTGCCAATCGCTGTTTCTTCGGGTTAAGAAGACAATTTAGTAGTAAAGCCCTCACTCGAACTATAAGGAGATCCTATATAAGACCCTGATCATCCCAGTCCTGCTCTACGGCGCTGAAGCATGGACCGTATCAGCAACGGATGAAGAAATCCTTGGTCGATTCGACAGAAAAATTCTTCGGAAAATCTTCGGTCCCGTTTGCGTTGACGGGCTATGGAGACGAAGATTCAACCACGAACTATACGAGCTGTACAGCGACATACCCCTGGTCAAAAAACTCCGAATTGGACGTTTAAGATGGCTAGGACATGAAGAACGAATGGACACCAATACTCCGGCTCGCAGAGTCTTCGATTCCCAGCCAGACGTCGGACACAGTAGATGAAGACCTCGCCTTAAGTGGCGCGCACAAGTAGAAACCGCCCTCAACCAACTTGGAGTGCGCAACTGGAGGCATTTAGCTAAGGACCGGGCTAATTGGAGAGGCATGTTGGTTCAGGCCCAGGTTCATCCCGGACTGTAGTGCCACTTAAGTAAGTAAGTAAGTTGGCGTTAAACAGGAGGTCCCATACCCATTCTTTGGGGCAAAAAGATAATGTCGCACACACAAATGACTGGAAGAGCTAGGTTTTCAGGACCTGCATGGGAGGTTAAATATAGATATTTAAACAAACCCAGTATAGGTATAAACATGGCTTGAGAAGTGGATGAAGCACACGTAGATTTAGAACTGACGCAAGGTGGTACCTTTATAACAAGCTGACTCTTTCAGGATAGCTTGTGGTGTTGTTTCCCTTAAATATTGCGGCATATGAAATACAGGATCCACTGAGATAACCCAACAGCAACTTACCACCAGAAAAATATTGGGTTTTTCAATAAGAGCGCTACAAACGTTTTTTTTTTTTAAATAAAACAAAAAAAGTTTTGGATATCAATGAAATTCTTTATTCCTGTCAAAGTACGTTCGATGCCATTATGTATGGAACTCGATTTCTTTTGCATGGCCAACACGGGCACGCTTGCAGAATTCCAGACGCTGAACCCAATTTTCGACGGTTTTCAAGCATAAATCGGCTGATACTGCTGCAATTTCACGTTCGATATTCGTACGAAGCTCATCAATCGTCGCTGGCTTGTTGGCATAGACCTAAGACTTGACGTAGCCCCACAGGAAATAGTCTAACGGCGTCAAATCGCACGACCGAGGCGGCCAAGCGACTGGACCATTTCGTGAAATAACACGTTCTCCATACTTGGTTTCCAATAAATTGATTGTGACATTCGCAGTGTGGCTTGTGGCGCCGTCCTGTTGGAACTACATGTCCTCCGAGTCCATATCATCCAATTCTGGCCAAAAATATTCGGTTTTCATTGAACGGTAGCGATTCCCATTCACAGTAACGTGCCGGTCTCGATCATCACGGAAGAAGTACGGCCCAATGACGCCGCTGGCCCATAAACCACACCAAACCGTAATTTTTTCGGGATGCTATGATGACTCTTGGAGTACGTGTGGATTGCTGCCTGACCAATACCGCTTATATATCACTAAGCTTGGATTTGTTGATTCAGTAGAAAAACACTCTCATCAGAGGTGAACTTTATATGTCAAACTATAGTTTTTCTACAATGTATACAGCGTCACTCTTAAAGAAGAAAGAGTGAGGAGCCACTTATGGATTTTTCGGAGGATCCGCAAGTGAAACATGTCAAACCAACTCATATAGGAAAATCGTCTCTAGGTTAACCTAACTCAAGCCTAGTTGAATTTTATTCGAAAACGTGATAATTATTTACAAGTTGCGTGTTTTATAATGAGGAGTACGTATCGTTGATCTCGTGATTTAGATTTGCGAATAACGTGTTTTTTTATTTTTGCTAAATCACGTCCGAGAAAACGTAGCTTAATTCTTGGAAACGCTTATGGTGCATTTAATAATAATCGACGATGCTTACGTATTATTAATGTAATAAGTACCCAGATCGGAAATTGATTGAAGATTGGGGACTAAACGAGTGGTACTAAGGTGCGGGCCGACATTTCCTTACTCAGAAAAGACACTACTGACGATTGAAGGATCGTATAGGGTTGCCGCCAAGCAAGACGTTTTTTATTTGACAAAATTATTGGATTTTCAATTTTAGAGAATTTAGAAAATAAGTGATATCGCAATATTTACCTAGGAGCGCATAGAAATATTTCTAGTCGTCAATTGAAAGTCGAAAACAGAGATCAAAGCTAAACATAATGGCGTCCATTGAAATCGGAGAGAATTTTCCGCTTATAACGAACTGTGCAAGGAGTGGAACTGACCAATTCGAATATCTACATTGTCTACCTTGGCTCCGCTATTCATTCTGGCAACAACATTTCGTTAGAAATTAAAAGAATAATTACTTTTGCCAAGTTGGTCAAAAACTCCGTTTAAGATGGCAATGACAAGTCGTGCGAATAGACACCAATACTACGACTCGCAGGATCTGCGATTCCCAGGTAGAAGTTGCAGCACCATCAATATATTGGTTCCAACAGAACTGCATACCCAGTTTTTTTTCGAAAAAATTCAAATAACTGATTTTTAGATTAAGGCCATATAAGGAAAATAGCTACCCCTACATTTGGGGATATTCATTTGGAGGATGAATAATGAATGTTATGTGCATTTTGGCCAAACTTGACATTTTATCTAACGCCTATCTCACAGTGAAAAAGAAAGTCGTTCACCCACCGCTCCGTTTAGCGGTTAAAGAGTGGAAAGAAGGAAACATTCCTACATGTTCAATCGAGACTATAGACTTCGCTATGATTGAGTCTCCGTTTTATCGGTGTATTGATATAGTGCTTCATCTGATCAGTTGTTGGCGTTGCACCCAAGTTTAGGGGATTTATAGGAACAACTTTGACATTAATGAACCGATCAATTTGGGTAGACATGTTTTTGAACGTCAAATTTAGTACAATTTTAGGCATCAGTTGATTCATACCGAAACAACTTGTAGACATATTGACGCTGTACAATGAAAAAAGTCGTTCAGATGTCAGATGTGTTAACTCAACGTGCATATCGTGGAAATATCATTTTAGAGGTTGGTTTTTCGAATAGAGATAAAACTGACATTTTGTGGTCAAATCGGGCAACTCTAATGTCATTTATGTTCAGTTTGGTTTGCCATTTCATCGTGAACAGGATGACAAATGAACAACCCTAGCAAATCGTGCAAATTTATTTCGAAAATAATGGTTCAGTTCGCGAAGTTTACCGCAAGCTCCGTTTTATTCGGTTAACTATGGACCGTTTTTGAACTACTTTTACTCAATGTGTTCGCATCCGCAGAGACGTCGAACAGTGCGCACCGAAGAAACAATTGCTGCTGTAGAGCAAAGTGTTGAAGGGGACCCGAATGAATCGATTCGCCACCGTGCACAGCAATTGGAGTTTTTTCCATCAACTTTATGGAAGATTTTGCGCAAAGATCTTGGCTTACGACCTTACAAGATCCAGCTTAGCTAGTGCAAGAGTTGAAACCGCGAGACCATGCAATGCGTAGTGATTTTGGTGTATGTGCCGAAAATGAGATTGATCTCGATGCTGATTTTCATCGCAAAATTTTATTCAGTGATGAGGCTTATTTTTGGTTGAATGGCTACGTCAACAAGCAAAATTGACGCATTTGGAGTGAAGAGAATACACATGAGAACCTTGAGACGCCATTACATCCACAAAAACCGACTGTTTGGTGTGCTCTGGTGCGCTGGAGTAATCATTGGGGCTTACTTCTTCCGAAATGATGCTGGAGAGTCAGTTACCGTTAATTGAGACCGGTATAGAGCCATGATAACCGACTATTTTGTTCCCGATTTGGATAGCATGAATGTGGATGAGATGTGGTTCCAACAAGACGGCGCTACATGCCACACAGCGCACGTCACAATCGATTTATTGAAGGAAACATTCGATGAGCACATAATTTCGCGGATTGGACCTGTCAATTGGCCACTAAGATCGGATGGTTCGACACCATTGGATTATTCTCTTTGGGGATATTTTAAGTCGCTGAGGTCTACGCCAACAAACCAGAAACGTTAGGGGACTTAGAAGCCAACATTCGTGGCGTTATTGTCGATATACGGCCCCAAATGCTAGAAAAAGTGGTTGAAAATTGGACCTCTAGACTTGGCTTCATTCGACCCAGCCGCGGCGGCCACATGCCCGAAATCATATTTAAACATTTCTGGCATTAAATTATCCTTCCAATAAAGCGAAATTGAAGATCTATACCTCTAAACAAAAAACACCCTTTATTTTGCTGTCGAATTTTACTGAGCAGGAGAGAGTGGAAGATCATCGGCGTGCCGTTCATCAATGCCCAAGACGATACAATGAATTGGTTGAAGCGATAAGAGATAGTGGCGCCGATAACCCACTCGTGTCGTATCGTCACTGAATTTTGTCGTACGTGGAATTATCTTGAGGTGCATTTTGAAGAATGATTTGGATTCGTTTACGCATAAAGTGGAATTGACTCAGAGAATATTACCGACAAACCATTAACGTCGCTAAAAATGCGATCAAACAGTCGCTGGAATGGGTGACACTGAAAATGATTTTTGAAAGCAAATTTTGATATCCGAAGAGGCTGATTTCACTTTTTCACACTATTTTCGCACGGAGAATCCACATGAGATCCATGAAATACCAATTCATGACCAAGAAATGCCTTTTTGGGACGGCTTTTGCACCAAAACCATCATTGTGGCATTCTTCAGAGAGGGCAAAACAGTTGATGGGAATCGACATCGGTGGATTTTGGCCCACATATGTATGCAAAATCCATAAGGGGAAATGGCGGTCTCCAGATCAATGAACAGTCAACCAAATTGATCACATTGCGATAGACAAGAGGCACACATCCAGTATTTTGGATGTCCGAACATTCCGAGGGGCTAACATCGACTCGGACCACTACCTTGTTGTAGCCAAGGTAAGGATGCGGATATCCACCACGCCACAAAAAAAAACAGAAATACGGAAAAAAATTGAATGTCGACAGACTGCAATCGCCAGAGATCGCCAAGGCCCTTAACTTCTCGATTCACACCATACCACCAGCATCTCATGTCGAAGAACAATGGCAACGATGCCAACAAGCCATTAGATCAGCCGCAACTGAAGTGCTAGGTTTCTCGCGGCCACCAGCCAGAAACCCCTGGTTTGATGAGGAATGGTGACAGATGCTCGCAGCCAAGAAGGAGGCCTACAAAGCTAAGCTGCAGGTGAAGACGAGAGCAGCCATTGAGCTCTATAGGCAAAGAAGAAGGGAAGAACATCGGCTTTTCAGAAAGAAGACAAATGAGCAAGAAAAGTGCGCGATCGAGGATATAGAGAGGTGCCACTCCAGGAACGATGTTCGCAAGTTTTACCAAAATGTAAAACGCCAAAGCCAAGGATACAAAGCTCGAACAGAATCCTGTCGAGATGAACAAGGAAATAGCGTAGTTGAGACACAGTCGATGCTGAGGATATGGAAGAACCACTTCTGCAGACTGTTAAACGGCGATGACGAACAGCATTCCGCTGTCAGGCAGAACGAACCGTTTAATATTGGCAATGACAGCGGAAACTGCAAACCACCCGACCTATGTGAAGTGAGGATAGCAATATCTAAACTAAATCTTAATAAAGTCGCCCGAAATGACGGCCTTCCCGCTGAGCTTTATAAAGCTGGCGGAGATGACTTGGTAAGTAACATCCACCAACTCATAAGCCAAATCTGGTCGGAAGAAAGTATGCCTGAAGAATGGAACCACAGCATCTGAACTGCGCCAACTAAAAAAGGCATAAGTCAGCTCAACATCGCCTACAAGATCCTATCCCCCGTAATATGTGAAAGCCTGAAACCGTTTCCCAACAACCTGATCGGCCCTTATCAGTGTGGTTTTAGGCCAGGAAAGTCCACAATCGATCAAATTTTCACACTTGGGCAGATCCTGGAAAAACCCATGAAGTAAAAATCGATACCCACCACCTATTTATCGATTTCAAAGCCGCATACGACAGCATTTATAGAGACGAACTATACAGAGCCATGTCTAGTTTTAGTATACCGCCCAATGCCCAAACTCGTCCGTTTGTGTAGGATGACGATGGAGAGTTCTAGCTGCACCATCAGGGTCGGAAACGACCTCACCGACACATTCGATACCAAAAAGGATTTAGCAAGGCGATGCGCTGTCATGTGACTTTTTCAATTTGATTCTTCAGAGGATTGTGCAAAACTTCCGAGCCAACCCCAGAGGCACAATTTTCCAAAAATCGGTGCAACTAACGGGTGATTTTTTAAGAGGTTTAGAACAAAAAATTCAAAAAAATGAATGAAATATTTATTTGAATCGATAGTTTGAACCTTGCAATTTAATGTTTAAAGATAATTTCATGCAAATGTTGACCGCGGCTGCGTCTCAGGTAGCCCATCCGCTGAGTCCAATTTTGGCATACTCTTTCACACATATCGGCCGGTATCTCACGAATGAATGCATGGATGTTGGCTTCCAGTGCGTCAATCGAAGCGGGCTTGTCCCTATAGACATTAGCCTTGACATACCCCCACAAAAAATAATCTAATGGTGTCAAATCGCACGATCTAGGCGGCCAATTGACCGGCCCGAAACGTGAAATTAACTGTTCACCAAACTCGCCTCGCAATTGCGCCATTGTTTCGCGTGCTGTGTGGCATGTGGCACCGTCTTGTTGAAACCACATATCATGCAAGTCAAGAACTTCCATTTCGGGCAAAAAAAAGTTTGTTATCATCGCTCGGTAGCGTTCACCATTGACAGTAACGCTGCGATTCGCATCATCTTTGAAGAAATATGGCCCAATAATGCCGCCGGCCCATAAACCGCACCAAACAGTGGCTTTTTCGGGATGCATTGGTAGCTGTTGCAATGCTTCTGGCTGATCTTCACTCCAAATGCGGCAATTTTGCTTATTTACGTACCCATTCAACCAAAAATGAGCCTCATCGCTGAACACAATTTTTCGATAAAAAAAGCGGATCCTCGGCCAGCTTTCCAAGAGCCCATTCACCAAAAATTCGGCGTTGTGGTAGGTCGGCTGGCTTTAGTTCTTGCACCAGCTGTATCTTAAAAGGCTTTACGCCCAAATCCTTCCGCAAAATTTTCCACGTAGTGCTGTAACAAAGGCCTAACTGCTGGGAACGGCGCCGAATCGACATTTCGCGGTCTTCTGTCACACTAGCTGATACGGCCGCAATATTTTCGCACAGTACGTAAACGTGTTGGTGGTTTAATGTCCAACAAAGTAAATTTGGTGCGAAATTTGGTCACAATCTTCCGAGTAGACTGCTCAGAAGGTCGAGAATGCCGATCATAAAATGGAAGCAGCGCGCGATGAACATTTCGAACCGAGCACGAATTTTGATAGTAAAATTCAATAATTTGCAAGCGTTGTTCATTTGTAAGACGATCCATGGTTAAATTGCAAACCAAACTAAAGCTGTTTGACAGTGACACAAGGTACTAAACACACGTCAGCTGTCAAAACCAGTGTTGCCAAAACCAAACCAGCTAAAAAATCACCCGTTACTAGCATACGCCGACGATATTGACATCATTGGTAGGACTCACCATTATGTTATAGCCACGTTTGCTAGTATAGAGAAGGAAGCGGCAGAAATGGGTTTAGCAGTAAATGAGGGCAAGACTAAGTATATGCTGTCAACACGAAAGGACACACAACATCGACGAATTGGACAGAACGTCACCATTGACAGATATAACCTAGAAGTAGTACGGGACTTTGTCTACCTCGGCTCCGCTATTAAATCTGAAAACAACATCTCGTCAGATATCTAACGAAGAATTACCCTTGCCAACCGCTGTTTCTTCGGTCTAGGAAGGCAATTTAGTAGTAAAGCCCTCACTCGAACTACTAAGGAGATCCTATATAAGACCCTGATCATCCCAGTCCTGCTCTACGGCGCTGAAGCATAGACCGTGTCAAAAGTGGATGAAGAGATCCTTGGTCGAGGAAATTTCTTCGAAAAATCTTCAGTACCGTTTGCGTTGACGGGCTATGGAGACGAAGATTCAACCAAGAACTATACGAGCTGTACAGCGACATGCCCCTGGTCAAAAAACTCCGCATTGGACGTTTAAGATGGCTAGGACATGTAGAACGAATGGACACCAATACTCCGGCTCGCAGAGTCTTCGATTCCCAGCCAGACGTCGGACGCAGTAGAGGAAGACCTCGCCTTAAGTGGCGCGCACAAGTGGAAACCGACCTCAACCAACTTGGAGTGCGCAACTGGAGGCAGTTAGCTAAGGACCGGGCTAATTGGAGAGGCATGTTGGTTGAGGCCCAGTTTCATTCCGGACTGTAGCGCCACTTAACAAACAACAAACAACAAATAGAAACTTAAACCGTTATCTTCCGCCATTTTGAAAATACAAAAAATACAAATAGTGAAGCAAAGTAGCAGATTAAGACAATAATTCCTGGAGAGTAAACATTCAGGTGCGGACAAGCACGCTGGTAAGAAATTCATTTTCGGAACATTTCTGCAAAGTTATCGAAAGCGAACTGTCAAAACATACATTCTGATTGTTTTCAGACGGTATTTCCACTTCTTAATTTCATTTCAGAGGAGAAAAACGATTCGTGTAACATGTTGTTTGCCCATTAGAAAAAGCCAGAAAATTCTGACATTTCTCTGAAGGGAATTTGGCTTGTGGGTTTCATTTTAGAATGGTTCTGTTGACATATTCGCGGAAGTCAATTTTATTGATTTTGTTAAGAACTAACAGAAAGACTTCGATAACCCCCATAACTGGTCAGATAACTTTTGTTTAAATTTAGAAAATGTCATTTAAAGAACGGTAACTGTCCAAACGTACATTCTAACAATTTTTTTAAAAAATGTCGAATTATCTTCTAGATTTTATCTCAGCAGAGAAAAACGCTTCGATAACATATTTTGTCACAAATGGAAAACCATTTCATTTTGATCTTGATATTATTAGGAACTTGCAGAATAATTTCGATAACCTCCATAACTAGACCGATAACTTTTAGGTACCTTTGGAAAATACCATTTGTCAAAACGTACATTCTAATAATTTTCAAAAAAGTCAAATTATCTTTTAGATTTTATTTCAGCAGAGAAAAACGCTTCGATAAAGTAAATTTCATAAAAACAGTCGAAACGTATGTTCTATCAATTTCCAGGGTAGAAATGTACTTTCCATTTCACAATTGGAAAGACGTCATACCTGTTCTTAGATCTCTTTCGATAACCGTTTTTATCCATAAGGTAATAGAGATAAGTTCGATAATTAGAAAGTACTTGGCTACTAAAAATATAAATCACCAATTTAATTAGATTAAGGTCGCCGCAACTCGGTGTGAGTCAACTTTTTTTTATCTTGAATGAAAATCATTGTTTTTACAACAGTCCAAGCTTATCAAACTTATCAACTTGGCTCTACTAAGAATTTTCTATAAAAAACAGTGTCAAATCTCAAAATTCCACTCACCATCATTGCCTGATTGTTTCCTTGTCGGGGTAGGACTGTTGTTTTCAAAGGCGGGGTTAACATTGCCATTATCCGTTGCAACTGTCACGCCATCACGTTTACGTGCCTCGATCAGAAACTGCTGTATCGTAACCGGTCCTTGGTAATAATTCTTCTGGCCAATTGTAATATCTGTTGAGTTGTTGAAAGCCATGCTGGCAACTTGTGGCCCTCCAGTTCCCAATGCGGTGGATGTTGCAGCCATTGCCACCGCACCCATATTTCCGCCATCGATCCGTTGCTGCAGTAGCACAACCTCATCACTGCCGCCTATATTTGGAATATCTGTTCCGCCGGAAATGGATGAGGTCTGCTGACCCAGCTTCTTGATTGTATAGTTTGAGTCCTCGAAATCATCACAATCCGAGTCGATGACACTCGACACTGCATCGGATTGTATCGATGTTATCGAAATGCTCGTACTGCGAATGGAAAATGTCGGGGACGCTGATTTGTTCTTTGTTGAGGCTTTCCTTGTTGGACTGACATTTTTCGCAAAGTTTATGATATTCTCGATGTTAATGGCTGTCTCATTCTCACCCGTCGTCGGTTTCTCACAATCGATGCTTGTATTGATATCGATGTTGTACTGATTTGTTTCGGACATTAATTTCTCATCAATACTAATCACTCCCGAATCCGATGAAGCGGCACTATCATTCGACTTATTATCAGCTTTATCATCTGTAGGCATTTTCAACGACACTACGCCTTTTCACACAAACACTCATACCGCGATATATTTATTTACAATGAACTAACACTATGACACTCTTGATTGCATTTTATTTTGTTAGTTTAGGTGTCACTGCAGTCAAGGTTCAGTTGGGCTTAACAAGAAAGACCTGCGTGACAAGTATAAATGGGGGGAGTGGGTAATGAAATTTTCCTGGAATTGATAAGGCTACGAATGCAATCACACATAGATACACCGACACAATGTAAACAAATTGGTTGAGTAGGTAATAAACTTTTTTTTTTTTGTTTAAAAATGTGGGTGGATATTAAATATTTCCTATTTGGAAAATTTCATTCCGAAAATTTCTTCGTTAGATTGCAAAATTTCAACACTTTTGAAAAAAAAGTAAACAATTTCTTTTTTTGACAGATTAATCGATTACTCGGTATTGGATGCGAATTTTTATATGGATTTCCAGTAGCTAAAGCTTTTTACCACCTCCATGAACCCCAATCAAGCTTTTACCCGACGTTTTTATGTTTTTTTTTTTTTAAATTTTCTTTTGTTTATGTTTTGTTGGAGTTTCTCTCACTCTCTTGGTGTAAACGGCGCGAATATGACGTGAAACGATTTCGAAAATTCAGCTCAAACTTCAGCCGCATGTAGATTTGACAGAACCTCACGAATGGCCACGATCAACTGATTTGAATGGTTGTGGATGGGGCTGCGGTCGGTGGATACATTTGTTTTCGCTGGAAGAGACTCAGAATAGCTACCATGTTTCAATTTTTTTTTTTTTGCGAATACACTTTTCAACTTTATCGAGATGAACCTGTTTAGTTGAAGAGAGCTTTTAATAAATTTTGTTCACAGTTTTTTTCATGGCACACGTTTGGGAATGGATCGTTAAATGTGTTCCTGAAGGTCAAGATAACATACGCATTCCACAAGGGGTTGCAATATGTTAATTTTGGAATGCTATGATTAATTTTTAGCAATTAGCATATAAGCCGATGTTTTGAATGATTAAACGGGAATGCATTGTAATTTATTTGAGTTGGGAAACTGCAACGGTCTTGAGATGCCATAACTTTGTGTTTCATTGATAGTGGGAGGGAGGTGTTTGTATTTCCAATCTACATAGTTGTAACACGTGGTTATAGTGAATTATGGACCCTGACTACACTACCGCTGTAAGGAAACAAGGTCGTACCATCACTGACCTTTTAAGTATTTTCTGATTAATTTGAATAACATTTGCGTCTTCGGGGAAGGAAAAGAGAAATATTGGCGGTAAGGACATTTCAAGTATCTTCTTAATATTGAATATTTATGTGTGGCGTCTCGTTTTATTCACTATTTCATTCATTATTATTTTGTTTTAACTACTGAGTAGTTTGGCATGAAAAGACGGAAATTTGGTGCACAAATCAAGGCACAATTCGAGATAGCAAGAATTCACCGCGACCGAATCAAAAGTACTTACTTACTTACTTAAGTGGCGCTACAGTCCGGGATGAACCTGGGCCTCAACCAACATGGCTCTCCAATTAGCCCGGTCCTTAGCTAACTGCCTCCAGTTGCGCACTCCAAGTTGGTTGAGGTCGGTTTCTACTTGTGCGCGCCACTTAAGGCGAGGTCTTCCACTACTGCGTCCGACGTCTGGCTGGGAATCGAAGACTCTGTGAGCCGGAGTATTGGTGTCCATTCGTTCTACATGTCCTAGCCATCCTTAACGTCCAATGCGGAGTTTTTCGACCAGGGCTATGTTGCTGTACAGCTCGTATAGTTCGTGGTTGAATCTTCGTCTCCACAGCCCGTCAACGCAAACGGGACCGAAGATTTTCCGAAGAATTTTTCTCTCGAATCGACCAAGGATTTCTTCATCCTCTTTGGATACGGTCCATGCTTCAGCGCCGTAGAGCAGGACTGGGATGATCAGGGTCTTATATAGGATCTCCTTAGTAGTTCGAGTGAGGGCTTTACTGCTAAATTGCCTTCTTAGCCCGAAGAAACAGCGGACTTTTGCATAATCCTCTCAAGAATCAAATTGAAAAAGTCACATGACAGCGCATCGCCTTGCCTTTTTGGTATCGAATGTGTTTGTGAGGTCGTTTCCGACCCTGATGGTGCAGCGAGAATTCTCCATCGTCATCCTACACAAACGGACGAGTTTGGACGGTATACCAAAACTAGACATGGCTCTGTATAGTTCGTCTCTATAAATGCTGTCGTATGCGGCTTTGAAATCGATAAATAGGTAGTAAGTATCGATTTGGACTTCTTGGGTTTTTTTCCAGGATCTGCCGAAGTGTGAAAATTTGATCGGTTGTGGACTTTCCTGGCCTAAAACCACACTGATAAGGGCCAATCAGGTTGTTGGTAAACGGTTTCAGGCGTTCACATATTATGGCAGATAGGATCTTGTAGGCGATGTTGAGGAGACTTATGCCTCTGTAGTTGGCGCAGTGCTGAGATTCCATTCTTCAGGCATGCTTTCAACCGACTAGATTTGGCTTATGAGTTGGTGGATGTTGCTTACCAAGTCATCTCCGCCAGCTTTATAAAGCTCAGCGGGAAGGCTGTTATTTCCGGCGGCCTTGTTAAGCCTGAGTTTAGATATTGCTATCCTGACTTCACTTAAGTCGGGTGGTTGGCAGTTTTCGCTGTCGTTGCCAATATTAAATGGTTCGTTCTGCCTGACAGCGGAATGTTGTTCGTCATCGCCGTTTAAGTCTGCAGGACTGGTTCTTCCATATCCTCAGCATCGACTGTGTCTCAACTATGATATTTCCTTGTTCATCTCGACAGGATTCTGTTCGAGCCTTGTATCCTTGGCTTTGACGTTTAACACTTTGGTAAAACTTGCGAACAACGTTCCTGGAGTGGCATTTCTCTATATCCTCGATCGCGCGCTTTTCTTGCTCTCTTTTCTTCTTTCTGAAAAGCTGATGTTCTTCCCTTCTTCTTTGCCAATAAAGCTCAATGGCAGCTCTCGTCTTCACCTGCAGCTTAGCCTGGTAGACCTCATTCTTGGCTGCGAGCATCTGTCGGCATTCCTCATCAAACCAGGGGTTTCTTGCTGGTGGCAGCGAGAAACCTAGCACATCAGTTGCGGCTGATCTAATGGCTTGTTGGCATCGTTGCCATTGTTCTTCGACATTAGATGCTGGTGGTGTGGGTTGAATCGATAGGTTAAGGGATACGCGTTGCGCGAAGGTCTTGGCGGTCTCTGGCGATTGCAGTCTTTCGACATTAAATTTTTTCACAGTATTTCTTTATTGTTGTGGCGTGGTGGATATCCGCATCCTTACTATGGCTGCAACAAGGTAGTGGTCCGAGTCGATGTTAGCCCCTTGGAATGTTCGGACATCCAAAATACTGGATGCGTGCCTCTTGTCTGTCGCAATGTGATCAATTTGGTTGACTGTTCGTTGATCTGGAGACCGCCATATCCCCTTATCGATATCGAGGTGAGGAAACCGTGTGCTGCCTATCGTGGCATTTCGTCCTGCAGTGAAATCAAGTAGCCTACGTCCGTTACAAGACGTGTTGTCGTGTAGGCTATATTTTCCGACAGTACTGCTAAAGATTTTTTCTCTTCCTACCTTTGCGTTAAAATCTCCCAGCACGATTTTAACATCGTACTTTGTTAGTCGCCCATAGGTTTTGTCGAGGAGCTCGTAGAAGCAATCCCTAGTTACATCATCCTTTTCCTCCGTCGGAGCATGAGCGCATATAAGGCTTATGTTGGCGAATTTGGCCTTGATGCGGATTGTTACAATGCGTTCGCTAATGTCTTGGAAACATAAGACTTCTTGCCTAAGTCTGGCACTTATAACAAATACGCATCCGAATAGTCGCTGTTTCTGCTCACTACAACACGGTCCGTAGTAGATGTCACAGTTTTTCATCCTCCTTTTGCCCGGCCCATCCCATCGTATTTCCTGGATGGCAGTAATGTCTGCTTTGTAGCAGTATAGGGCTTCCGCTAATTGTTCGCCTGCACCTCTCCTGTTTAATGTCCTCACATTCCAGGTGCAGATACGAACTTCGTTGTCCTTTTTTCGTTTAGCATGGTCGTCAACAATAATATCAGTCCTTTCCGGTTGCTTCGTAATAATATTTTTTTCCATCCGGGTGGATGAGAAAACCGTATACATCTATAAAATTATATGGAATTTGTACAGACGGGTTAGAGACCCGAACGTCAACTGGGATCCGTAATTTTCCCAAATGAACTTTTGGTTAGAACGACCCAAGTTGAGATCGTTGACCGATTGTCAAACGGTAGCGACTGTTGACAATTTGAATTGTTAACCGCAAGTATATATGGGAATTCAAATTAACTGTTTTTAAATGATATTATGCGCTTATTTGCTAATAAATGTTTCTGTGGACTGAGAAGGCAAATTAGTAATAAGACCCATACTTGAACTACAAAGATATTCTTCATCGCTGTCGTAGGTTATGGCGCTGAAGCATGGACTGTTCCTTAGTCGTTTCTATATATTTCAAGCTATCGGCTAATTTAACAAAAGGTAGTCACATTGTTATTTTGTTCGTAAAGATAACAAGCACAGTTTTTTGGAGATTGGTGCCCTAACCACATTGTTTTTGCGCACTCATTGAGAGCTTTGCACCCTCGAGCAGCTCACTAGTAGTGAGTACGATTTTGTTTCCTCAGAATTGCTATGTCGCCTACGTCACGATTCTAAATCCTGGGGTTTGCCGTTCTTTGAAATGAGTCACTAGATCAGCCTTTCATTTATCTCAAAAACTCGTTTTATAACGATTTTCGGAAACAAGCAAATTAACACGTGACAAGATACAAGTATCCCACAAACATAAAGTAATAGTTCACTGTATGTTTTTTTTTAAGTACTTGCATCACAAGCTCAACTTCAAGGCTTGCTTTTTATAACATTGCATAGCACAACAAATTCAAGCCGTCATTATCTCTGTTGGCAACTTATTTGAAAGCTCGGAATTTCCAAATGATTTGCTATCAAAGCTCATTATGCATAAAATATCTCAAAAAAATTTGTCGGAGAGAGAAGAAAATGAATCTCCCATTGATTTGACCGGGGCTAATGACTATCAAACGGGGGCTAGGTATTTCTATTAAAACCATTATCAGCACCCCTAGGGGGGTTTTATTTACGCGAATATTGTAATATTCCACCTGTCGAGGGGGTCACCAAAAATCTTTTCATTTCATGACGCAACAAACAATTTCTATCTTCACTCTAGTTCAACCAAATAGATAGATCTGATGATTACAATAGTCAGGACCGATGTAGACGTTGATAAACCCTGTTGTGCTTCGATTGTGTATTGACTCGAACTGTATAGATAGCGCGGTAAATGTTTGTTTTTTGTTCGTTTTATGACGAGAGAAATACCAAAGTGTTATATTCCTTATCTCTGTGGGGAAGGTTTTGAAAATAATTAAATGCAATTATAGACGAAACAAGAAAAAAAGTCATTATTTCATTTATTTTTTACTAGTGAGCTGGACTTTATGGAAATGCTGACGTTGCTTAAATTTATTAATTTTGTTAATAATTATTCACTAAAACTGGTTTATAATTAAATTCTAATAAAAAATTGGAACAGATATAGCATTGCTATTAAATTAAATTCATTGGACTGAATAATTAAAAGAATGAATGGCTAACCACGATAATGCTTTGTGGTTTTGGGCTAATCTCAAGTCACATGATGATAAGTAAATTTGAATATATTTGTAAACAAACGAATTCAAGTTTTACGACACAAAAAGCAAATTTATTCAAATTTAAATATTCTTGTGGCAAACTGGCAGACTTAATCGAGGACTTAGGTCGTAGGCTAGCTTAAAAAGAGGCGCCAACATGCAGCATGTTGACCAATCTGTTAGATGGCACCAATCACAGTTTTAGTTTAGGTGAGGACGAGATGGTTGGGTACTGGTCTCATCTAACAGGATTTGACTTGCTAAAGGATAAGTCCTAGTGTTGATAACAAGACGTAAAACAGCAACACTATAATCAGAATGGCGCAGAATGAATACCCGGTCTGCCGTCCCAGGCGAACCTAGATAAGCGCTCAATCCCGAAGTGGATAGTGATGGCCCCGTGTCCTAGGGGTATCTAATAAATTGGAACTGGACATCCAGGTTGGGGGTTAAGCTTTGGGTTAACTACCCACCCATGGAAAAAACCATTGTGACGAAGCAACCAATAGCCTCGGAAAGGACTGATATTATTGTTGACGATACAGCTCAACGAAAAAAGGACAACGACATTCGTATCTGCACCTAGAATGTAAGAACATTAAACAGGAGAGGCGCAGGCGAACAACTAGCGGAAGCCCTAAACTCCTACAAAGCTGACATTACTGTCATCCAGGAAATACGCTTGAATGGGCCTGGCAAAAAGAGGATGAAAAACTGTGACATCTACTATGGACCGTGTTATAGTGAGCAGAAACAGCGACTATTTGGATATGGATTTGTTATAAGTGCCAGACTAAGGCAAGAAGTCTTATGTTTCCAAGACATAAGCGAACGCAATGTAACGATTTGCATTAAGGCCAAATTTCCCAATATAAGCCCTACATGCGCTCACGCACCGACGAAGGGAAATGATGGTATAGCTAGAGAGTGCTTCTACGAGCTCCTCGACAAAACCAATGAGCGACTACCAAAGTACGATGTTAAAATCGTGCTGGGAGATTTTAACCCAAAGGTAGGAAGAGAAGACATCTTCAGCAGTATTGCCGGAAAATATAGCCTACACGACAACACTTCCGGTAACGGACTTAGGCTATTTGATTTCGCTACGGAACATATGCCACAATAGCCAGCACACGGTTTCCTCACCTCGATATCCATAAGGGGACATGGCGGTCTCCAGATCAACGAATAGTCAACCAAATTGATCACATTGCGATAGACAAGAGGCACGCATCCAGTATTTTGGATGTCCGAACATTCCGAGGGGCTAACATCGACTCGGATCACTACCTTGTTGTAGCCAAAGAAAGGATGCGGATATCCACCACGCCACAAAAAAACAGAAATACTGTGAAAAAAATTAATTTTGAAAGACTGCAATCGCCAGAGACCGCAAAGACCTTCGCGCTACGCGTATCCCTTAACCTATCGACTCACAACACACCACCAGCATCTAATGTCGAAGAACAATGGCCAACAAGCCATTAGATCAGCCGCAACTGATGTGCTAGGTTTCTCGCGGCCACCAGCAAGAAACCCCTGGTTTGATGAGGAATTCCGACAGATGCTCGCAGCCAAGAACGAGGCCTACAAGGCTAAGCTGCAGGTGAAGACGAGAGCTGCCATTGTGCTCTATAGGCAGAGAAGAAGGGAAGAACACCGGCGATCGAGGATAGAGAGAGGTGCAACTCCAGGAACGATGTTCGCAAGTTTTACCAAAGTGTAAAACGTCAAAGCCAAGGCTACAAAGCTCGAACAGAATCCTATCGAGATGAACAAGGAAATATCGTAGTTGAGACACAGTCGATGCTGAGGATATGGAAGAACCACTTCTGCAGACTGTTAAACGGCGATGACGGCCAACGTTCCGCTGTCAGGCAGAACGAACCATTTAATATTGGCTACGACAGCGAAAACTGCCAACCACCCGACCTAAGTGAAGTGAGGATAGCAATATCTAAACTCAGCTTAATAAGGCCGCCGGAAATGACGGCCTTCCCGCTGAGTTTTATAAAGCTGGCGGAGATGACTTGGTAAGCAACATCCACCAAATCATAAGCCAAATCTGGTCGGATGAAAATATGCCTGAAGAATGGAGCCTCAGCATCGTTTGCCCGATCCACAAAAAAGGAGACCCTCTGAACTGCGCCAACTCGCCAACTACAGAGGCATAAGTCTCCTCGACATCGCCTACAAGATCCTATCTGCCGTAATATGTGAACGCCTGAAACCGTTTACCAACAACCTGATCGGCCCTTATCAGTGTGGTTTTAGGCCTGGAAAGTCCACAATCGATCAAATCTTCACACTTCGGGAGATCCTGGAAAAAACCCAAGAAGTCCAAATCGGTACCCACCACCTATTTATCGATTTCAAAGCCGCATACGACAGCATTTATAGAGACGAACTATACAGAGCCGTGTCGGGTATGCCGCCCAAACTCGTCCGTTTGTGTAGGATGACGATGGAGAATTCTCGCTGCGCCATCAGGGTCGGAAACGACCTCACCGACACATTCGATACCAAAAAAGGATTTAGGCAAGGCGATGCGCAGTCATGTGACTTCTTCAATTTGATTCTTGAGAGGATTGTGCAAAACTCCCGAGCCAACACCAGAGGCACAATTCTCCAAAAATCGGTGCAACCACTAGCATACGCTGACGATATTGACATCATTGGTAGGACTGAACGTGATGTCATAGCCACGTTTGCTAGTATAGAGAAGGAAGCAGCAGTATAGAGAAGGTTTAGCAGTAAATGAGGTAAGACTTAGCCGACGAATTGAAAAGAATGTCACCATTGACAGATATAACATTGAGGTAGTACGGGACTTTGTCTACCCCGGCTCCGCTATGAACTCTGACAACAACATCTCGTCAGAAATCAAACGAAGAATTACTCTTGCCAACCGCTGTTTCTTCGGGCTAAGAAGGCATTTTAGTAGTAAAGCCCTGACTCGAACAACTAAGGAGATCCTATATAAGACCTTGATCATCCCAGTCCTGCTCTACAGCGCTGGTCGATTTGACAGAAAAATTCTTCGAAAAATCTTCGATCCCGTTTGCGTTGTCAGGATATGGAGACGAAGATTCAACCAAGAACTATACGAGCTGTACAGCGAGATGCCCCTAGTCAAAAATAGTCCACATTGGACGTATAAGATGGCATGTAGAACGATCGATTAAAAAGATAGAATGGCATTGGAACAATCTTTAAACTTTAAATTTGAGATAACCTCAGATTAATATGTGTATAGGACTTAAGTCAGTACGGCGAGGCATGGAGGCCAATTTATGCCCCTCTCAATGGAAACAAATTATTACCAATTTTTAAGGGAAAAGTTCACCGACTCCTGGCAGAGACGTATTGGACGTCAGAGACGATGATTCTTCCTACCTTGTTAAGGTAAATAATGCTCCCGATTATTGACGATGTCAAAGCAATTATAAACGACCTATGGTTGGCAAGTTAACTTAACCTAAACCTTTACCTAAGCCTAAATCTAAACCTAAACCTAAACCTAAACCTAAACCTAAACCTAAACCGAAACCTAAACCTTAACCTAAACCTAAACCTAAACCTACATCTAAACCTAAACCTAAACCTAAACCTAAACCTAAATCTAAACCTACAACTAAACCTAAATCTAAACCTAAACCTAAACCTAAACCTAAATCTAAACCTACAACTAAACCTAAACCTAAACTTAAACCTAAACTTAAACCTAAACGTGAGCGCATGTAAGGCTTCTGCTGGCAAAATTTGCCTTGATGCGGATTGTTACAATGGGTACGCTAATGTCTTCGAAGCATTCTTGTCTAAGTCTGGCACTTATTTCAAATCCACATCTGAATAGTTGCTTTTTCTGCTCATTATAACACAGACAGTATTTCCTGGGTGGCAGTAAAGTCTGCTTTGTAACAGTTTAGAGCTTTCGTTAGTTTTTCGGCTGCATCTGTTCTCTTTAATGTTCTCACAATCCAGGTGAATATACGAACGTTGTTGCCCATTTTTCGTTTAGCATGGTCGTCAGTAGTGTTATGTAACTTAGTGCAGGAATATATTTTAAGACTTTTTTAAGATCCAAAAATTCTGCACAATGGCTTTTGTTTTTTTTATTGCATGGAACTGACTCTACTTATGGAGTTGTTAGTCACCAATCGGTGTTATCAGTCCTATTCAAGGCTTTTGGTTGCTTTAGGGGTTTCTGTGGTTGAATAGTTAACCCAAAGCATAACCACCAAAGTGCAGGGCAAGCCCTAATTTATTAGGGACATAGAACCATTAGTATCCACTTGTAACGGAAGTTGGTCCTACCAAACGAAATTAACACATTCTCATGCTCTCCCATCCACTTTCAGGATCACAGGAAGTCCAGTAAAAATCAACGGGTCATTTGGCAGGGTGTTCAATAAGACGTTGTGCGGCTGGCATGCTTGCTTAAAGCGCGAAACTAGCTCGTCGAAATGGGTGGGTTCTTGCACATGCCTCTGAACTACCGTACATTAATAACATGCCTAATGATAACGCTCAAAATAATATATACAAGTTATGGTGTTAAAACTCGAAAAGAGCTAGGTAAGAACATATTTCCAAAGTTGAAAAACCGAAAGGTGGAGTTGGTTTCTCTTGAGTGTGGCCCTCCCTCTGTCACTATTCTAAACGGAATAGGGTCTACCTTAGGCTATCGCTACACTCATATGGATACTTGCGATAACCCCTAACAAAAACGTAAACGATCTACTACGGTTCGTTCACGTCATCGTCGCTATATACATCCTTCAGACTCTTACTTTCCCACTAACACAACACAGATCTACTCACACGGCATAGTTTTAACAAAAATGAATTCAACTATTAATGAAAATAAAATTCAATTTATGCGACGAATTCATAATTATATTTTCCGAATTGCAAAAAAAAGGTAAATACATTTATAAACAAATTTAAAATAAAATAATCCAAAGGAATCAAAACGGAATTTCTTACTCTAACTTACTAGCTCAATACAACAAAAAAAATCAAACCACTTCTATGTACTTCCAGCTCTAGCATATGTCAACTAATCAATAGCAAATTCAGAACACTAGATTATTTATCCACATACGAGTATATATGTAACATACGCGCAACAATATGCCTAATTAACTGGAGTTGTTTTGCAACCTCTGATCAATTAATATGTTTAATTAATTACGCCTCTCAAGAAGTAGGTAATACTTAATTTGGAGTTTGAGTCAACCACAAGTATTTAAAATGGTTCAGCATAAATCACTCAATTTAATCAAAAAAAAAAAAATAACCAAAGGAATAAAAATTTCACATAAATTTACCTATCGATCATATACAGAAAAAAAAATATCAACACAAAATTTTCTAATCCCGAAAAAAACGAGTGGTGGGTGCACGACTGGGTCGTACGCAACTTTCTCTTTCACAGCGAGTTGAGTGTTAAGGGCCAAACCCACCGAGCAACCGAAACCGAAACTTTGTTTTTCATTTTTTTTTAAACTACTAATTACTTAAAATTTGATGTGTTTTTCAGTTAAAAATACTTCTTAAATAAAAGATATTAATAAACCACACTAATCTCATCTATTTTTATTTCTTAAAGTCTTTTTATTTTGATATAAAACGATTTTATTTTTTTTTTCCGTACCGAAATTTTACTTTTTCATTTTGCAGTTTTGCAATTCATCGTACCAAAACTTGCAATTTTTTTTTTCATCGTTGTAATTTCTGTTTGCCGAAGTTCGCAGACGTCACTTTTCTGACGTTCATACGGAAATATCGGAAATACCGGGCCGGATACTCCTCCAATTTAAGCTCGAAAATAGTATTCGCAATAGAAGTACCCCACCTTTAACATGAATAGATTGCTTAAAATTCTTACGTGGAATGCCAATGGCCTTTGGCAAAAACTTGGAGAACTTGAATTATTTATGCAGGAAAAAGATATAGACATCTGTTTAATATCCGAAACTCACGCAAAGAGTAATTCGAACTTAAAAATAAAAGGTTACCTCGACTATCATGCTCTACATCCATCGAATAAGGCTAGAGGTGGAGCCTCACTATATATAAAAGAGTGTATCGAACATTCGATTGATCTTAAACTAGAAATCGAAACAATGCAAGTTAGCTCTATACAAGTCAAAAGCAGACAATCCTTTCTGAAGATATCGTCTATTTACTGCCCACCACGATGCAAGGTTGAGAAAATTGACTTTGAAAACTTGCTTAATTCCCTTGGACAACGTTTTGTCATCGGAGGGGACTTTAATGCAAAACATACATTCTGGGGATCTAGATGCATATCACAGAAAGGTAGGATGCTTTATGATATAGGTAGAAAGTACAATACCGAATTTCATTCTACGGGGAAAACCAACTTACTGGCCAACTGATGCTAGAAAAATACCGGATTTGATCGATTTTTTCATTGTAAAAGGTCTGCCGTCCAATCGAATCAAAGTTGAAGAATGCTTTGATCTTTCCTCTGATCATTCTCCAGTCATTTTAACAATGAGCGAGTCACTGATTATAAATGAAAAACCACCCAGATTAACAAACGCGAAAACCAACTGGGATGGTTTCAAAAACGATATTGAAAATAATATCCGACTGGGTGTATCGCTTAGAACCCCATTGGAACTCGAAGTCGCTGTTGACTCATTTATCAATACCATCCAAAAAGCAGCATGGAATAATACTCCTCAACAGAACAAAATAGTGAGCTATAGTAAAATTAAGTACCCCCGTGAAATACAAGATTTAGTAAGACAAAAAAGAAAAGCTCGTAAAAGATGGCACCAAACTCGTGCCCCGCAAGATAAAACACATCTCAATCGGTTGAGTAATTTGCTATCAAATTCGATTAAATACTTTAAAAACCATTCAGTAGAAACTTATCTGCAAAGCCTAACCGCTGGAAAGGAATCGAATTATTCGCTCTGGAAAGCAATTAGAGTCATAAAACGGCCAAAAATCGCTGTGCCGCCCATTAGGGTAACTCAAGACGTTTGGGCAAAGAGCGATAAGGAAAAAGCTGACGTTTTTGCCTCACATCTTGAGGAAACATTTAAGCCATTTGATGGTCCGGCGCAAAATGAAAACATTAATATATTCGAGAGTACAACCGATAATAACATAGTAAGATATGCAAGTATTGCCGAGCTTAAACGGGAAATACAGAAACTAAAGCCTAAAAAAGCTCCGGGTTATGACCTGATTACAGGAGAACTTCTTAAAATGTTGCCTCGGAAAGCATTAACTAAGCTTCTTTTTATTATAAATGCAGCAATCAGATTAGAATACATACCAAGACAGTGGAAAGTCGCGGAAGTGATTATGGTTCTAAAACCAGGAAAATCACCGAATGAAATAAAATCTTACAGGCCTATTTCACTTCTTCCAATAATTTCAAAAGTTTTTGAACGGATATTACTCGGTCGCTTACACCCCATAATTGAACAGAAACATCTTTTACCTGACCATCAATTTGGGTTTAGAAGTAAACATTCAACGGTGGACCAAGTACATCGAATTACAGATGTAATTGAGAAAGCTTTCGAAGAAAAGAAAATTTGTTCAGCCGTATTTCTTGACGTGTCGCAAGCTTTTGTCAAGGTGTGGCACAAAGGTCTTACGTATAAACTAAGTCAAGTTTTGCCAGAACAACTAAATAAAATCCTCGTGTCGTATCTGGAGCATAGACTCTTCCGTGTGAAACTTGGAAGCAAATATTCCGAGTTCAAAGAAATAATGGCAGGTGTACCGCAAGGAAGCGTCCTTGGACCAATCCTGTACCTCATATTCACTCGTGATATCCCAC
This sequence comes from Rhingia campestris, assembly GCA_932526625.1. Taxonomy (NCBI): domain Eukaryota; kingdom Metazoa; phylum Arthropoda; class Insecta; order Diptera; family Syrphidae; genus Rhingia; species Rhingia campestris. The sequence continues at coordinate 22,822,162 of OW052184.1, forward strand.
AAACAAACGATACAATAGTTGCAACGTTTGCTGACGATACTGCTATACTAGCAGTTGCCACAACAATAGAGGAAACAAATATTAAATTACAAAACGCTCTTAACGAGGTTAATGAATGGACTAAATCCTGGCGGATTGCACTTAATGAGAGCAAATCGATCCATGTAGATTTTTCGTATAAACGGACAAACAATTTGACTGTATTTCTAAATACGGTTCGAGTCCCGTTTGCAAATGAAGCGAAATATCTCGGTATGACACTCGATGCAAAATTAAAATGGAAGTCGCATGTAAAAAAGAAATGCGAAGAACTTAAGAATAAATACAGAGAACTGTACTGGTTGCTCGGAAAATATTCGAAGCTTAACCTTGATAACAAGCTGCTATTATACAAGCAAGTGCTAAAACCGGTTTGGACATATGGTATACAACTATGGGGTTGTACCAGTGAAACGAATCTAAACATTTTACAAACTTTTGAAAACAAAATGTTAAGATCATTCGTCAATGCGCCGTGGTACATAAGGAACGAAGATCTACGCAGAGATCTGGGTATTCCCGCGGTTAAAGATGAAACAAAAAATTTTGCACGAAAACATAAAAAACGTTTATTAGGACACGTTAACACAACAGTCCTCCAAATTCTGGACGAAACAAATATATTGCGGCGTCTTCAAAGAACTAAACCCTTAGATTTGGCCCGATAATAACAAACCGCGCTATAATTGCGGAAAAGCAGGAACTCTCAAAGGAAAGTTACCTGCCAAACATATTATATAATCGTGATAAAAAAATTGCTGGATAAGTCGAATACTTAGTTGCAATAGAAATACCAAATGGGTGGTGGTTTTAGTGAGTAAAAATCTCACACTACTTTGGGCACGTGCTCATCGTGTCTATGAAGATTTCCACCAGCCCACGGAAAAAAAAAAAAAAAAAAAAAAAAAAAAAAAAAAAAAAAAAAAACTCCTCCAATTTTGTTGAGATTCGGTAGAATTCTCCATTAATTGTTCGGTCTCGATTTAGGGGATGAATCCAATATTTGGAACGTTTTGTTCTTTTCAGCATTGCAAAATATAACGCAACATATAACAAAATGTTCTTTTTTTTATAGATCCGCATTCTGAATTCACTGAATGTCAAATGTGACGTTTAATTTTTTTTCCAGTTTCTGTGCTATGTTCGGTGGGAATGAAATGTCATAATTGAACAGAAAAATGAAAAAATAAAACGAAGTTTCGGTTTCGGTTGCTCGGTGGGTTTGGCCCTTTAGATCAAATAGTACCTACGCATTTTGATTATTAATGCTTAAAATGATATGAATGTAGGGACGTTGAATGCCAACGTAAACTGAGAAGTGTAGCTGCACAGCACATTTTAGCCACAAAGATGCTCAAACATCTAACAGCTAAAACATACAACTACGAACCAACTCAAACAGATAACTGCAAAAGATACAGCAACATTAGCTAACAAAAAAGACCAACGCAACAACGGAAAGAAAGAAGGAAGACGAATCGAATCCGCAAAGTGCAAAGACGTGCCGAGAAGTCCCTGAAGCCGAAAAGCCCCTGAAAAGTTAAAACCCAACTCCCTGTTAAATTTCGTGTAATATTTTTCCGATTTACTTTCAATAAATTAACATGAATTGAACTTCTAATTAAAATAAACAGTGGTCTCTTTTTAATCCTCCCCCAACATGAATAATGTTGAAATTTGATTATACGAACGTTTATTACGAAATTTGAAGGAATCGGTGTCTATGGGAATAATAATGATTTTTTGTTATTGGCCAAAACTGAAAATTCCGTTTAGTGATAGTTGGGCTAAAACTAATTATATGGAATTGCTTCAAGCTGTAATAGAAGTATATATATTAAATTTCATTCAATTTGAAATAATAGTTTGCGAGAAATTATCAATTTTCCTTATATGGCCTAAATGACAAAATCCGTTATATGGATTTTCTCGAAAAAACTGGGTATGCAGTTTTATTGGAACTAATATGGTTATAGTATACATAAAGTTTAATCAAAATCGTTAGAGCCGTTTTCGAGAAAATTGAGGTTATGTGTAATTTTTATATGGCAGGTACCCTTATTAACATGGCTAAAAGCAAACAAAAAAAAATGGCCTAGAATTATGACTAAAATAAGCTTGGATACGAAGTTTGAAGAAAATCGGTCAAGCCGTTTAGGCTGGGGAGACCATCACGGACAGACGGACCGACGGTTGGTAATGATGTTTGAAATTGAATATGTTGTTAACAATTATGTTGAATGGTCCATGATGATGTGCACAGCATTATGGTGAAATTCGCGTAATCTATATGTTTAGATAAATAATCAAATTTTAAAACAAATGAACGACCCTTACAATAGTAATTTAAGGATACTTCACTTCGGGTATTACAATATTTATAGGGTATAGATCGATTTCCTTATCAAATTATAAGAGTGGCTGATCTGGATACTTTATGATGATCTTATTTTTTTGTTGTGGTTAACCGTTAACTGCTAGTTGCATGTGGGAGAGTATTATTTTTCTCGATCCCTACTGTTGGTGGAGATTTTATTAATGATGATCACTCGTTTGATTAACACAAGGTAGATGTTATTGATGATCGGCTGGTGGGCTGTTGAGTTGGTCAAATATCTATGACGCTCGTCGGATAATTAGTAAAGTCGGTGATATTAAGGCGTACGATCAATCGTTATGAATATTATTCATAAGAAGGTGTTTCGGCTGCCCGTAGCATACACGCTGATAGCCGCTATGCACCTTGATCGAGTTGATCTGATCGCTCAAAGAAATGAGAGTGTCGATTGTAGATTAGCGTGCGAGAAACGATTGATTGAATGATCAATACTTCCCTTTCGTTGCCTTCAAATCGATCGGATGTGGGCTCCCCCTTGTGATCTTGGCGTCGTAGCGTGATGGGTTTATTAGATCGATTGGTGGAAGCTTTATCGATCGCTGATGATAGACTTTACTTAAGTAGCCGGAGGCGTTCTCTTGTTGGTCCGCCGGTGTAGGTTAGGTGTTCGATTTGACCGAGTTAGATGGTTTAATTGTGGATCGAGGAATATGTGAATGGTGTATATGGGACATAACCTTTCTGGCGTACCGATGGTGGTCTCGGTTGGCACGATCGCGGAGTAATATTTAGGCAAACGAGTTTTGCGAGTCGCTTTGCGTACTATCCACGATTGTTAACAAGACAAGTACTTTGCGTCTATATTTTCTTTAGCTGTTGTTGGTGCTGTGTTGAGGTTGGTGCTGAACACTGAATTAAAGCTCGGTTATATTTAATTTTTTTTTTATTAACAAAAAAGTTTGACGTTACCTGAACACGCAGTGATGAGTAGGGAATTTACCCGATTTGTATGTACAAATCTGCTAGGTTAAGTACTGTCGTTCGATGTAAGACGTATATGACGCTTCTTATTTTAGCCAAAGGAGTCGGTAATTTGCTTGAGGGTACCACCATCGGCAGAAGATCCAAGTAAAAAGGGAAATGGAAATTGGTGGTCGGAGTTTTGTAGACCAACTCACACTTGTTTCCGTGTGTGAAATTGGTACCAGTTCCGCAAAGCTTTGCCAAGTGTTTCGTACGGAATTCTGAGTGTTTTTTTTTTGTACGAGTTAGAAATTTGTACGGAATTCCGTACATGGGTAAATTATGAGAATTTATTTTTCCATAACAATTTACGACCTGGATAATTTCGAATTGGTCCCCCACACACTACGGGATTGAGCGCTGTCGTTGGCCTTCCACCATCACTTGAAATTCCTATTGTCAGAATATATGAGTTTTGTACCTGGAAATTGGCGATAATTCACATGCATCGTCATTCAATATCAGGTGTATAAGAGGAGCTCATGCAGGATTTTTAATTTGTAGACGCTACCGTTGATTCCATCTTGAAAATGCATCCATTGCAGCCAGGAAAGGATTGTAGGCCTGTAGGACTGTCGGACTGTCATGAAAACAACGCCCAAGAGTGACATCATGCAGAACTATTAGGGTTGATTTAAGGGATCAGGCTAATAATCAGATAGTTGAAATAAGTGTGTTGACGTGTTCCTTAAATATGTTGCCAATCTGTCATTCGAAGGACATGAGAACGCTACTACTAGGGATTTCCTTTAAACATTGTTTTAATGTTGTTTAAACAGTATAAAACAATTCAAACACCGGTTAGAGCTTAATGGATTCATATTGGCACTATTTTTTAACTTCAACTACCTTTTCTGCTGCCGTATTTACTGCGCACTTATTCATTGCACGCTGTATACTTGAACTTCCTCATTAATGTGATAAAACCAACACCCAAACGATATCAACAATGAAGCTCTGTATACGAAAATTTTCGTTAAATTGAATAACTGAGTCATCCAGCTTTGGTTTAAATAAACAAACCCTAAGCTGACAGACACTTAATTTTATTATTATATTCGACGCGGCGGCCATCTGCGCCCGTCACTGTCAGACTTGCAGTAAAATATATCTTACCCGCAGATACTTCTTTTTTAAAACGTCGAGTCGTACGTGTTCACCAGCTACAAAGACGAATTCGTTGTGTTCCTTGAGTGATTTTACTGCAAAAAAAAACATGCACACGTTATACAAACAAACACCACTCCCTCCTAAAGTCAGCTACTACTATAAATACCGTGAATAGCTTATCATCCCAAGCAACTAGAAAATGACGGGCGGGTTTTGGATCATGTGCCGGTATGACATACCTATACACATGAGTATGATCTGAGCTTTCGCAAGTAATAATTTTTAAGATACTCTTTGAATGATAATCTAGATATTTTGTCCGTTTTGAGGTGTACATTGACACTGAGTCACCAGATCGAAGAACGCAATAATTGGTGTAAATTAAAATAATGCGTAGCAGTGCTGCCAAATTCGCAGGAAATAATTAGCAATTTCTTTAGTTTAATGACCTTTTTGACAGAACAATCAAACTTAGTGAAGGAATATATTTTAAGACTTTTTTAAGACCCACAAATTCTGCACAATGGCTTTTGTTTTTTAATTGCGTGGAACAGACTCTAATTATGGAGTTGTTAGTCACCAATCGGAGGCATTCACAAGTGACGGGAAGAGAACTATCTGCTAATGTGCAGGACAGGTGGGAATCAAAATATTACTCGCGGACTGAAATTTTCTAGGGGTCCCTACCAAAAAAAAAAGTCCTTCCCCGAAGGCAGCGGAAGAATTTCCAAGATGGAATCAACGGTGACGTCTTCGATGTAAAAAAAAACATACATTCGGACAACAGGGCATTAAGGAATTTCAAACGTTGGGCGGATTAGTTAAAATGCCAACGGCAGCGCTCTATTTTATAGTCTATACTGATCCCAGGGGTTCTAAAAAATTGGAGCAGGTATGGGATTGCGCTTTGTGTCAACATCTTACTTACTTACTTAAGTGGCGCTACAGTCCGGGATGAACCTGGGCCCCAACCAACTCCAAGTTGAGGTCGGTTTCTACTTGTGCGCGCCACTTAAGGCGAGGTCTTCCTCTACTGCGTCCGACGTCTGGCTGGGAATGGAAGACTCTGCGAGCCGGAGTATTGGCGTCCAATCGTTCTACATGTCCTACCCATCTTAAACGTCCAATGCGGAGTTTTTTTGACTAGGGGTATGTTCCTGTACAGCTCGTATAGTTCGTGGATGAATCTTCGTCTTCATAGCCCGTCAACGCAAACAGGACCGAAGATTTTCTGAAGAATTTTCCGCTTGAATCGACCAAGGATTTCTTCATCCGCTTTTGATACGGTCCATGCTTCAGCGCCGTAGAGCAGGACTGGGATGATCAGGGTCTTATATAGGATCTCATTAGTAGTTCGAGTGAGGGCTTTACTAATAAATTGCCTTCTTAGCCCGAAGAAACAGCGATTGGCAAGAGTAATTCTTCGTTTGATTTCTGACGAGATGTTGTTGTCAGAGTTAATAGCAGAGCCGAGGTAGACAAAGTCCCGTACTACCTCAAAGTTATAACGGGTGATTTCTTAGCTGGTTTGGTTTTGGCAACACTGGTTTTGACAGCTGACGTGTGTTTAGTACCTTGTGTCACTGTCAAACAGCTTCAGTTTGGTTTGCAATTTAACCATGGATCGTCTTACAAATGAACAACGCTTGCAAATTATTGAATTTAACTATCAAAATTCGTGCTCGCTTCGAAATGTTCATCGCGCGCTGCTTCCATTTTATGATCGGCATTCTCGACCTTCTGAGCAGTCTATTCGGAAGATTGTGACCAAATTTCGCACCAAATTTATTTTGTTGGATATTAAACCACCAACACGTTTATGTACTGTGCGTAGTGAAGAAAATATTGCGGCCGTATCAGCTAGTGTGACAGAAGACCGCGAAATGTCGATTCGGCGCCGTTCCCAGCGTTAGGCCTTTGTTACAGCACTACGTGGAAAATTTTGCGGAAGGATTTGGGCGTAAAGCCTTTTAAGATACAGCTGGTGCAAGAACTAAAGCCAGCCGGCCTACCACAACGCCGAATTTTTGGTGAATGGGCTCTTGGAAAGCTGGCCGAGGATCCGCTTTTTTATCGAAAAATTGTGTTCAGCGATTTTTGGTTGAATGGGTACGTAAATAAGCAAAATTGCCGCATTTGGAGTGAAGATCAGCCAGAAGCATTGCAACAGCTACCAATGCATCCCGAAAAAGCCACTGTTTGGTGCGGTTTATGGGCCGGCGGCATTATTGGGCCATATTTCTTCAAAGATGATGCGAATCGCAGCGTTACTGTCAATGGTGAACGCTACCGAGCGATGATAACAAACTTTTTTTTGCCCGAAATGGAAGTTCTTGACTTGCATGATATGTGGTTTCAACAAGACGGTGCCACATGCCACACAGCACGCGAAACAATGGCGCAATTGCGAGGCGAGTTTGGTGAACAGTTAATTTCACGTTTCGGGCCGGTCAATTGGCCGCCTAGATCGTGCGATATGACACCATTAGATTATTTTTTGTGGGGGTATGTCAAGGCTAATGTCTATAGGGACAAGCCCGCTTCGATTGACGCACTGGAAGCCAACATCCATGCATTCATTCGTGAGATACCGGCCGATATGTGTGAAAGAGTTTGCCAAAATTGGACTCAGCGGATGGGCTACCTGAGACGCAGCCGCGGTCAACATTTGCATGAAATTATCTTTAAACATTAAATTGCAAGGTTCAAACTATCGATTCAAATAAATATTTCATTCATTTTTTTCGAATTTTTTGTGATTTTTTTTTTTTAAAAAAAGTTCTAAGCCTCTTAAGAAATCACCCGTTATCTGTCAATGGTGACGTTCTGTCCAATTCGTCGATGTTGTGTGTCCTTTCGTGTTGACAGCATATACTTTGTCTTACCCTCATTTACTGCTAAACCCATTTTTACCGCTTCCTTCTCTATCAAGCCAAACGTGGCTATGACATCACGTTGAGTCCTACCAATGATGTCAATATCGTCAGCGTATGCTAGTAGTTGCACCGACTTTTGGAAAATTGTGCCTCTGGTGTTGGCTCGGGAGTTTTGCACAATTCTCTCAAGAATCAGATTAAAGAAGTCACATGACAGCGCATCGCCTTGCCTAAATCCTTTTTTGGTATCGAATGTGTCGGTGAGGTCGTTTTCGACCCTGATGGAGCAGCGAGAATTCTCTATCGTCATCCTACACAAACGGACGAGTTTGGGCGGTATACCAAAACTAGACATGGCTCTGTACAGTTCGTCTCTATAAATGCTGTCATATGCGGCTTTAAAATCGATAAATAGGTGGTGGGTATCGATTTGGACTTCTTGGGTTTTTTTCCAGGATCTGCCGAAGTGTGAAAATTTGATCGGTTGTGGACTTTCCTGGCCTAAAACCACACTGATAAGGGCCGATCAGGTTGTTGGTAAACGGTTTCAGGCGTTCACATATTACGGCAGATAGGATCTTGTAGGCGATGTTGAGGAGACATATGCCTCTGTAGTTGGCGCAGTTCAGAGGGTCTAATTTTTGGTGGATAGGGCAAATGATGCTGAGGTTCCATTCTTCAGGCATATTTTCATCCGGCCAGATTTGGCTTATGAGTTGGTGGATGTTGCTTACCAAGTCATCTCCGTCAGCTTTATAAAGCTCAGCGGGAAGGCCGTCATTTCTGGCGGCCTTATTAAGCTTGAGTTTAGATATTGCTATCATCACTTCACTTAGGTCGGGTGGTTGGCAGTTTTCGCTGTCGTTGCTTTGAATGGATCGTTCTGCCTGACAGCGGAATGTTGTTCGTCATCGCCGTTTAGCAGTCTGCAGAAGTGGTTCTTCCATATCCTCAGAATCGACCGTGTCTCAACTACGATATTTCCTTGTACATCTCGACAGGATTCTGTTCGAGCCTTGTAGCCTTGGCTTTGAAGTTTTACACTTTGGTAAAACTTGCGAACATCATTCCTGGAGTGGCACCTCTCTATATCCTCGATCGCGCGCTTTTCTTGCTCTTTGTTCTTCTTTCTGAAAAGGCGATGTTCTTCCCTTCTTCTTTGCCTATAGAGCTCAATGGCAGCTATCGTCTTCACCTGCAGCTTAGCCTTGTAGGCCTCGTTCTTGGCTGAGAGCATCTGTCGGCATTCCTCATCAAACCAGGAGTTTCTTGCTGGTGGCCGCGAGAACCCTAGCACATCAGTTGCGGCTGATCTAATGGCCTGTTGGCATCGCTGCCATTACTCTTCGACATTAGATGCTGGTGGTATGTTGTGAGTCGAGAGGTTAAGGGATTCGCGTTGCGCGAAGGTCTTGGCGGTCTCTGGCGATTGCAGTCGTTCGCCTAATTTTTTAGCAGTATTTCTGATTTGTTGTGATGTGGTGGATATCCGCATCCTTACCTTGGCTACAACAAGGTAGTGGTCCGAGTCGATGTTAGCCGCTCGGAATGTTCGGACATCCAACATACTGGATGCGTGCCTCTTGTCTATCGCAATGTGATCAATTTGGTTGACTTTTCGTTGATCTGGAGACCGCCATGTCTCCTTGTGGATATCGATGTGGGGAAACCGTGTGCTGGCTATAGTGGCATTTCGTTCCGTAGCGAAGTCAATTAGCCTAAGTCCGTTAACAGACGTGTTGTCGTGTAGGCTATATTTTCCGACAGTACTGCTAAAGATGTCTTCTCTTCCTACCTTTGCGTTAAAATCTCCCAGCACGATTTTTACTTCGTACTTTGATAGTCGCTCATAGGTTTTGTCGAGGAGCTCGTAGAAGCAATCCTTAGTTATATCATCTTTTTCCTCCGTCAGAGCATGAGCGTATATAAGGCTAATGTTGGCGAATTTGGCCTTGATGCGGATTGTTACAATGCGTTCGCTAATATCTTGGAAACATAACACTAAGTCTGGTGCCTAAGTCTGGCACTTATAACAAATCCGCATCCGAATAGTCGCTGTTTCTGCTCACTATAACACGGTCCATAGTAGATGTCACAGTTTTTCATCCTCTTTTTGCCCGGCCCATCCCATCGTATTTCCTGGATGGCAGTAATGTCTGCTTTGTAGCAGTTAAGGGCTTCCGCTAATTGTTCGCCTGCACCTCTCCTATTTAACGTTCTCACATTCCAGGTGCAGATACGAACGTCGTTGTCCTTTTTTCGTTTAGCATGGTCGTCAACAATAATATCAGTCCTTTCCGAGGCTATTGGTTGCCAAAGCTCAACCCCCAAACCTAGAGGGCCAGGCCCTTGTTTTGACCCTAGCACAGCGGGCCGGAAAAAATACCGATGTCAGTAGCCCATTTTTGGGGTATGAGCTCTGCCGTTGACCCATTGAGGGTTCCTCCGCCACCAACTCTTTTCCAATACCCTGGCTCAGTATTGGAAATCCCTATATACCTGGTGTTCAAATATGTCGAAGCAGCTCATATAGGGATTTCACTACCAGTTCGATCAAACTGGAGCTGTAGGCGCCACCGTTGACTCCATCTAGGGAATTCCTCCGCAGCCGCCTGAGAGTGAGGGCCTTAGTGAGACCACACTCCCCCCACCCTCTCTCGTTTGCTTTCACCAACGACCTTCCACAGGGGTTCAATACTCCATTTCCAGTCGAGGTACTAGGCACCCACCAGTCACCAGCGTGGCGGTGAGAGTAGGAGTTGATAGTGAGAGGTTAGAGTGAGAACGCTTGTGTCCTCATATAATCGGATCACTATCCTTAAGCACCGGCGTGTCAAAAACTCAATCACGAAAAACCCAAGTGATACGAAGCAACTATATGCCTCAACAAGGACCGATTGACATTCGTTTCATCGTTTCTGAGAACATTAAACAGAAGAGGTGAAGACGAATAACTAGCGGAAGCCCTATACTGATACAAACTAGACATTACTGCCCTACAAGAAATGTGATGTTTGACCGTAAAACGTTTTTTATTAAAAACGCCCCCAAAAAGTGGGCGTGGCAAAAAACTTTATACGAACGAAATATAGATATTACGATTGTCTAACTACGTTTTTCAGACACTTTTTTAAAATTCCTTACGGATTAGCCAAAAACTACGTTTTTCTGAAAAGGGGGCGTGGCAGTGGGCGGATTTCAAAAATGTTGTTCTGCTGGGAGCCACAAAGAGCACGTGTACCAAATTTCATCCTTCTAGCTCAAAATATAAGGCGCAAAAACTGGACGGACGGACTGACGGACAGACATGGCTAAATCGACTCAGCTATCGATTCTGAGTTGATCCATATACTTTGAGGTATATGTAGCTAAATTATTTCTCTATGTTACAAACTATGTATAAAAACTAATAGGGTATAAAAAAACCTATAGGGTATAAAAATGTCGAAAGGCAGCAACCGCATTTTCTTAACAGAACGCGTATTGCTCCACCTCTCGAATATTACCATACAAAAAGCATCTTATGTCGAAGACCAATGGCGACTATGTCAACCAACCAGATAGTCCGCAACTGATGTGGTAGTTTTCTGGTGCCCTTCAGCAAGAAACCCTTGGTTTTATGAAGAGTGCCGCCCGATACTTACAGCCAAGAACGAGACCTACAAGGCAAAGCTGGGAGTGAAGACGAGAACTGTCAGCTTTTTAGGTAAAGAAGAAGGGAAGGACACCGGCTTTCCAGAAAGAAGAAAAAAAAAGCGGGCGATGGACTCCATGAATTATGCTCACAAGTATTACCAAATTGAAAAACATCAAAGTCAGGCTTACAAGGCGGAAATAATATCCTGCAGAGATGAGCATGAAAAAATCATAGTTAAGTCACGGTCTGTCGAATATGGAAGAACCACCTCTGGAGACTGTTAAACGGCCGATGGCGAATAATCATCCAATGTCATGCAGAATGATCCATTCAACATTGGCAAAGACAGCGAAAAGAAGCAAACACTAGATCGAAAGGAGGTAAGGATACTTATTAGGTAAATCGTGCTACAGTCGGAATGAACCTGGCCCTCAACCATACGGTACAATCATGCAACCCGAGGTCTGCAGTTGTGCACTTGAAGTTGGTTGCGGTCAGTTTCCAATTGCGCGCGCTACTTGAGGCTAGGCCTACCTCTACTGCGTCCGACCTCTGGATGGCAATCCAAGAATCTGAATTGTTAATGACCATTCGCTCTACATGTTCTAGCCATCTAAACTATGATAAATGCAGCAATATCGAAATCTAAACGTATAAGGCTTAACCTACCTAAAACTCTAAGCCAAATCGGGCTGGAAAAATATAGTTGCTAAAGCCCATGGGAGGGCTATGTCGTAATCCCAATAAGGTCCTATCATAGAAGTCTATTAAGCCAGCTATCTTGGAAGTCCATTAAGCTGCCTACATCAACCGACGCTTTACATCGGGCGCATCTCGGACGCGATCCATGATGGCTGGCCAGGGATCTCCCAAAGACCACCTGGCTTAGCTTAATCTACTTGGTAGATCTTAAATCTAAGGAGTACACTACAAAACCACAAAGTTCTGAGGAAGTGAAGAAGCAATTTCCTCATCGTTAATCAGCCACCAAAATTGGGTTTGCTGCTTTTCAGTATCAGTTTTATCGCGATCTGATATCGCCGTGCTAAAGTGGGGCTATCCAGAGCAAAGTCGACGTACCCACCGCGGATCAGTGGTCGTCAAACCTAGCTTCTCCCTTAATTTGTGTGTGAGAAGTTATTATTTTTGCCACAAAGAAGAGGACCTCCTGTTTAACGCCGACTCCAAACGGCGTATTTGAGAAGTTTCCGCAGGAGATGTAGCAGTAAGCCCGATAAAAGTGAGCTCTTCATGTATCATTGGGGTAGTACGCCCCGAAGATCAGGCTGTTGTCACTCATTCAACATTCCTTCGCATCACCTTAGTAAAAAAAATTTTCAATTCTATTCAGTTATGTACTCATATTCTTTCCGTACAATCCTAGGCAGGATCAGAGACACCGTCTACCAAACGGCCCTATCTTTGACATGTAGAATGGCGCAACATCCCTTAATGTTACTCTTGGATATTTGTCAGACAATCGCAAGAGGTGAAGCAGTGTTGTCACTTTCGGGATTTAAACTAGGAATCCCGGGCTTAGAAGTCCGACGCACTAACCACTAGGCCACTGCAACCTCGCTTGTACGCCATACCTCAAACCATACTGGATTCAAGCATCATATACTTACTTTTGTACTCATGTTGGTACTTTGTACTAAAGAAGGCCAGCGCCAGGCCTGAGCTTGTTCCGCAAGTCAGTGAACTGTGTCTTCCATAAAAAAAAACATGGCAGTCTTTGAGGATATCCAGGTACCTGTCAGTATTTAAAACAATACTTTCACGGTTTTGGTTCCAAAGGTTTTTTAAGATACTGTTATGTACCCACACTTGCAGCCTGCTTCTTTCAGAGTAGGACGACATACCACGGAACGGAACCACTTTACGATTTCATTGGATTAAAGAATAATCAGTAATGGACCGATTTTAGACCCTTGCGGAACTCCATGCACCTTTTAATATTCTTTGCTATACAAGTAGTTAGTTTAAACGCGGAATGTTTTGCCATTAAGATGTGGCAATAGAAAGTTCGATAGTTTTCCTCTTACTCCCATCCCTCCTTAAGCATCGTCAATATTTTGTATAGTCTAGGTTATCGAAAGCTGTGCTAAACTGGAGGCAGTCACTCCGGATGGTAAAAAAAAAACACAATTAGTGATCGAATTCAGAGCTCCCAGACTAAGATTAAGTGAATGCAGTGAGAACCCCTTATTTTATTGTCAAATATGTTCAACCATTCGACTATCAGCCCTTTTATTAAAAACCAAACTCTCAAATACTTGATGACCAATTCGGCCAACTTTTGATTATAGAAAATAATCTACTTCCGGGACTCTTCGTTGCCGCCAACTGCCTGCTGCCATAGAGTCGATAATTCGGCAGAAGCTTCTTCAGTCTAACCCCTTCATCTATTAACAACTTGGCCGCATTTAGTTGCTCCTCTGACGGCTCAAACATTGTAAATGTTCCGATAAAAGCAATACCAATGCTGTTCATGTTGTAGCCTTTTGTGTGGGCACCTTGGATATCCCAGCCCCGGCCTTCATACACATATCCATTTCCACCGACTAGAAAGTTATAGGCGATGTCACTTAGACCTTGAGACAGCATGTTAAAGTTTTGAACCATACGAGTTTGATGTATACAGGAGGCCTAGGAGTTGAATGACTAAATTGAATATTCTTCGCAAGCCGACTTGTTTAAGACTTACATGGGTGTAGCAATATTCCCCTGCAGTTTGTGCAATTATCACCCGATCAACTGGTGATGATAGTTTGTCTAATAGCCCAATAGGTGGCGTTGCTAGCCACTCTTCTCTAGACACTAGGCGAAGGATGTTTCTCCCATCCACGTTGTCAGGTTCTGGAATTTGAAAAAAAGATGCTTATTCGACGGCTTCCAAGGAAAATCATCGAACCTGTGCTCGTAGAATCGATTGTAGCATCGTCATCGCCATTGCCATCACTTTTGCAGCTGTCTTTTGAGAGAATAACGGTTCCACATGTTATGGTTGCAATCAAAAGGATGACGAGTATGATGATGATGAATTTGCTTGATGGTGTATAACTTCGTTTGGAACTATCTGAAAGGAAATATGAAAATATTTGGGATTGATCTTAGGAATATGAAAGCCTCCAAGAGGTCTACTAGAGATGCAGTAAACCCACTGTAATGGCTCCATATTATGTTGGATATAACCTCATAAAAATGGCTAATGAAGGACGAAGGCGCTATTTAGAAGACTTATGACCTTCAAAGTTGACCGTAGGCATATTGAGATGATAAGTTCATGGGTGCTCCTGTAGGTGTTATCTTAGCCGAAAAGTTCCAAGCACCTGTTTATAGAATGTCGCATATTTGGCTGATTGAAGTGGGTGTAGACTTTCCCAAGGGTACTCTATAGTCCAGTGATTAGTCCAACCAATAGCCAAACGGTAAGTCAGGGTTAGTTTTCCAACCGCATCAACACCAACACCAAAAATGTGGGCTCAGTGGCGCGATGGTTAGTGCGATGAACTGCCGCGCAGAAGGTTTGGGTTCGATTCCCAGCCGTAGCAACACCTTAATGATTTTTCACTGGCCCTCCTCTCGTGATGATCTGACAAATCATCCGAGTAGTATCAATTGTCAAGAATAGCTTATCTCAACTTAGCCGTTCGGAGTCGGCATAAAACAGGAGGTCCCGCCATCGTGCAAGAAGTACACACGCACACATGAATGGTTGTGAGAAAGCTAGGCCCTGGGTACTAACGAGCCTGTTGCGCCAAAAATTTGTATTTTTTTTTTTTTATCAACACCAACAATAGTTTTACTGGCCCTCAATGATCCAATTTTTTTCAATTGTCAAGATAACCGTGTCTAAATTCAGCCATTCAGATTCGGCACACAATTGTAGGTCCCTCTATCGCGCAAGAATTACACTCATGATTGGTTGTTGGAAAAGCACAAAGAATGGAACTTCCTGTTTAATGCTGATACCGAACGGTAAATTGAGAAGCTTATCATGACAGTTCTATACTCTTGGATATCTGTCAGACTTTCCCAAGAGGTGGAGAACTTAGGTGATGTCACTTTCGAGAAGCGATCAGGGACCCCGCGTTTAGTGTTTAGTAGTCAAATGCATGAGTCGACTGCACCCACTCATCAGATTAAATTTTTTGTTTTCGAATCCGTTTGTCTGGTGGCGCTGCAGTCGAATTAAGTTTTAAAATTGCCAAATGCTTCCAAGGGTCTATACTCAGGTCCAGTGTCTCTGTTTTACTGAATTTTTAATTATTATTGTCCAAACTTTCTTAAATTTTGCAAGATTTCTGAGTTTCAATGCTGGATGAATGGATGAATAGATGAATTTTTAAGGTCATTAACGCCTAGTCTTCTGGCTGGAACGTCAACACAATTTTTTGTAGGATTTGTGAGCTTTAATGCTGGTTGAATGGGTGAATGGATGAATGGATGAATGGCTGAATTGATGAATTTTTATGCTGGATTTTAATGTTTATTTTGTCACTTCGATCAGATAGTTGTTATAGCTGCCATTGACTACCTTGGATCACATCTTGCATTACACCTCGATTTGTATCCGTAATATAATTCTGAAGTTTTGTTTACACAGTTTCTTCACAGTGGATCCACTTTTCTCTTATATTGGATTTTGCACTTGCGATTATAAGGATAATAGACCACCTGTTGCACTTAATTCCAAATTAAAGTCAATTAACAGACCTTATGATTTTGTACAGCTCTGCTAAAGGTAACCTCGCTTATTCCATTTCGCCGAAAAAAACATCAGACACGACATCATTTGCTACTAATGTCAAAACTCTTTTTCTTACCTGTGTCCTCTCTATCCATGACTACTGCAAGCAAACTAGAAATCCTTTGAATAAATAATCTAAACAGAACCAAAAAACAACCGATTGGAAGAACTATAAGATTGCGACTGGTTCTGATGGACTTTTGCACGATTAAGATGACTAGCCTCAATGTTTCCCAGCCACGTGTTTTTATTTCCGAGTACATAATCGCGTTTTTTCCGATAATGGATTGCAACTGATACGTCATAGGGTATGGATGTAAATTCTATTCATACTTTGTTCACAGCAAAGAGAAATAAAGAATAGAGGTACGTTTCGGATAATAATAAAAAAATCTTTGGTTAGCGGATACAATCACACGCGATGCGCGGTTTCTGACATTAATATCAGCCAGCTCATCTAGACCCTCAAAAACAGTAGTCTCCTAGATGGAGCTTTCCTTTTTTGAGGAGAGCTGGACAAGAGCAGAGAAGGTGAGGAATATATTATCACGCGGAGAGAGCATTTTTGGTTATAATGGATCGTTCATTAGCGACTTGACAACTTCGAACTTTCAGTGTGAACGTACCATTAAACCGATTACCGAACTGTCAGTGTCAAAATATTCAGTAGGATCAAAATTTTTGTCATGGTGAAATACACAAAGAAACAAGGTTTACAAATAAATGCAAAATTTACTACCGAAATTCCAAGTCGCAACTTTAAGAGCTATGGTTGGGTGTTTTAGAAGGAGGGTAGACTCTGATTGGCCTTAACTTGGCAAAGTGGTTGTAACATTGAATACAAATCAACTGTGTGCCTCCAAGTGGTAACCATCGGTTACTTGCTAAACAATAAGTGCGAGTGTTGATAACAAACAAAAACCAGCAACACTTTTAACGAAATACCAAGCCCGCTGTCCAAGGCGAACCTAGATGAGCTGCCTCGACAAATTCGGACAACAGGTTATTTTGGAATCTTTTGGGTTAGTCATCCCCCTTGAACAGAGATGGTAGCGGATGGAGCGAAAGTCCAATGGCAGCGGTCAATCCAGTAGTGGATACTGATGGCCCCGTGTCCTAGGGGTATCTAATAAATTGGACCTGGCCCTGCAGGGTGGGGGTTGTGTTTTGGGTTAATTACCCGCCCATAGAAAAAACCTATTGTTTCGAAGCAACCATTAGCCTCGGAGAGGACTGATCTTATTGTTGACGACCCTGCTAAACGAAAAAAGTACAACGACGTTCGTATCTGCACCTGGAATGTGAGACCATTTAACAGGAGAGGTGCAGGCGAACAACTAGCGGAACCCTAAACTGCTGCGAAGCAGACATTACTGCCATCCAGGAAATACGATGGGATGGGCCGGGCAAAAAGAGGATGAAAAACTGTGACATCTACTATGGACCGTGTTATAGTGAGCAGAAACAGCGACTATTCGGATGCGGATTTGTTATAAGTGCCAGACTTAGGCAAGAAGTCTTATGTTTCCAAGACATTAGCGAACGCATTGTAACAATCCGCTTCAAGGTCAAATTCGCCAACATAAGCCTTATATGCCCTCATGCTCCGACGGAGGAAAAAGATGATATAACTAAGGATTGCTTCTACGAGCTCCTAGACAAAACCTATGAGCGACTACCAAAGAACGATGTTAAAATCGTGCTGGGAGATTTTAACGCAAAGGTAGGAAGAGAAGACATCTTTAGCAGTACTGTCGGAAAATATAGCCTACACGATAACACGTCTGGTAACGGACTTAGGCTAATTGACTTCGCTACGTAACGAAATGCCACAATAGGCAGCACAGGGTTTCCTCATCTCGATATCCATAAGGAGACATGGCGGTCTCCAGATCAACGAACAGTCAACCAAATTGATCAAATTGCGATAGAAAAGAGGCTAACATCGACTCGGACCACTACCTTGATGTAGCCAAGGTAAGGATGCGGATATCCACCACGCCACAACAAACCAGAAATATTGCTAAAAAAATTAGCCTAAAGACTGCAATCGCCAGAGACCGCCAAGACCTTCACGCAACGCGTATCCCTTAACCTCTCGACTCACAACACACCACCAACATCTAATGTCGAAGAACAATGGCAACGATGCCAACAAGCCATTAGATCAGCCGCAACTGATGTGCTAGGTTTCTCGCGGCCACCAGCAAGAAACCCCTGGTTTGATGAGGAATGCCGACAGATGCTTGCAGCCAAGAACGAGGCCTACAAGGCTAAGCTGTAGGTGAAGACGAGAGCTGCCATTGTGCTCTATAGGCAGAGAAGAAGGGAAGAACACCGGTGATAGAGGATAGAGAGAGGTGCAACTCCAGGAACGATGTTCGCAAGTTTTACCAAAGTGTAAAACATCAAAGCCAAGGACCCAAGGTCGAACAGAATCCTTTCGAGATGAACAAGGAAATATTGTAGTTGAGACACAGTCAATGCTGAGGATATGGAAGAACCACTTCTGCAGACTTAAACGGTGATGACGAACAACATTCCGCTGTCAGGCAGAACGAACCATTTAATATTTGGCAACGACAGCGAAAACTGCCAACCACCCGACCTAAGTGAAGTGAGGATAGCTATATCTAAACCCAAGCTTACTTAATAAGGCCGCCGGAAATGACGGCCTTCCCGCTGAGCTTTATAAAGCTGGCGGAGATGACTTGGTAAGTAACATCCACCAACTCATAAACCAAATCTGGTCGGTTGAAAGCATGCCGGAAGAATGGAACCTCAGCATCGTTTGCCCGATCCACAAGTATCCTCTGAGCTGCGCCAACTACAGAGGCATAAGTCTGCTCAACATCGCCTACAAGATCCTATCTGCCGTAATATGTGAACGCCTGAAACCGTTTACCAACAACCTGGTCGGCCCTTATCAGTGTGGTTTTAGGCCTGGAAAGTCCACAATCGATCAAATTTTCACACTTCGGCAGATCCTGGAAAAAAAAACCCAAGAAGTCCAAATCGATACTTACCACCTTTTATAGAGTCGAACTATACAGAGCCATGTCTAGATTTGGTATACCGCCCAAACTCGTCCGTTTGTGTAGGACGACGATGGAGAGTTCTCGCTGCTCCATCAGGGTCGGAAACGACCTCATCGACAAATTCGATACCAAAAAAGGATTTAGCAAGGCGTTGCGCTGTCATGTGACTTTTTCAATTTGATTCTTGAGAGGATTGTGCAAAACTCCCGAGCCAACACCAGAGGCACAATTTTCCAAAAATCGGTGCAACTACTAGCATACGCCGACGATGTTGACATCATTGGTAGGACTCAACGCGATGTCATAGCCACCTTTGCTAGTATAGCGAAGGAAGCGACAAAAATGGGTTTAGCAGTAAATGAGGGTAAGACCAAGTATATGCTGTCAACACGAAAGGACACACAACATCAACGAATTGGACAGATTGTCACCATTGACAGATATAACTTTGAGGTAGTACGGGATTTTGTCTATCTCGGCTCCGCTATTAACTCTGACAACAACATCTCGTCAGAAATCAAACGAAGAATTACTCTTGCCAATCGCTGTTTCTTCGGGCTAAGAAGGCAATTTAGTAGTAAAGCCCTTTCTCGAACTACTAAGGAGATCCTATATAAGACCCTGATCATCCCAGTCCTGCTCTACGGCGCTGAAGCATAGACCGTGTCAAAAGTGGATGAAGAGATCCTTGGTCGAGGAAATTTCTTCGAAAAATCTTCAGTACCGTTTGCGTTGACGGGCTATGGAGACGAAGATTCAACCAAGAACTATACGAGCTGTGCAGCGACATACCCCTGGTCAAAAAAGCTCCGCATTGGACTTTTAAGATAGCTAGGACATGTAGAACGAATGGACACCAATACTCCGGCTCGCATAGTCTTCGATTCAAAGCCAGGCATCGGATGCAGTAGAGGAAGACAACGCCTTAAGTGGCGCGCACAAGTAGAAACCGACCTCAACCAACTTGGAGTGCGCAACTGGAGGCAGTTAGCTAAGGACCGGGCTAATTGGAGAGGCATGTTAGTTGAGGCCCAGGTTTTTTCTGACCGCTTCTGCGAATTGAAACTGTGCATCCATCCAATTTCGTACCCATCCCAAATCCAATAGTTGGCCCAAACAGGGGGTTCTTACTTTGCATACATCAGATTGCGAGTTTGGGTGTATCCAAAGTTTAAATATGAGTGGGGGCATGCTGCCTCCTGCAACCTCCCTGCTTGAGCTCACTGTTGGATTTGGGTTGCTTGCGAGTTTGTAAAGGAAATAAGCTCCGCAACCAAAAGGCATTAACAGCCACAGGACTTTTTGCCATTTCGAAAAGGAAATGAGCCCCGCGGGTTCAGTTACTTTTGTTTTGGGGGAATTTAGCCCCATGTAGCTTGATTCCGCTGGGGTTCTTGCAATGCAAAATTAAATAAAATTGTTTTTTCATTAGCTGATACACTTTTTTTCAAATCTACTTAATTTTTGGGAGTTTTTGAACTAAACATTGTCAGCTCTGATTGTAGCCTTCTCATATGTTTTTCTTTAGAGATGTTGACTTACGTAATTGACGTTTATTTGTGAAAAATGGATATCAGTTGTCATTGTTATAAATACATGGTACTGATCAAGAATGACAGTTCTATTTAGACATTGAATTTTGCGAATAGGTACTCACCTCACACCTCGATATTCATAAAAGCAATGTTGTTTCATTTCCTTTTCTTATTTTTATTCATAAAAGTATTTTAGTAACAGAAATATTTAACACATAATTTTAAATAACTTATAACCATATATATCACATGTAATTACTTCTTAATTTGTTTGAATCTAATGTTCGACATTATCAATAGTACAGACGCTGAATAATTGCACATTAGGTGTTTGATTACATACAGAAGAAAAAATTCTCATTTGAGAAATGTCATAATGTAGAACTTACATAATGACATTTCTCAAATGAGTAACTTTTGATAAAAATATGTTATTGGACGAGTTCGGCCCCAGTCATCGAAATCATTACGCAGCTTCTTATCCTGGGTACTCATTCCGCAACTTTCAAAACGATCCTCGTTAACGATAGTGAAGGAGACTTCCTGTGTACGTACCGTGTAATTTGTGTAGATGTGCACACACAGAAAGTCTCCTCCACTATCGTGAACGGTTATCGTTTTGAAAGTGACGTAATGAGCACCCGGTTTTCCATTGGGAAGAAATATGTTTTCGAAAGCATCTGAAAACTGTCAAAACTAAAACGAACATTCTGAAAAAGAATTTTTTTTCTTGAAAAGAAGTTAAATGCTACTGGTGACATCTTTTTTATCAACGGAAAACGCCATTAGAAGAAGCTAAGTTTCTACAACTTCTTGTTGACAGTTCTCAAACAATTTCGATACTATAGCTCATCCCTTTCGATAACATTTTTTAACCAATTAAAAACGCCGTTAACGTGTACCAATGTCTACCTATTTCTAGTCGGATTATTCACATGACATTAAAATGACACATGTCAGAGAATAACCAAACGTCTGTTGTAAATCCTACTTAATATCTAACTAAATCTATTATTTTATAAAAGTTTATTTTGTTCAAAATTATATTCTTAATTCTAATTAAATTTCTATATCTCACTTGACCAATTTGGCCATTTTTTTATAATAGCATACAGCGCATCACCAGGTCCATCCGATACATCCAATTGCCTGCTCCCATAGAGACTGAAATCAGGAGCGAGCTTATTCAGTCGAACGCCTTCATCCAGCAACCATTTGACTGCATTCAATTGCTGTTCGGGTGGTGCCCACTTGTTAAAGGTTCCAATAAAAGCTATTCCCACACTGTACTCGTTGTAGCCTTTTGTATGAGCGCCGACTTTATCCCAACCACGACCAACATAGACGTTGCCATCGCCACCGACAAGGAAATTATATCGAATGTCATCGAATGATGTCGACTCAATGTCGAATGTTTGTATGAATCTCGTTTGAAAAATACACATCGCCTGTAAGGATCATCATTTTTAGTGACGTCAAGAAAATATGATTAAAGGAAACCCACCTTAGTAGTACAATTTTGTGTGGATGTATGCGTGATTACTACACGATATACTGGCTTTTCTAAATCAGCTGATGGCACATTCGGTGGCTGTGCTAGCCACGCATTTCTTGAGATCAATTTAGGATGTTGTTCAACATCTAGGAAAGGATTTATGTTAGGCAATTGCATTTATTGACAATTTTGAATTGCTGTCAAACTTACCCTGCAGAATGTCATCCTTAAGGATAAATGTTGTTGTCCAGACAATTGTTCCGATAAGAAGAGTTAAAATTACAATTATTAGAGTAAGGATCGCGGTTTTATGCTGAAGGACATATTTATACATCGGCGAAAGGGTTGTGTTTCCTTGGCGGATTTCTGCAATTAAAAAAAAAAAAAATAGTCAAAATTGTAATAAAATTTTTAAAATTGTAATAAAAGGTTGGCATGATGATTTGTCAATTAGAAAGATGGTCTAAGGTGGCAGATTTACTTTCAGCTGCTTGAGTGTTGTCATTTTGAAAAATAATCCTTTTTCTTGAAAGGATTTGAAAAAAAAAAAAATTAGCGCGCAAAAGATGACAATAATTCCACGCAACCCCTGATAAAACTTATCGGAACCTTCTTTGCAACAAACTCAAGAATAAGCGGAAGGATTTAAGAAATCGCGAGACTTCTACATGCCTCGAGGACTTGACTGTTGACAAGAGATGGCAACAATCCCGCGCATCGGAACCATCTTTTGCAACAAACTCAAGGACAAGCTGAAGGATTTAAGAAATCGCAAGACTTCTACATACCTCAAGGGCTTGACTGTTGATAAGAGTTTAATCTATTCACTATGGAAGGCCTTGAAGTCCATAAGGAAACCCAAAATGCACTCGCCACCAATACGAAAAGCTAACGGAGAATGGGCTAAGGGAGAAAAAGAGAAAGCGGAATGGAAAAACATTTGCTCCCGCGCTGTTCTCGACGTATCACAATGGTCTAAGGTATAAGTTGAGGACAATACTACCGCAAAAATTTATACAAAATACAGGATTCCTAACTTGAAAACAGACAATGTCGTGTTAAATATAAGACTGAGTACTCAGAATTCAAAGAAATCCACGCCGGTGTTCCGCAAGGAAGAGTTCTCGGCATAGTACTATTCCTACTCCACACAAAAGATATACTAAAGGGTGATCCAAGTAGAGATACTTTTTTCAATAGCCTTTTTTGACAGATCATGTGTGAGTCGTGTCATGCTGTCATGTTATTTTTGTTTAGTATTGTTTGGCATTTCATAATGGAAAGACTTACGCGTGAACAACGTTTACAAATTGTTCAACTTTATTATGAAAATTCACGTTCTGTGAGGAATGTGTTTCGTGCACTTCGCTCAACTTATGGTCAACATAATCGGCCTACTGAGCGTACTATTCGCAACACCATCACCCATTTTGAGACCCAGCATTCATTATTGGATAATATTCGACCGAATAGACCACGTCCAGCACGCTGTGAAGAAAATATAGCGGCCGTAGCTAAGAGTGTACACGAAGACCGTGGAGAGTCGATTCGGCGCCGTTCGCAGCAACTCGGACCATGATAACCGACTATATGATGCCTGAAATTGAAGCTCGTGATCTCGGCGACATTTGGTTTCAGCAAGACGGCGCCACTTCCCACACATCGCATCAATCAATGGACTTATTGAGAGAACATTTCGGTGAGCACATAATATCACGTTTTAGGCCGGTCGATTGGCCACCAAGATCGTGTGATATCACACCGTTAGACTTTTTCCTGTGGGAATGTGTAAAGTCAAAAGCTTATGCCGACAAACCCGCTGCGATTCAGGCCTTGGAGGAAAACATCACGCGTGTCATTCGCCAGTTACCAGTCGAAATGCTCGAACGAGTGATCGAAAATTGGACTCAACGGATGGACCATCTGCGACGTAGCAACGGCCAACATTTGATAGACATAATCTTCAAAAAATAAATGCCAAAGAATGTTCTTTCAAATTATAATAAACATTCTCCATTAAATTTGAATTTTCTGTGTTTTTTTCTTTAAAAAAGTAGGGAACCTCGAAATGGATCACCCGTTACCTTTGGCGAAAAAATGATTTGTCATGAATAAAGCAAGAAACGCTATACATAATTAATTATTCAATTGCATAACTAAATAACTCGTAATACAGAACAACTTCCCATTGACTAGTGAAAGTGAAAGTACATATATGGAAAGGTTTTTGCAGTTTAATTTGATCTGCAACTCAAATTTATGCATTAAAAAAGGGAACTGAATATGACTCAAGCCTTATTACAAATCATAGCACTAGCTCAAAGCTATTCCGTAAATCGATATAATCGTGTCCAATTTAAATGAATGATTTATAATTTTAAGTAACTGATTTTGCGTGACTTTGACTTTAACATTAAATTTAATTAATTAAATGATTTAATTGGATAGTTCGTGCTAGATTTTGTTTCAGCAATTATTTGAAAAGACTCTGATAATGTTTTCACTGCAAAATTTTTGTCAAGGGGTCCTAAAAGCGAAAGTCTTGCTTTATTTAAGGTCAAAGTAGTACAGCACTTATTTGGATCGGTAAACTGTTATTGGTTAACCTACCTACTTCATTGAGGGAAATGTATTCTTGATAATAATTTAATAAGCACTTCATAAAAGCAGCTTTTCACTCGGAACTCTTTAATCATGAGTTCTTAGTATATAGGAATGACAGTCACATAAATGACCTAAAAGCGCTTGGAGGAGGTGTTCTTACTGCGGTTTGCAGTTACCTTACCTCTGAGAAAATTGATTTTCCAATCATTCTTCATACCGAAATAATTTGTGTTAAGATAACTATATTGGAAATAAATACCTTTATGTCGCAAATGCATACATTCCCTCCTATCGTCTTGATACTCTGTATTCTGAGCTATCAAAGGCTTTAGAATACATTTTTGACTTATCTTGTTGTGACAGTAATATTTTGTTGCTGGGTAATTTCAACTTGCCACACATAGAATGGGTGCCTTCGGAAGGAGAACCTCATTTTATACCATCAGAAGTTTCTGCACAACAAGATCTATCATTACTTGATATCATTTTATCATTTGACTTACAGCAAACAAGCTGTATAAAAAATCATAATAATCGAATTATCGATTTAGTTTTTTCTTCTGACTCTGTTAGTACTGCAGTATTAGAATCTAGTACCAGCATTACTTACTTACTTACTTACTTAAGTGGCGCTACAGTCCGGGATGAACCTGGGCCTCAACCTACATGCCTCCCCAATAAGCCCGGTCCTTAGCTAACTGCCTCCAGTTGCGCACTCCCAGTTGGTTGAGGTCGGTTTCTACTTGTGCGCGCCACTTAAGGCGAAGACTTCCTCTACTGCGTCCGACGTCTGGCTGGGAATCGAAGACTCTGCGAGCAGGAGTATTGGTGTCCATTCGTTCTACATGTCCTAGCCATCTTAAACGTCCAATGCGGAGTTTTTTGACCAGGGGTATGTCGCTGTACAGCTCGTATAGTTCTTGGTTGAATCTTCGTCTCCATAGCCCGTCAACGCAAACGGGACCGAAGATTTTTCGAAGAATTTTCCTCTCGAATCTACCAAGGATTTCTTCATCTGCTTTTGATACGGTCCATGCTTAAGCGCCGTAGAGCAGGACTGGGATGATCAGGGTCTTATATAGGATCTCCTAAGTAGTTGGCGTGAGGGCTTTACTACTAAATTGCCTTGTTACCCCGAAGAAACAGCGGTTGGCAAGAGTTATTCTTCGTTTGATTTCTGGCGAGATGTTGTTGTCAGAGTTAATAGTGGAGCCGAGGTAGACAAAGTCCCGTACTCCCTCAAAGTTATATCTGCCAATGGTGACGTTCTGTCCAATTTGTCGATGTTTCGTGTTGACAGCATATACTTACACTCATTTACTGCTAAACCCATTTTCGCCGCTTCCTTCTCTATATTAGCAAACGTGGCTATGACATCACGTTGAGTCCTACCAATGATGTTAATATCGTCAGCGTATGCTAGTAGTTGCACCGATTTTTGATAAAATTATGCCTCTGGTGTTGGCTTTGGAGTTTTGCACAATCCTCTCAAGAATCAGATTAAAGAAGTCACATGACAGCGCATCGCCTTGCCCAAATCCTTTATGGTATCGAATGTGTCGGTGAGGTCGTTTCCGACCCTGATGGTGCAGCCAAAATTCTCTATCGTCTCCGAGACGAGTTTGGATGGTATACCTGCGGCTTTGAAATCGATAAATAGGTGGTGGGTATCGATTTGGACTTCTTTGGTTTTTTCCAGGATCTGCCGAAGTGTGATAATTTGATCGATTGTGGACTTTCCTGGCCTAAAACCACACTGATAAGGGCCAATCAGGTTGTTGGTAAACGGTTTCAGGCGTTCACATATTACGGCAGATAGGATCTTGTCGGCGATGTTGAGGAGACTTATGCCTCTGTAGTTGGCGCAGTTCAGAGGGTCTCCTTTTTTGTGGATCCGGCAAACGATGCTGAGGTTCCATTCTTCAAGCATGCTTTCAACCGACCAGATTTGGCTTATGAGTTGGTGGATGTTACTAACCAAGTCATCTCCGCCGGCCTTATAAAGCTCAGCGGGAAGGCCGTCATTTCCGGCAGCCTTATTTAGCTTGAGTTTAGATATTGCTATCCTCACTTCACTTTGGTCGGGTGGTTGGCAGTTTTCGCTGTCGTTGCCAATATTCGTTCTGCCTGACAGCGGAATGTTGTTCGTCATCGCCGTTTAACAGTCTGCAGAAGTGGTTTTTCCATATCCTCAGCATCGACTGTGTCTCAACTACGATATTTCCTTGTTCATCTCGACTGGATTCTGTTCGAGCCTTGTATCCTTGGCTTTGACGTTTTACACTTTGGTAAAACATGCGAATATCGTTCCTGGAGTGGCACCTCTCTATATCTCTATATCCTCGATCGCGCGCTTTTCTTGCTCTTTTTTCTTCTTTCTGAAAAGCCGATGTTCTTCTCTTCTTCTTTGCCTATAGAGCTCAATGGCAGCTATCGTCTTCACCTGCAGCTTAGCCTTGTAGGCCTCGTTCTTGGCTGCGAGCATCTGTCGGCTCAGAGGATCAGAGACGCATAAATCGAAAAACTCCATAGTAGACATTTAAGATTGGTAGAACAGGTCAAGCAAATGGACGCCAAGACTCCGGTCTGCTAAATCTTCGATTAGCAGACAGACGTGAGACGCAGTAAAGATCGCTTTAAGTGGCGAACATAACAAAATTGTAATGTACAACTGGAAGCAGTTAGCTAAGGACCAGGCCAGTGTCACTTAAGTAGTAATCTTCTATAGACACTAAGAGGACCATCCGCGTTAATATATGACGAGATTATAATGGGTGATCCAATACTAGCTTCCTTGCTTTTTTTTTGTAATAAAATGACATGACAACATACCTCTCCAATTAGCCCGGTCCTTAGCTAACTGCGTCCAGTTGCGCACTTCAAGTTGGTTGAGGTTGGTTTCTATTTGTGCGCGCAACTTAAGGCGAGGTTTTCCTTAGTATTGGTGTTCATTCATTACACATATCCTAGCCATCTTAAACGTCCAATTCGGAATTTTTGTTTTGACTTTGGACATGTCGCTGTACAGCTCTTATAGTTCTTGATTGGATCTTCGTCTCCATAGCCTGACAACGCAAACACTCCTCCTAGGTAGGAGGTAGTCAAAAATATTATTGCATTTCAAAAAGGGATTTTTAGGAATTTCGCTTACAACCGGAATAATAAGCTATTCCGAGACAAAATGTTAATTTTTACTAGGGGCCGTCTTATTAAGCACACGAGTTGTGCGGATCGTTGATCCTATCCAATCCAACCCTTAAAATGTATATCCCCAAAATGTGGGCGTTTTTATGGCAATGAATATAGAAAATTACATTGTCACAACATATTGTTCATACAGTTTATCAAAATCGTTTATGTTTCGACAAAAAAAAACATGTTTTTCTGCTGCATTGTTCGGCCACCATCATCATTGTTCGGTCTCCATCATCATCAACCATCGGTGACATTCTTTTTTATCTCAAATCCCGTGAATTTCGTCAATTTTATCAAAGAAAATGGGTAACTACACTGAGGACCAACTGGCTGAATTCCAAGAAGCCTTCAACCTCTTCGACAACCGTGGAGATGGTAAGATCCAGCTCAGCCATGTTGGCGAATACCTACTTGCCCTCGGCCAAAACCCCACTGATTCCGATGTAAAAAAGTTCATCCACCAGCTGAAGCCAGACGAACGTATCTCGTTCGAAGTGTTTCTATAGTGCGTACCAAATCAGTTGGCCAACGGTCGATTGCGCAGAGAGAGGATTTAAGGGAAGTTTAAGATATTTTACAATAAATTTTAAGAGACCTGCGCAGTAGATTGGCCAACTGATTTGGTACGGACTATACCCATTTACCAGGCGATTTCCAAGGCTCGTTCCGGAGACACTGCCGATGACTTTATCGAGGGACTCCGTCACTTTGACAAGGATGCCAGCGGTTTCATTTCCACAGCCGAGTTGAGGCATTTATTGACAACTTTGGGTGAGAAACTCACCGACGAGGAAGTCGAGCAATTGCTTGCCAACCAAGAGGACTCACAGGGCAACGTCAACTACGAGGAGTTTGTCCGGATGGTGATGAGCGGTTAAAAAGTAGCCAAACGCATTATCTACCACCACCACCACCAAGCGTCGTCGTTTACATTCGTCTTTTCTCCTTCTATTTAATTTTTTTTTAATCCAAAGTATTTAAAATTTAATTCTGTTGGGTAGTAGTATTATAATTTCCCCCCCATTCCACATGGATATCTACTCGTTTGTTTAAATATTTAATTCTATGCAAATGTTACAAACTCTATGGGATTGGGTATAAAAAGTTAATTTAGCAGTGTTGTCAAATAAATCCCTTAATACTTGATGCACATTTTCCTCAAAACAAAAAAAATCGTAAAAAAAAATTTTAAAATCATTTAATGTTTATCATAACCTACAAAAAAATACTGACCAACTATTATAAGCCGGTCCAGGTGATTTATGCAAACAAAAAACGCCAAACAGGTATTTTCAAAACACGCGACCGAATTATCATCAATTAGCATATCATTCATAATTATGTGCAGCGATTTGGAATAAGGTGTATCTGCTTGTAATACCACGAAGTATATTATTTACTGGACAACAAAATCTTTTTATATACACACTCCTCAAAAGCTTTTAACACAAATGTGTGTCATGACGTTTTATAAGTGAATATCAAGAATTTTCAGACACGAGGAGGATTTTTTTGGAGGGAAATTTTTAATTTTAATTTGTTTATTGATTTTATCTATCCATATAAATATTTATAACATTTAAATAAACTGGATGAAGTTTTTTTTTAATTAGGTGAATCATTTGAAAAATTTGAAAAATGTATCCAATTCTAATGAACAATTTTGGTGAATCATTTGAGAAATGTATCACAAGAACCTGTTGATGCATATTGACCTTGTCAATTACTAAACTCGTTAATGACTCTTGAATTAGCCTAAATGATTCAGAACGGAAAATTCAAGAATATTAATAAATTAACTTAACATGGTATGTGCTCTCTGATGAAATTTTATTTTGTTAACACTAACCAACATTATTCCCATGAAAACTGGCAAGGTATTGAAAATTAATAACCAGCAATCATTTTGCGAAAAACTGTGACATCTACTATGGACCGCGTTATAGTGAGCAGAAACAGCGACTATTCGGATGCGGATTTGTTATAAGTGCCAGACTTAGGCAAGAATTCTTATGTTTGCAAGACATTAGCGAACGCATTGTAACAATCCGCATTAAGGCCAAATTCGCCAACATAAGCCTTATATGCGCTCATGCTCCGACGGAGGAAAAGGATGATATAACTAAGGATTGCTTCTACGAGATCCTCGACAAAACCTATGAGCGACTACCAACGTACGATGTTAAAATCGTGCTGGGAGATTATAACGCAAAGCTAGGAAGAGAAGACATCTTTAGCAGAACTGTCGGAAAATATAGCCTACACGACAACACGTCTGGTAACGGACTTAGGCTAATTGACTTCGCTACGAAATGCCACTATAGCCAGCACACGGTTTCCTCACCTCGATATCCATGAGGGGACATGGCGGTCTCCAGATCAACGTACAGTCAACCAAATTGATCACATTGCGATAGACAAGAGGCATCCAGTAATTTGGATGTCCGAACATTCCGAGGGGCTAACATCGACTCGGACCACTACCTTGTTGTAGCCAAGGTAAGGATGCGGATATCCACCACGCCACAACAATCCAGAAATACCTTGAAAAAATTTAATGTCGAAAGACTGCAATCGCCAGAGACCGCCAAGACCTTAGCGCAACGCGTATCCCTTAACCTCTCGACTCACAACACACCACCAGCATCTAATGTTGAAGAACAATGGCAACGCTGCCAACAAGCCATTAGAGCCATTAGATCAGCCGCAACTGATGTGCTAGGTTTCTCGCGGCCACCAGCAAGAAACCCCTGGTTTGATGAGGAATGCCGACAGATGCTAGCAGCCAAGAACGAGGCCTACAATACTAAGCTGCAGGTGAAGACGAGAGCTGCCATTGAGCTCTATAGGCAAAGAAGAAGGGAAGAACATCGGCTTTTCAGCAAGAAAAGTGCGCGATTGAGTATATAGACAGGTGCCACTCCAGGAACGATGTTCGCAAGTTTTACCAAAGTGTAAAACGTCAAAGCCAAGGCTACAAGGTTCGAACAGAATCCTGTCGAGATGAACAAGGAAATATTGTAGTTGAGACACAGTCGATGCTGAGGATATGGAAGAACCACTTCTGCAGACTGTTAAACAGCGATGACGAACAACATTCCGCTGTCAGGCAGAACGAACCATTTAATATTGGCAACGACAGCGAAAACTGCCAACCACCCGACCTAAGTGAAGTGAGGACAGCAATATCTAAACTCAAGCTTAATAAGGCCGCTGGAAATGGCGCTGAGCTTTTTAGAGCTGGCGGAGATGACTTGATAAGTAACATCCACCAACTCGTAAACCAAATCTGGTCGGAATGAAAGCATGCCTCAGGAATGGAAGAATGGAAAAGGAGACCCTCTGAACAGCGCCAACTACAGAGGCATAAGTCTACTCAACATCGCCTACAAGATCCTATCTGCCGTAATATGTGAACGCCTGAAACCGTTTACCAACAACCTGATCGGCCCTTATAAGTGTGGCCAGGAAAGTCCACAATCTATCAAATTTTCACACTCGCTGCACCATCAGGGTCGGAAACGACCTCACCGACACATTCGATATCAAAAAAGGATTTAGGCAAGGCGATGCGCTGTCATGCGACTTCTTCAGTTTGATTCTTGAGAGGATTGTACAAAACTCCCGAGCCAACACCAGAGGCACAATTTTCCAAAAATCGGTGCAACTACTAGCAAACGCCGACGATATTGACATCATTGGTAGGACGTGATGTCATAGCCACGTTTGCTAGTATTGAGAAGGAAGCGGCAAAAATGGGTTTAGAGTGAATGAGATTAAAACTAAGTATATGCTGTCAACACGAAAGGGCAAACAACATTGACGAATTTGACAGAACGTCACTTAAGTAAGTATTCATTCTGCGGGCTATATAGACCATAAAGGGTACTAACATTAAAAAAAAAAAAAACCTTGGAATTAATAATACACAAAACACAGATACAGTAACATCCACATCGACACAGTGCCAGATTTAGGGGAGGATAATCGGGGTTACAGCCCTGGGCACAAAAAAACGCCACAAAACTCCTCGAGTTTTTGCTAGTGGCTCCCAGAAAAGGCAATTGAAAGTAATATAAGAAGGTACATTTTTTACTAAAAAAGCCTCCGGAAAATGGGAGTGACAAAAGTTTTTAAATGGTCGAAAATAGACATTGAGATTGTCTAAATATACTATCCAGGTACTTCTTTTTTAAATCTTAACCGTTTTTCCAAAAACGGATTTAAAAAATGTACACTTATTCTGCTTCGTCGGACAGAGGTTCTATATACCAAATTTCATCACTTAAGCTCAAAATGTAAGGCCCAAAAATCGGTGACACACAGACGGACGGATGGACATACATTGCTAGATCGACTCGGCATATTAGAATCAAGAGCAAGCTGAATTTTTTGGTCTCAAAAATTGCATCGGTTTTTGGCCTGACAGCTTAACGAATCAAAAGATCGAATTGCGATGGAGTATCTCTGCAGAAATTCAGTGGATTCTACTCCCAACGAATCTCACATGGATCAACTAACTATAGTTGTTCGATATATTGAAGGATCGATACCAAAAGAAAGATTTCTCATATTTTTATCAAACCGCGGCCATACAAGCGAGGCTATGGCTTTACTGAAATATTTACGTGACCATCAAACATTCTGCATTGTCGCGGGCAATCATATGACAATGCTGAGTGGTAAATATTTGGGAATGCAGGCTCTTTGGAGAAAAATCATTTATCGGAGTTTGTACCATGTTGTGGTCATTCACTCAATTTAGTTGGAATGGCAGCTGCTAATTCTTATCTATCGGCTGTTCAATTCTTTGATTTTGTTCAGAATTTATATCCGTTTTTCACAGCAAGTGCAAAACGATAATGTATTCTAAAAATACAAATTTTTGGCGCAACAGGCTCGTCAGTACCCAGGCCAGAGCTTTCTCACAACCATTCAGGTGTGCGTATTGAATTCTTGTACGATGGCAGGATCTCCTGTTGAGATAAGCTTTTTTTGACAATTGATATTACTCGGATGATTTGTCAGATCATCACGAGAGAAGGGCCAGCGAAACATCGTTTAGGTCTAGGAGATACTAATCTTCTGGATTTGCCTACAAGCTGAACTCACCACGAAACCACAACTCAAACATATGTGCATGAGTTATGGTATTTACCAATTTTCCCCAGTTTTTCACTTGGTCTTCACAATTGGTGGTGGATAACAACAAAAACAACTAACTATTGTGGGGATTCAGGGTGAGAGAGGTAGAAGCTTGGTATCTCTTTACTTTCCTTATCTCTGGTTTAGGTGTTGCTACGGCTGGGAATCGAACTCTTTGCGCTGCAATTCATCGCACTAAACATCGCGCGGATGGATAATTATCGCCGAAAAAACGCGGACAATTTTACGTTTTAATAAAGCTTAGCGAGTCTTATCGAGCTCAAGCTACGAAAGCCATTCTAGATGGTTATTCTGAAATCGAAGCGGCTACGAAGCCTACAACGCAAGGTGAAGACGATAGCCGACATTGAATTTTATGGGCAAAGAAGGAAGGAAGATCACCGGCTTTTCCGAAAGAAGCTTAATAAGGAAAAAAAGCATGCAATCGAAGATGTAGAAAAGTGTCACTATACGAAATGATTTCTTATGTTTTATCATACATAAAACGAAAAAGCACAAACAGAATTCTGTCGAGATGAACAAGTGAAGGACGTAGTTGAGTCAGAATCGAGGCTTAGAATATGGAAAAACCATTTCTGCCAACTGATAAACGGCGGTGACGATCAATCTAACGCAGGCAGAACGAACCATTCAATATTGACGAAGGCAGTGAAAAATACCGACCTAAGTGAAGATAGCAATACCAAAACTTGAGCTTAACAAGGCTGCCGCAAATGACTGCCTTCTCCCCGAGCTTTATAAAGCCGGCAGATATGATTTGGAAGTAACATTAACCAACGTCTAAGCAATAAAAGTATAAATTTATGTCTGCACTATTTGACAAGAAAGGATGACCCTCTGAACCTTTTCAAATACAGATACATAAGTCTCCTCAACATCGCCTACATGATAGTTACTGCAGTAAGATGTGAACACTTGAAAACCGTTTACCAACAACCGAATAGGCACTTATCAGTGTAGTTTTAGGCCAGGAAAGTCCACAACTGATCAAATCTTCACACTTCGGCAGATCCTGGAAAAAACCCAAGATGTCCAAATCGATACCCACCACCTATTTCTCGATTTCAAAGCCGCATACGACAGCATTTATAGAGAGGAACTGTACAGAGCCATGTCTAGTTTTGGTATACCGACCAAACTCGTCCGTTTGTGTAGGATTACGATGGAGGATTCTCCCTGCTCCATCAGGTTCGGAAACGACCTCACCGACACATTGGATACCACAAAAGGATTTAGGCAAGGCGATGCACTGTCATGTGACTTCGTAAGCACCTTTCTTGAGAGGATTGTGCAAAACTCCCTCGCCATCATCAGAGGCACAATCTTCCATAAATTGGTGCAACTACTAGCATACGCTGACGATATTGACATCATTGGTAGGACTCAACGCGTTTGCTAGTATAGAGAAGGAAATGGCAAAAATGGGTTCAGCAGTAAATGAGGATAAGACTAAGTATATGCTGTCAACACGAAACATCGACGAATTGGACAGAACGTCACCATTGACAGATATAATTTTGAGGTAGTACGGGACTTTGTCTACCTCGGCTCCACTATTGACTCTGACAACAACATCTCGTCAGAAATTAAACGAAGGATTACCCTTGCCAATCGCTGTTTCTTCGGGCTAAGAAGGCAATTTAGTAGTAAAGCTACTAAATCCTAAGTAAAATCCTAAGTAAAACTACTAAGGAGATCCTATATAAGACCCTGATCATCCCAGTCCTGCTCTACGGCGGTGAAGCATGGACAGTACCAAAAGCGGATGAAGAAATCCTTGGTCGATTCGAGAGAAAAATTCTTCGGAAAATCTTCGGTCCCGTTTGCGTTGACGGGCTATGGAGACGAAGATTCAACCACGAACTATACGAG
The DNA here is from genome assembly GCA_932526625.1 of Rhingia campestris. Lineage (NCBI taxonomy): Eukaryota > Metazoa > Arthropoda > Insecta > Diptera > Syrphidae > Rhingia > Rhingia campestris. The sequence goes on from OW052184.1 coordinate 22,856,843, forward strand.
CTGTACAGCGGCATACCCCAAGTCAAAAAACTCCGCATTTAAGATGGCTAGGACAGGTAGAACGAATGGACACCAATACTCCGGCTCGCAGAGTCGTCGATTCCCAGCCAGACGTCGGACGCAGTAGTGGAAGACCTCGCCTTAAGTGGCGGGCACAAGTAGAAACCGACCTCAACCAACTTGGAGTGCGCAACTGGAGGCAGTTAGCTACGGACCGGGCTAATTGGAGAGGCATGTTGGTTGAGGCCCAGGTTCATCCCGGACTGTAGCGCCACTGCGTCAAAATTATATCTGTCAATGGTGACGTTTGGTCCAATTCGTCGATGTTGTGTGTCCTTTCGTGTTGACAGCATATACTTAGTCTTACCCTCATTTACTGCTAAACCCATTTTTGCCGCTTCCTTCTCTATACTAGCAAACGTGGCTATGACATCACATTGAGTCCTACCAATGCAGAATTGTGCCTCTGGTGTTGGCTCGGGAGTTTTGCACAATCCTCTCAAGAATTAAATTGAAAAAGTCACATGACAGCGCATTGCCTTGCCTAAATCCTTTATTGGTATCGAATGTGTCGGTGAGGTCGTTTCCGACCCTGATGGAGCAGCGAGAATTCTCTATCGTCATCCTACACAAACGGACGAGTTTGGGCGGTATACCAAAACTAGACATGGCTCTGTACAGTTCGTCTCTATAAATGCTGTCATATGCGGCTTTGAAATCGATGAACAGGTGGTGGGTATCGATTTGGACTTCTTGAGTTTTTTCCAGGATCTGCCGAAGTGTGAAAATTTGATCGGTTGTGGACTTTCCTGGCCTAAAACCACACTGATAAGGGTCAATCAGGTTGTTGGTAAACGGTTTCAGGCGTTCACATATTACGGCAGATAGGATCTTGTAGGCGATGTTGAGGAGACTTATGCCTCTGTAGTTGGCGCAGTTCAGAGGGTCTCCTTTTTTGTGGATTTCGGAGACATCATTGAGACGAATTTTGCATAAAGACCTTGTTATGACGTCATACAAAGTCCAATTGGTGCGTTTTCGCTAAGTGGGCCTGCGATCGACTCAGAGAAGATGCCGATTTTGCCAAAAAAATCATCTCTTCAGATGAAGCTCATTTTGATCTTGGCGGGTATGTAACAAGCAAAATTGTCGCATTTGGGGCACAGAAAACCCGCACGCATACATTGAAAAGCCGATACACCCAAAACGAGTCACTGTTTGGTGCGGATTTTGGTCGGATTTTGGATTTTGCGGATTTTTTCTTCGAAAATGAGCAAGAGTGGCCGTTACAGTCAATGGCGATCGTTATCGGGCCATGTTGAACGAATTTTTGTTCACAGAAATTGAAGAGGAGTTTATTGGGTGTAGTTTTAGAGGGTGTATTGGCAACATTTGGTTTCAACAGGACGGCGCTACGTGCCACACAGCCGAAGCTACATTCGATGTTTTGCGCCCTATTTTTGAAGATCGCATTATCAGCCGCAGAGCTGATGTCGTTTGGCCACCTCGGAGCTGCGATTTGACACCGTTGGACTATTATTTGTGGGGTGCCGTAAAAGATAAGTGTTACACCGACAAGCCAGAGACAATTGACGCTTTAAAGGACAATATTCGTGAAGCCATTGGTGAAATACAGCTGCACACAATCGATAATGTGCTTACAAATTGGACCGATCGTGTAGGCTACTGCATGGCCAGCCGAGGCAGCTGGCCAAATAAATTTGAGAAAATATTCAGTAGTTTTTTTTTTTTGATTGCATTTTCAAAAAAAAAAAGTTATTCGGCGAACCTTTTATAATGTAGGTACTTGAAAATCAATTTCACATACACCTGGTATGTGTAAAATTCCTTTTAACATTGATTCGCTAAGTTTCCAAGAATGGGCACGTTATGTTTATTTTGAATTATTGACGTCTTAAGACTTTTCTCTGGAATCTGCCGTTTCATATGTAAATGCAAAACATCCACACCAAAACTGGTTTCGTCCTTTATTGACTGACTTTATAAAGCATCACAGTTAGCGCTTTATTATCGTTTTCCATTGGTTGTTATATCTTGATCAAGATTTTAAATCATTAGGGGTATTCATGCAACGTCGGAAAGTCGTCGTAAACGTTGTAAACGTGATAAAATTACGACGTGATAAATGAACTGTCAAAATTTGTATGGGAAATCTTTTCCAACGTTGTTAACTTTTCAAATGCTATTTTGACATTTAATCAGTCACTTTCACACATCAAACATATGCGTTAAACTGAAGAAAATTATCGAGAACGGAAAGAGAACAATAAGAACAAAATTCTATCAATAAATTACTAAAATCAATAAATCAATAAATTACTAAAATGAGATTTAATTCAGTGGGTTACCGTATTATTTAGTGGTGCAGTTTTAGGGTCATTCATGAAACGTCGTCGTAAAATTATAATCTTTCGCACATAATAAAATTACGACGTTGCATGAATACCCTTATTAATTGAATGCTAAATGTCATCTTAAAGCCAATTAGATCTGACAGTTGCATTAGTACCCACATTGATGATTTGAATAAATTATGAATTTTATCGGAGGTCCCTGACAACCACTGTCAAAAGGTGTATTCTGACAATTCTCAGGAGGCAATATCGATTAAAGATTTTATTTCAGAACAGAAACCGCCATAAGACCCCAAATAGATTAAGGTTATCGAAAACAAACAATAATCCAATCGAAAAAAATACGCGCGCCTACTTCAATCACGCAACAAGTCAAACCTTTCATAATGTCATTGAATTGCAAAAAAAAAATCCAATCACTTACTGCAACCAAACGCTGCGTCAGACAACAGCACGCGATAAGATTCTCGCCCTCGTTTAAGTTGTAAAATCTAAATATAGCCTCAACAACTCACCGCATTCAGGTTTCCTTGTTCGTGCAGCAGAACTTTGACAACCGTTCGAGTTGTCAAAAGCTGGATTGCTACCACCATTGTGCGTTGGTTTTTCGATGAGTATCTGTTGTATGGTGACAGGCCCCCGATGATATTTTTTCGTACCAAATGTCACATCCGTTGAGTTAGTCAACGATAAACTAGCGATTTGTGGTCCATTCGATGTAGTGACATCCTTGTCAATCTGTTGACCCAAGAGTATGGCAATTTCAGGGCTAATATTCGGAATAGAACCATTGTCCGCTGGATGGGCAGTTTGTTGACCAAGTTTTTTCACCATACATCCGGTCTTGGTGTCTTCATATTCATCGATATCCGATTCGATGACACTCGATACGGCATCTGATTCGATAGATGCTATCGAAATTGTTGTACTTCGTACTGAGGGGCTTGGTGATGCTTGATTGATGTTTTGCGTTGTTTCTTTTGTTAAATATCCATCACGGGATATGTTGATAACATTCTCTATATTGACAGTTGTTTGATTGTTGGGTGTTGACATTTTTCCAGTTGATTCGATGTCAGTTGTCAAGTGTGGTCTTATTGTCATCTCATTTAGATGCATTCAGTGATCACGTTTTATTTGCTGTATAGTTGACTCATAAAAATTAATAAAGCGAATAAACTCTCTAATAAATATTATTTTACGAACTCGTTAACACTGATAAGAAACACAAACACCGACTTCAATTCGCGCTAAATTAAGGGGAATCAATCAACTTTTGTAAACAAAGTAGTCAATTGTTTGACGACTTTTCGTTGGTATATTACTAAGAGGTGGAGTTTCACGTTTTTCTACTTTCCCCGTTTTGGAAAATCCCGATGTTTTATCAATGGAATTGATATTACCCGCTTATCCGAGGGAATTATAATTCACAAATACTTCGTAGAAATAAAAACCAGATACAAAGTCTGTATTAAAGCTTTAGCTATGCTTTTGCTATGCCTTTATATAGAGTCGATTTTCCATCTGTATACAAATCTATCCACTCGTTTTATTATTCGCGACGCACTTCAACATCAACGATCAGCTAACTGACTGAATGAGAATTCTCGAACCACTTTGTGAGTTGAAAAACGTGCACAAATGTGAAGCTTACTGGAATCTCACAGAAAAAAAAAGCGAAACATGTTTTTAAAGCTTTCTGACACTGACAGCGGAAAAAAATCAAAACATCATTCTCCCCGCAAAGTGACATGAAACAGGCTAACAGGTTGGATACCTGTGATTACTTTGTGTGTATATCTGGATATAGCCGGTGTATTGGGCGTATTGTTGACAGGGGTGGGAAGTGCTAGACACGAATGCTAATTTTAATCTACTCCATCAGAAAACGATTTTTTTTTCAATGATAGAGATGGTGAGATACTGAGATGGAGAATAATTTTATCTGTATAGCTTCTGCCGCTGGAGAAGATGCTCATCAACGTTTTTTAAAATTATTTATTCAGATATGCGCTTGAAACTAATCATCTGCGTGGGTACTAATTTAACTGTCAGATCAATTTGATTGTAACGGGTGGTTACATTTTAAGGGCCGATGTTGAATGTGAACCACACCTAAACGTCAAGTTTTTTTCTGCATTTCATTTGACATTTCGCAATTTCAGATAAATTCAATTTGAACCATGGAAAGATACACAATCGAGCAACGCGTTAAAGTTATTTAGGCTTATTATGAAAATGGGCGCTCAAATCAAAATGCATCACTTCATGATTTTTTCAATCAATTTAATCGTCCAAATGTGCGTACAATCAGAAAAATCGTGCAAAAAATTTGAGCAAACCGGGTCTGTAGGAGATGTGAGAACACCAGTGCATGCCCGTACTTCAGAAAATATTGCTGCTGTTCGAGATAGTGTGGCTGAAGAGCCGTCCACCACAACTCGTCGTCGTGCCCAACAATTGCAACTCTCACGCTCGTCGTTGATGAACATTATGCATAAAGACTTGCATTTACACGCTTATAAGATGTAATTGACTCAAGAACTAAAGCATCTTGACCATTTCAAGCATCGTCAATGGTCAGAATGGATGTGGATTATCAATTTTCAAAAAAATCATCTTCAGTGATGAGGCACATTTTCACCTCAGTGGATTCGTCAATAAGCAGAAATGCGGCATTTGGGCGAATGATTATCCAAGAGTGATTGTCGAAAAACCAATGCACCCACAGAGAGTGACTGTTTGGTATGGTTTATGGGCTGGCGGCATCATTTTTTTCCAAAATGAGGCCGATCAGGCAGTTACTGTGAATGGTGTTCGCTATCGTGAGATGATACTTACTTACTTATCGGGCTCCCGTCCCGTGAAGAGTCTCTGCCTGACATACTGCAGCCTTCCATCCTCTACGATCCCGGGCTCGCTGCTTCCAGTTGTCTAGACCAAGCGCTCTGGCATCCGCGATGGCTTGGTCTTTGAAACGGAGGTTCGGTTTTCCTTGCCTTCTCGAATCTGAGGGCTGGGATTCGAAGATACTCTTAGCTGGAGCATTATTGTCCATTCGCTCGATGTGACCGAGTCAATGTAGTCGGCGTGTTTTGCCTTTTTGGACTACATCCACATCTTGGTACAGCTCATAGAGTTCGCGGTTGTATCTTCTCCTAAATTCGCCCTCCTCGTACACAGGACCAAAAATCCGCCGAAGTATTCTTCTTTCGAAGAAGCCCAGTATCAGCTCTCCCTTATTGCCTATCGTCCAGCACTCGGCACCATAAAGCAGAACTGGCAGGATAAGGGTTTTGTAGAGCACACATTTCGTCCCTCGAGTTAGGAGTTTTGAACCCAGTCGTTTCGACAAACCGATGTAACAACGGTTTCCTAGGGTAATTCTTCGACGGATCTCCACTAGGGTATCCGTGGAGTCTATGTTAACTCCGAGGTATGTGAACTCCTTAATTACCTCGAGATTGCTGCTATCAATAGTGACGTTTTGTCCTAGGCGGTGGACAGATGCTTGTTTGTTTGTTGATAGCATGTACTTAGTCTTGTCCTCATTTATTTCAAGGCCAACGGATTTTGATTGTTCTTCAATCGCCGTGAACGCTTTTATCACTGCATGTTGGGAGCGACCGATGATGTCAATATCTTCCGCATAGCCCAGCAGCTGGACGTACCTGTTGAAAATAGGGCCTTTGACACCTACCCTGCGCTGCTGCGCACTATCTGCTCCAGTACGAGATTGAAGAAGTCGCATGATAGCGCGTCTACTTAACGAAATCCGGTGCATGTTTGGAACAGTTCGGAGGAGCTACTTCCAAACCGCATGTTGCAGCGCTCGATTTCCAGTGTCATGCGACACAGCTGAGTCAGTTGCCGGGATTCCGAATTCGGCCATCGCCATATAGAGCTCCTGACGATGTATGCTATCATACGCGGCTTTGAATAGGTGGTGAGTTTCGACTTGAAATACGTTGGTCTTTTCCAGGATTTGCCTCAGTGTGAAAATTTGGTCTATAGTCGATCTGCCGGTCCGGAAGCCACACTGGTTCGTGCCGATTAGTGTGTTGCAGAAAGGTTTTAGACGTTCACACATTACGTTGGATAGGATCTTGTATGCGACATTTAGCAGGGATATGCCTCGATAGTTCTTGCAAGACATAGGATCGCCTTTTTTGTAGATGGGGCATATGGAGCTGATAGGCCAGTCATCGGGCATGTTTTCTTCCACCCATACTTGGTTGATGAGTTGATGCATGCTCTCTACCTAAATATCACCACCGTATTTAAAAAGCTCCGGTGGTAAGCCATCAGAACCTGCTGCCTTGTTGTTCTTAAGCTCTTTTATAGCTAGGCCAACTTCTTCTATACTAGGTGGTGGAACTAGTTCTTCAATCATCGTGAGATGATAATGAACTTTTTATGGCCCGAATTGGAAGATATGGATGTGGACGATATGTGGTTTCAACAGGACGGTGCAACTTGCCACACAGCTAACGAAACCATGGCTCTTTTGCGCGACCAATTCAATGGCCGTGTTATCTCACGTGGTGATGATGTCAATTGGTCGCCAAGATCACGTGATTTGACACCGTTGGACTTTTTTCTTTGGGGTTATTTGAAATGTGTACATCGATAAGCCAGCAACAATTCAAAAGCTAAAGTATGAGATAATTCTGCACATTAACGGCATAGAACCTCAATTATGGCTCAGCGTCATCGAAAATTTCGACCATCGGATGGAGGTGTGCCGCCGAGGTCGCGGCGGCCATTTGGCCAATATTTTGTTCCATAAATAATTGAACCATACCAATATTATCACAATAAAAAGAAATGACAATAATTTCTAAATAATTTGTCTTCTATTCAAAAGCAACATCGGCCCTTAAAATTTAACCACCCTTTATTTGATTGCTCACTATTCTCTCTCTTTATTCCTCTTTCTAAAAAGCCGGTGTTCGTCCCTCCTTCTTTCCCTATAACATCATTCAGCTTTATAGGGAAAGAAAAGAAAGAAAGTTTTGCCTTGTAGGCCTGAAAGGAAGCCCTGTAGGAATGAAACCTATCACATCAGTATTGCGACCTATATTACGGGATGTTGTGGGTACAAATCTTAAGGTAGAAGAAAGCTTGAACATCTTTGATATTTAGGATGATGGGCAGGATGCACGCCGCGATAACGTTCTAGGTTAGATTCCATGCCGGCGAAACACCAAAATGTGCTTCACTGCTCCTTGGGATGATCTGTCAAATCATCAGAGTAGTATCAAAAGTCAAGAAAATTGTATCTCAACTCAGCCTTTTGGATTCGGCAGATCACTGGAGGACTTGCTGTATTTCAAGAAGTAAACACAACCTTATTGGAAATTTTAGACCCTGGATCCTAATGAGCCTGTTGTACCAAAAATGTGATATTTTTAGATATCGAGGTTAGGAATTAGGCAGAGACTTTCAAATTATATAGGTTTTGGCTTGGAATTTGAACTTCACTTGTTCCCTGAGTTTGGATTTTTGGTTCCAGTTCATATACATTCAGGATCCCTGTTATGCTGTTAGCGAAAGCGCTTGCATTTTGTTTCAGAAGAACAATAACATGACATCAGCCTAAACATATTGTTCCGAGCTCCTGAACTTTATGTTAGTGATCCCTTTGGTAAAACTTGCGTACATCGTTACTTGAGTGGCACCTCTCTATATCCACGATCGCGCGCTTTTCTTGCTCTTTTTTCTTCTTTCTGAAATGCCGGTGTTCTTCCCTTCTTCTCTGCCTATAGAGCTTAAAGCCATGTAGGCCCCGATCTTGGCTGAGTGTATCTGTCGGAATTCCTCATCAAACCAGAAGTTTCTTATTGGTGGCCTCGAGAAACCTAGCAGATCAGTTGCGGCTGATCTAATGGCCTGTTGGCATCGTTGCCATTGCTCTTCGACATTCGATGCTGGTGGTATGGTGTTAATCGAGAGGTTAAGGGCTACGCGTTGTGCGAAGGTCTTGGCGGTCTCTTGCGATTGCAGTCTTCCGACATTAAATTTTTTCACAGTATTTCTGGATTGTTGTGGCGTGGTGGATATCCGCATTCTTACCTTGGCTGCAACAAGGTAGTGATCCGAGTCGATGTTAGCTCCTCGGAATGTTCGGACATCCAAAATACTGGATGCGTGCCTCTTATCTATCGCAATGTGATCAATTTGGTTGACTGTTCGTTGATCTGCGGACCGCCATGTCCCCTTATGGATATCGAGGTGAGGAACCCGTGTGCTGGCTATAGTGGCATTTCGTTGCGTATCGAAGTCAATTAGCCTAAGTCCGTTAACAGACGTGTAGTCGTGTAGGCTATATTTTCCGACAGTACTGCTAAAGATTTCTTCTCTTCCTACCTTTGCGTTAAAATCTCCCAGCACGATTTTAACATCGTACTTTGGTAGTCGCTCATAGGTTTTGTCAAGGAGCTCGTAGAGGCAGTCCTTCGGTGACTCATCTTTTTCCTCCGTCGGGGCGTTTACGCATAAGTATTATGTTGGCGAATATGGCCTTGATGCGGATTGTTACAATGCTGTAATGTTTTGGAAACATAAGACTTCTTACCTAAGTCTGGCACTTATAACAAATCCGCATCCAAATAGTCGCTGTTTCTGCTCACTATAACACGGTCCAGAGAATATGTCACAATCTTTCATCCTCTTTTTGCTAGGCCCACATCCAGCGTATTTCCTGGATGACAGTAATGTCTGCTTTGTAGCAGTTTAGGGCTTCCGCTAGTTGTTCGCCTGCACCTCTCCTGTTTAATGTTCTCACATTCCAGGTGCAGATACGAACGTCGTTGTCCTTTTTTCGTTTAGCATGGTCGTCAACAATAATATCAGTCCTTTTCGAGGCTACTGGTTGCTTCGCACAACCCCCAACCTGGAGGGCCAGTTCCAATTTATTAGATACCCCTAGGACATGGGGCCTTCAGTATCCACTACGGGATTGAGAGCTTCCGTTGAACTTTCGGTACTTCTAATGATGAAAGCGATATAGAGGATGACGAAAATGTTTTTTTTTTCTTTAAATAAATAAATGAAATATCTTACTAAAAGTAGAATTTGTTTTTCATTATGTTGTCTCAATGCTTGTGATCCCGGCAGGTAAAATTCACTAAGTCTTTCATATCGCATTTTTACGAAGACTTTTGAATTTAACACGAATATACAAGCTCAACGATAAAAAAAGGGAACATAGTTATTTATTATAAACTACGGTTTTAAATCAATGACTCATAAAATAGAAATTTGGGACAAAATAATTGATTAGAGCCCCATTATCTCCATTGGGCTCTAAATGCACTCAGTGAAGTTTTCTTGCCAACAGACGTTGTATTCTTGTCGTTGCTTCAAATAGATAATAGATAACCCTAGTAATGACCTGACACCAAATTAAATTGCCGCAGAATTATTTTTTTTTTGACCTCGATTCCCCATTTTTTGCCAAAGAGTCGTAGAACACAATTGCTGGCTTCTTTATTTCTTCATTGACTTTAATTTTTCAACGGATTTTATTTTAACTAAGAGTTGCTCTAATAACTCACACTTTCAGCCGCTGTTAGGAGTTTTCTCTATGATAGCTGGGGGTGGAAATCAATGCTTTTGTTACTTTTCAAAATCCCAAGTTTATCCTTCTGAGGACTGCCCCAAAACCGTTTTGTCCACAAAAAAAAAGTCAAAATAAGTGTCTGTCTGCGTTGGTCTGTCGCAAAAAAACGACATACGGTATTACTTTACCAACATTATACGATCTTATGGCGGAACACTATTTATACTGTCACATGCAGTTCCTCATAATGACAGGAAAAATTGTCAGACCCACTTTTTTTTTAAATTCTCTACCAACGTTCAGTACCTGTAAAATCGCATGTGATAAGTTAATCTCAAGCACATTACTTTTGTAGAATCCACCAGAATATTGCAACCAAACCAAAAACCAACACCACGATAAGATCGATTTCAATCAAAAGTAAGCCTCAACGATATGTTTCATTAAAATTCAGCTCACTGCATTCATGAACAATTTTGTGAAACTATTTAGCCTCACCGCAACCTTTCTACCACCTGCGCATATGGAATGAATATCACTTGTCTTGTTCACCATTTTGTATTCAAAGCATTTTGTTGTAGATATAGATACATCCCATGCTCAATGTGTTATTTGGCAAACAACAAATTGAAAACAAAAACTCCTTTCTAAACCACTCACTTTGTGGTTTTGTGATGCGTATTTAACTTATAAATTCCAAACGTGACTTTTATGCATATGCCACTTGAATAAACAAACAAATGTCAAGCTAACCTCTCAATCGAAAAAGAATAAAAATTGACATTTCAAGCGCCCTCTAAATGCAATAATGGTTTCAGTGAACTGTCAAATTCTTTTAAGTGTCCCTTTTCAACATTCAGTCGGCAGTTTGATCATATTTCCGATTGTTAAGTGTGTCATACTGAAGGCGTATTTTGCATCTTGTAAGCCCACCAAACTGATTGACGCAATAAACATATGAGTAGGCTACAAACCGCTGTGCGAATCTTTTAATACCCTATCACATCGTTAAAATCAAAGTCTCCAAAAAGTGGAATGGGGATGAAATAAATAATATTACATTGCCACCACATCTTGTTCAGATACTTACTTACTTAAGTGGCGCTACAGTCCGGAATGAACCTGGGCCTAAACCAACATGCCTCTTCAATTAGCCCGGTCCTTAGCTTCGAATTGCGCACTCCAAGTTGGTTGAGGTCGGTTTTTAGTTGTCCGCGCCACTTACGGCGAGGTCTTCCTCTACTACGTCCGAAGCCTGTCTGGGAATCGAAGACTCTGCGAGCCGGAGTATTGGTGTCCATTCGTTATACATGTCCTAGCCATCTTAAACGTCCAATGTGTAGTTTTTTGACTAGGGGTATGTCGCTGTACAGCTCGTATAGTTCTTGGTTGAATCTTCGTCTCCAAAGCCAGTCAACGCAAACGGGACCGAAGATTTTTCGAAGAATTTTTTTCTCAAATCGACCAAGGATTTCTTCATCCACTTTTGATGCGGTCCATGCTTCAGCGCCGTAGAGCAGGACTGGTATGATCAGGGTCTTATATAGGATCTCCTTAGTAGTTCGAGTGAGGGCTTTTCTACTAAATAGCCTTCTTAGCCCGAAGAAACAGTAGTTTCCAAGAGTAATTCTTCGTTTGATTTCTGACGAAATGTTGTTGTCAGAGTTAATAGCGGAGCCGAGGTAGACAAAGTCCCTTACTACCTCAAAGTTATTATATCTGTCAATGGTGACGTTCTGTCCAATTTGTCGATGTTGTGTGTCCTTTTGTGTTGACAGCATATACTTAGTCTTACCCTCATTCACTGCTAAACCCATTTTTGCCGCTTCCTTCTAACGGGTGATTTTTTAAGAGGCTTAGAACTTTTTTAAAAAAAAAAACACAAAAAATGAATGAAATATTTATTTGAATCAATAGTTTGAACCTTGCAATTTAATGTTTAAAGATAATTTCATGCAAATGATGACCGCGGCTGCGTCTCAGGTAGCCCATGCGCTGAGTCCAATTTTGGCATACTCTTTCACACATATCGGCCGGTATCTCACGAATGAATGCATGGATGTTGGCTTCCAGTGCGTCAATCGAAGCGGGCTTGTCCCTACAGACATTAGCCTTGACATACCCCCACAAAAAATAATCTAATGGTGTCAAATCGCACGATCTAGGCGGCCAATTGACCGGCCCGAAACGTGAAATTAACTGTTCACCAAACTCGCCTCGCAATTGCGCCAATGTTTCGCGTGCTGTGTGGCATGTGGCACCGTCTTGTTGAAATCACATATCATGCAAGTCAAGAACTTCCATTTCGGGCAAAAAAAAGTTTGTTATCATCGCTCGGTAGCGTTCACCATTGACAGTAACGCTGCGATTCGCATCATCTTTGAAGAAATATGGCCCAATAATGCCGCCGGCCCATAAACCGCACCAAACAGTGGCTTTTTCGGGATGCATTGGTAGCTGTTGCAATGCTTCTGGCTGATCTTCACTCCAAATGCGGCAATTTTCCTTATTTACGTACCCATTCAACCAAAAATGAGCCTCATCGCTGAACACAATTTTTCGATAAAAAAGCGGATCCTCGGCCAGCTTTCCAAGAGCCCATTCACCAAAAATTCGGCGTTGTGGTAGGTCGGCTGGCTTTAGTTCTTGCACCAGCTGTATCTTAAAAGGCTTTACGCCCAAATCCTTCCGCAAAATTTTCCACGTAGTGCTGTAACAAAGGCCTAACTGCTGGGAACGGCGCCGAATCGACATTTCGCGGTCTTCTGTCACACTAGCTGATACGGCCGCAATATTTTCTTCACTACGCACAGTACGTAAACGTGTTGGTGGTTTAATGTCCAACAAAGTAAATTTGGTGCGAAATTTGGTCACAATCTTCCGAATAGACTGCTCAGAAGGTCGAGAATGCCGATCATAAAATGGAAGCAGCGCGCGATGAACATTTATAACCGAGCACGAATTTTGATAGTAAAATTCAATAATTTGCAAGCGTTGTTCATTTGTAAGACGATCCATGGTTAAATTGCAAACCAAACTGAAGCTGTTTGACAGTGACACAAGGTACTAAACACACGTCAGCTGTCAAAACCAGTGTTGCCAAAACCAAACCAGCTAAAAAATCACCCGTTATATACTAGCAAAGGTGGCTATGACATCACGTTGAGTCCTACCAATGATGTCAATATCGTCGGCGTATGCTAGTAGTTGCACCGATTTTTTTGAAAATTGTGTCTCTGGTGTTGGCTCGGGAGTTTTGCACAATCCTCTCAAGAATCAAATTGAAAAAGTCACATGACAGCGCATCACCTTGCCTAAATTCTTTTTTGGTACCGAATGTGTCGGTAATGTCGTTTCCGACCCTGATGTAGTAGCGAGAATTCTCCATCGTCATCCTTCACAGACGGACGAGTTTGGGCGGTATACCAAAACTAGGCATGGCCCTGTATAGTTCGTCCCTATAAATGCTGTCGTATGCCGCTTTGAAATCGATAAATAGGTGGTGGGTATCGATTTGGACTTTTTGGGTTTTTTACAGGATCTGCCGAAGTGTAAAAATTCGATCGGTTATGGACTTTCCAGGCCTAAAACCACTCTGAAAAGGGCCGGTCAGGTTGCTGGTAAACGGTTTCAGGCGTTCACATTTTACGGCAGATAGGATCTTATAGGCGATGTGAGGGAGACTTATGCCTCTGTAGTTGGGGCAGTTCAGAGGGTCTACTTTGTTGTGGATCAACGGTAAGCCTATAAATAAATGATAAGCTACTTCTTGTGACCTAAGCTAGATGATATGGATAACGAGAGACAAGTCGTTATCCTTTGATTGGTATCCTTTTGTTATGTCTTCAACTGGGGCTATCTTTAATTTCAGGTCTGTAAGAATATTCAAAACGATCGCCAACCAGCCACATTAATGCGACAAAGACTTCCCAAATGCGCTACACCAACAGAATCTATGTTCGCCATTTCAACGACGCGACGTTATATTGCAAACGTAATGCCATGTAATGTCCCTGAAAATATTTACTGTCCTTACTGAATCACCTCTAGGGTTTTGGTAGTCTACAAAATGGGTGTATCGCCATTTATTTTCCGCTACTGACAAGTACGGGAACTCTCGGACGAAATGTATGAAAATGCCTTCAATTGGGCCTTAAACGACTAACCAGCTATTGGATTAGCAATCATCAATTTCGATTACGAATGACCACCACTGTTGAAATTTTTACACGACCACGATAAATTTTCATTTTTCATAAAAATTTTTCAGATTTTAAAATTTTTACACGACCCCAGGGTCACGATAAATTTTCATTTTTCTCAAAACTTTTCAGATTTTGAAATTATTACACGACCCCAGGGTCAGGATAATTTTTCATTTTTCATCAAAACTTTTCAGATTATGAAATTTTTACACGACCTAGGGTCTAGGGTCACGGCAAATTTCCATTTTTCATCAAAATTTTGAGATTTTGAAATTTTTAACCGACGCTAGGGTCACGATAAATTTCATATTTCATCAAAATTTTTAAGATTATGAAATTTTTACACGTCCCCAGGGTCAAGATAATTTTTCGTTTTCATAAAAAATTTTCAGATTTTGAAATTTTTACACGACCCTACGGTCACGATAAATTTTCGTTTTTCATCAAAGCTTTTCAGATTTTGAAATTATTACACAAACCTTAGGGTCACGATAAATTTTCATTTTTCATCAAAATTTTTCAGATTATGAAATTTTTACACGACCCCAGGGTCAAGATAATTTTTAGTTTTCATAAAAAATTTTCAGATTTTGAAATTTTTACACGACCCTAGGGTCACGATAATTTTTCATTTTTCATCAAATTTTTTCAGATTTTAAAATTTTTACACGACCCCAGGGTCACGATAAATTTTCATTTTTCATCAAAATTTTTCAGATTTTGAAATTTTTACACAACCCCAGGGTCACGACAAATTTTAATTTTTCATAAAAATTTTTCAGATTTTGAAATTATTACACAACCTTAGGGTCACGATAAATTTTCATTTTTCATCAAAATTTTTCAGATTCTGAAATTTTTACACATCCCCAGGGTCATGATAATTTTTCGTTTTCATAAAAAATTTTCAGATTTTGAAATTTTTACACGACCCTAGGGTCACGATAATTTTTCATTTTTCATCAAAATTTTTCCGATTTTAAAATTTTTACACGACCCCAGGGTCACGATTAATTTTCATTTTTCATCAAAATTTTTCAGATTTTGAAATTTTTACACGACCCCAGGGTCACGATAAATTTTCATTTTTCATCAAAATTTTTCAGATTATGAAATTTTTACACATCCCCAGGGTCATGATAATTTTTCGTTTTCATAAAAAAATTTCAGATTTTGAAATTTTTACACAACCCTAGGGTCACGATAATTTTTCATTTTTCTTCAAAATTTTTCAGATTTTAAAATGTTTACACGACCTCAGGGTCACGATAAATTTTCATTTTTCATCAAAATTTTTCAGATTTTGAAATTATTACACGACCACGATAAATTTTTATTTTTCATCAAAATTTTTCATATTATGAAATTTTTGCACGACCCTAGTGTCAGGATAAATTTTCATTTTTCATTAAAATTTTTTCAGATTTGAAATTATTACACAACCTTAGGGTCACGATAAATTTTCATTTTTCATCAAAACTTTGCAGATTTTGAAATTATAACACAAAATAAGGGTCACGATAAATTTTCATTTGTCATCAAAATTTTTCCGAGTTTGAAATTTTTACACGACCCCAGGGTCATGATAAATTTTCATTTTTCATCAAAATTTTTCAGATTTTGAAATTTTTACACGACCCCAGGGTCACGATAATTTTTCTTTTTCCTAAAATTTTTTTTCAGATTTTGTAATGTTTACACGACCCTAGGGTCACGGCAAATTTCCATTTTTCATCAAAATTTTTGAGATTTTGAAATTTTTAAACGACCCTAGTGTCACTATAAATTTTCATTTGTCATGAAAATTTTTCCGAGTTTGAAATTTTTACACGACCCCAGGGTCACGATAAATTTTCATTTTTCATCAAAATTTTGCAGATTTTGAAATTTTTACACGACCCTAGGGTCACGGCAAATTTCCATTTTTCATCAAAATTTTTCAGATTTTGAAATTTTTACACGACCCCAGGGTCACGATAATTTTTCTTTTTCCTAAAATTTTTTTTCAGATTTTGTAATGTTTACACGACCCTAGGGTCACGGCAAATTTTCATTTTTCATCAAAATTTTTCAGATTTTGAAATTTTTACACAACCCCAGGGTCACGACAAATTTTAATTTTTCATCAAAATTTTTCAGATTTTGAAATTATTACACAACCTTAGGGTCACACGATAAATTTTCATTTTTCATCAAAATTTTTAAGATTATGAAATTTTTACACGACCCTAGGGTCACGATAAATTTTCATTTTTCATCAAAATTTGAAATTTTTACACGACCCTAGGGTCACGGCAAATTTCCATTTTTCATCAAAATTTTGAGATTTTGAAGTTTTTAACCGACCCTAGGGTCACGATAAATTTTCATTTTTCATCAAAGTTTTGCAGATTTTGAAATTTTTACACGACCCTAGGGTTACGGCAAATTTCCATTTTTCATCAAAATTTTGAGATTTTGAAATTTTAAGCCGACCCTAGGGTCATGATAAATTTTCCTTTTTCATCAAAACTTTTCAGATTTTGAAATTATTACACAACCTTAGGGACACGATAAATTTTCATTTGTCATCAAAATGTTTCAGATTTTGAAAGTATTACACAACCTTAGGGTCACGACAAATTTTCATTTTTCATCAAAATTTTTAAGATTATGAAATTTTTACACGACCCTAGGGTAACGATAAATTTTCTTTTTTCATCAAAATTTGAAATTTTTACACGACCCTAGGGACACGGCAAATTTCCATTTTTCATAAAAATTTTGAGATTTTGAAGTTTTTAACCGACCCTAGGGTCACGATAAATTTTCATTTTTCATCAAAATTTGAAATTTTTACACGACCCTAGGGTCACGGCAAATTTCCATTTTTCATCAAAATTTTGAGATTTTGAAGTTTTTAACCGACCCTAGGGTCACGATAAATTTTCATTTTTCATCAAAATTTGAAATTTTTACACGACCCTAGGGTCACGGCAAATTTCCATTTTTCATCAAAATTTTGAGATTTTGAAGTTTTTAACCGACCCTAGGGTCACGATAAATTTTCATTTTTCATCAAAATTTTGCAGATTTTGAAATTTTTACACGACCCTAGGGTCACGGCAAATTTCCATTTTTCATCAAAATTTTTCAGATTTTGAAATTATTACACACCTTAGGGTCACACGATAAATTTTCATTTTTCATCATTTACCCCCTTCGGGTTAGGGGTCAGAATATACCCGAGGTAAGGCATGCCTGTCGTAGAAGGCGACTAAAATCCACTCCCCGTATACCGAGTGTAAAGCGTATACAAACAACAAAAATGCAATGAGTACAACGAAAAGATTTACTACCCCAGGTGGCAATTCAGTTTCACTGGAAAATCCACCCTCTACGGAGGTCGGCTCTACGGATTCTGGGGAGAGCCAATTATTGCAAATGTGTAACCCTTTCGGGAAAAGTTCAAGGGTAACGAGGTCACCTACATCAGGATCTCAAAAAAATATATGTGTCTCAAGGAGCTCGACAACACCAGAAGTGTCAGCCCACGAAAAACGAGACTCAGTGAAAAATAAGAGCCTAAAGGAAGAAAACGACGTTCTTCGAACAAGGCTTAACAATGTCGAACTGCTCTGCGAAGAGCTTCGTAAAGAAATTCTCCATCTAAAGGAAGAAAATATGACTCTGAAGAGTTCATTTAAAATACCAAAAACAAGTTCAAACGGCCCCGTGAATTCGGAATACCACACGGATGAAGAAGAACTCAGTCGCGAAACTGACTGGATCTTAAAGAAAAGACCAGTTAAAAAGAGGAAAGCTGTATCCTCTCCTGAAATAATAAACCGCGACAAAGAGATTATTAACAAAGCGAAACAGCTAAAACAACGTCCCCCGCCGCCAATTAATGTGATCGGTATTGACGACTTTAACAAGTTGCATACCTTGCTAAAATCGTTGCCATTATCGGGCTACCAAGTAGCTTCGCTAAGAAAAAATACATGGAAAGTCTGCGTAAAAGACCCTGAAAGTTACCGTCTATTATCTCGCAAGCTTAATATCGATAAAATAGAATGGTATTCTTTTGAAAATAAATCTGAAAGGCCTTTACGCGTTGTAGCTAGAGGGTTACATGCGTCGTGCTTAAAGGATGACATTGTAAATGATCTGAAAAACAGGCAATATAAAGTCATAGATGCCGTTAACATTGTCAAACGAGACCAAAAGCAAAAAGATGGCGAAGGAAATGTAATAAAACGCGGCCTTCCTTTATTTATACTCACTTTCGATAAAACAGAAAGTTTGAACAAAATTTATGAAATAAAAACAATACTTAATATTGTTGTAAAAATAGAGCCTATGCGTAAGGATTCCAAACTAGTTCCCCAGTGCAAGCGCTGCCAAGGATACAATCATACGCAAAGCTATTGTCAAAAAGAACCGCGGTGTGTAAAATGTGCCGGCAATCACCTGACGGTAGATTGTATGTCAGATAAGAAAGCTCTTGCTATCTGCATTAACTGTAAAGGCAATCATCCGGCAAATTATCGCGGCTGCGAAGTAGCTAAAGAGTTGCAAAAAAGACGGACGAAATTTAATAGTATTAATTCACAGAAATTAAATTTAAACAAGCAACAGCCTAAAATTCCGATTAAAAATATGTCGAAGAAAAAGCAGGCCATAATCGAAGAACCTAAATGTCCACAAACTACGCGGCCATCAGATATCCGTTCGGATCTTGTACATCCAAAACCAAATGTACAAACGTATGCTCAAGCTACAGTATCCAATAACGCCCAAAAAAATATCTCACCTGACCCAGTTTCAAATGTATTTTCGATTATTCTTTCAAAACTTGAGGAACAAAGCAAAACGAATAAACTTATTTTTGACAGGCTCGTTAAGCTCGAAAATAGTATTCGCAATAGAAGTACCCCACCTTTAACATGAATAGATTGCTTAAAATTCTTACGTGGAATGCCAATGGCCTTTGGCAAAAACTTGGAGAACTTGAATTATTTATGCAGGAAAAAGATATAGACATCTGTTTAATATCCGAAACTCACGCAAAGAGTAATTCGAACTTAAAAATAAAAGGTTACCTCGACTATCATGCTCTACATCCATCGAATAAGGCTAGAGGTGGAGCCTCACTATATATAAAAGAGTGTATCGAACATTCGATTGATCTTAAACTAGAAATCGAAACAATGCAAGTTAGCTCTATACAAGTCAAAAGCAGACAATCCTTTCTGAAGATATCGTCTATTTACTGCCCACCACGATGCAAGGTTGAGAAAATTGACTTTGAAAACTTGCTTAATTCCCTTGGACAACGTTTTGTCATCGGAGGGGACTTTAATGCAAAACATACATTCTGGGGATCTAGATGCATATCACAGAAAGGTAGGATGCTTTATGATATAGGTAGAAAGTACAATACCGAATTTCATTCTACGGGAAAACCAACTTACTGGCCAACTGATGCTAGAAAAATACCGGATTTGATCGATTTTTTCATTGTAAAAGGTCTGCCGTCCAATCGAATCAAAGTTGAAGAATGCTTTGATCTTTCCTCTGATCATTCTCCAGTCATTTTAACAATGAGCGAGTCACTGATTATAAATGAAAAACCACCCAGATTAACAAACGCGAAAACCAACTGGGAAGGTTTCAAAAACGATATTGAAAATAATATCCGACTGGGTGTATCGCTTAGAACCCCATTGGAACTCGAAGTCGCTGTTGACTCATTTATCAATACCATCCAAAAAGCAGCATGGAATAATACTCCTCAACAGAACAAAATAGTGAGCTATAGTAAAATTAAGTACCCCCGTGAAATACAAGATTTAGTAAGACAAAAAAGAAAAGCTCGTAAAAGATGGCACCAAACTCGTGCCCCGCAAGATAAAACACATCTCAATCGGTTGAGTAATTTGCTATCAAATTCGATTAAATACTTTAAAAACCATTCAGTAGAAACTTATCTGCAAAGCCTAACCGCTGGAAAGGAATCGAATTATTCGCTCTGGAAAGCAATTAGAGTCATAAAACGGCCAAAAATCGCTGTGCCGCCCATTAGGGTAACTCAAGACGTTTGGGCAAAGAGCGATAAGGAAAAAGCTGACGTTTTTGCCTCACATCTTGAGGAAACATTTAAGCCATTTGATGGTCCGGCGCAAAATGAAAACATTAATATATTCGAGAGTACAACCGATAATAACATAGTAAGATATGCAAGTATTGCCGAGCTTAAACGGGAAATACAGAAACTAAAGCCTAAAAAAGCTCCGGGTTATGACCTGATTACAGGAGAACTTCTTAAAATGTTGCCTCGGAAAGCATTAACTAAGCTTCTTTTTATTATAAATGCAGCAATCAGATTAGAATACATACCAAGACAGTGGAAAGTCGCGGAAGTGATTATGGTTCTAAAACCAGGAAAATCACCGAATGAAATAAAATCTTACAGGCCTATTTCACTTCTTCCAATCATTTCAAAAGTTTTTGAACGGATATTACTCGGTCGCTTACACCCCATAATTGAACAGAAACGTCTTTTACCTAACCATCAATTTGGGTTTAGAAGTAAACATTCAACGGTGGACCAAGTACATCGAATTACAGATGTAATTGAGAAAGCTTTCGAAGAAAAGAAAATTTGTTCAGCCGTATTTCTTGACGTGTCGCAAGCTTTTGACAAGGTGTGGCACAAAGGCCTTACTTATAAACTAAGTCAAGTTTTGCCAGAACAATTATATAAAATCCTCGTGTCGTATCTTGAGCATAGACTCTTCCGTGTGAAACTTGGAAGCGAATATTCCGAGTTCAAAGAAATAATGGCAGGTGTACCGCAAGGAAGCGTCCTTGGACCAATCCTGTACCTCATATTCACTCGTGATATCCCACAAACAAACGATACAATAGTTGCAACGTTTGCTGACGATACTGCTATACTAGCAGTTGCCACAACAATAGAGGAAACAAATATTAAATTACAAAACGCTCTTAACGAGGTTAATGAATGGACTAAATCCTGGCGGATTGCACTTAATGAGAGCAAATCGATCCATGTAGATTTTTCGTATAAACGGACAAACAATTTGCCTGTATTTCTAAATACGGTTCGAGTCCCGTTTGCAAATGAAGCGAAATATCTCGGTATGACACTCGATGCAAAATTAAAATGGAAGTCGCATGTAAAAAAGAAATGCGAAGAACTTAAGAATAAATACAGAGAACTGTACTGGTTGCTCGGAAAATATTCGAAGCTTAACCTTGATAACAAGCTGCTATTATACAAGCAAGTGCTAAAACCGGTTTGGACATATGGTATACAACTATGGGGTTGTACCAGTGAAACGAATCTAAACATTTTACAAACTTTTGAAAACAAAATGTTAAGATCATTCGTCAATGCGCCGTGGTACATAAGGAACGAAGATCTACGCAGAGATCTGGGTATTCCCGCGGTTAAAGATGAAACAAAAAATTTTGCACGAAAACATAAAAAACGTTTATTAGGACACGTTAACACAACAGTCCTCCAAATTCTGGACGAAACAAATATATTGCGGCGTCTTCAAAGAACTAAACCCTTAGATTTGGCCCGATAATAACAAACCGCGCTATAATTGCGGAAAAGCAGGAACTCTCAAAGGAAAGTTACCTGCCAAACATATTATATAATCGTGATAAAAAAATTGCTGGATAAGTCGAATACTTAGTTGCAATAGAAATACCAAATGGGTGGTGGTTTTAGTGAGTAAAAATCTCACACTACTTTGGGCACGTGCTCATCGTGTCTATGAAGATTTCCACCAGCCCACGGAAAAAAAAAAAAAAAAAAAAAAAAAAAAAAAAAAAAATTTTTCATCAAAATTTTTAAGATTATGAAATTTTTACACGACCCTAGGGTAACGATAAATTTTCTTTTTTCATCAAAATTTGAAATTTTTACACGACCCTAGGGTCACGGCAAATTTCCATTTTTCATCAAAATTTTGAGATTTTGAAGTTTTTAACCGACCCTAGGGTCACGATAAATTTTCATTTTTCATCAAAATTTGAAATTTTTACACGACCCTAGGGTCACGGCAAATTTCCATTTTTCATCAAAATTTTGAGATTTTGAAGTTTTTAACCGACCCTAGGGTCACGATAAATTTTCATTTTTCATCAAAATTTTGCAGATTTTGAAATTTTTACACGACCCTAGGGTTACGGCAAATTTCCATTTTTCATCAAAATTTTGAGATTTTGAAATTTTAAGCCGACCCTAGGGTCATGATAAATTTTCCTTTTTCATCAAAACTTTTCAGATTTTGAAATTATTACACAACCTTAGGGTCACGATAAATTTTCATTTGTCATCAAAATGTTTCAGATTTTGAAAGTATTACACAACCTTAGGGTCACGACAAATTTTCATTTTTCATCAAATTTTTTTTGTCAATGTCAATGTCCATTGCTGAGTCTTTTAACAAGGGCTATGTCTATGTACAGCTTACTAAAGATTTTTCAAACAATTTTTCTCTCAAAACGACAAAGGATTTCTTCAACCCCTTTTGATTAGGGCCTTATAAAGGATCTCCTTAGTAGTTCAAGTGAGAGTGTTACTACTAAATTGCCTTTTTAGCACGAAAAAACAGCAGTTATAGGTAAAAATAAACTTAATATTTTATTTGCAAATAAATTGTATAATAACTATCTAGGATACACAAAATTACAATAAGGTACTATATACAAATTATATCTCTCAACTTAAAAATCTACATCGTGCCATTCCATATCGCTGGCATTCCCAACTCTACACCACACTTTGGATTATCGTCCATTCCACAGGGATACCAGTGCGGCCATTTGATGATCTCCTTGTACACATTGAAACCCGGACTTCGTGTAGACTTTGTCTATAAAATATAAAATTCAGACGTCAGCTAAAACCCTCAAAAGCTCTGCATATCTACGTTACCTGATTCTGTGCTACCAATTTGTAATCAATAGCGAGGTGCTTATTTGTTATTCCGTACGCAAGTAGAAATCTGGCAGCCTCTAGCTGCGTATCGGCTGGCTTGTGACGTATATAATCGCCCATGAAAGTCACTGCTATTGTATTATTTGCATAGGTATTGGCAAAGTCCCAACCTCGTCCCACATAGACATTCCCATCGTTTCCAACCTAATAAGGACATGATTTGGTTTATAAAAAAAAATCAATTTTCCTTTTGCCTGACTTACATAAAAGTTTGACGAAATATCCGGCAAGCCTTTCTCGGCGATTGATGAATCCTGGAGGGTTCGCATTTTAATCGAACACTTGTAGATGTTATAACATGGATTGGACTGGACCCCGACGTGTGTTATCATCACATATGGGATTGGATGGCTTAGACGAATTGTTAGATTTTTTGCTTGTTCGGATGTACCCCACTGCTCGCGATCGACTACAAGATGACCGTTTCCTAAATTCGGAACTGAGATACTTGAAATATTTTTTTTATTGATACATTTGAGTAAAAAAAAATATAGGATAGGATTTATAGAAGGACTGTTGTAATGGAGGATTGAATGTGACACTTACATGTTCCGGTTTCGTAGTTGTTACCGAAAAGGATTTCCCGATAACTTGTTTTTGTGCCACGCCTTAGTTCCAGATAGACTACTAGGCCTACGATTATAAGGATTATCACAGCTAGGACAATGGCAATCTTTGATGACGTGGTAAGACGTTGATATATGCTGGAATTGGCAGTTTGGCGATTTTGTGTTATACCTGCAAAAATAATTTATTGGTTTTGTGTAAATAAATACGATTTTATATATAAATTTAATTTTAGTTTAAATTTTAAGTAAAAAACTTTTAAAAATATTTCCTCTGTAGGTGACCTAGAATATGACCAAATATTTGGATATTTTCAGGTCTGGTGAAGGCTTTACAAAGACACCCCTTTATGTTTAGAGACGTAACGAACCTGGGATTTGACTAGCTCAATAAAGGAGAGTGCCAGACCTTAGGGATGAGAGTAGGAGTGCAACATATTCCGCTGTGTTTTGTGTATAAAATAAACCAGTTTCGATGATCGTTATGGTCTCCCAAGCAATAAAAAGAGGAAAAGGTCAATGCCTATGCCCACTTATAGGTGGGTTTTCAGTAAATCGGCATAGGATAGTTAAATGGAACGCTGATTTGGTCAATGAGCCTTTTAAGTACTGACAACTACATATATAGGATTCATCAGGCGCTTCCTATCTTTAAATTTAAAGTACGAGTTCTGAGTGAAACTGTATTCCAGTTAATTGATTAGAGACTGAGATGAATACACTATGGAAGTGGCAAACAGAGAGAGCAATTGATCTTTTTTTCGTTACGCCTTTTCGTTTCATAAAATTCAATTCACACCGAAACAGACTCTTCAATAAAAAAAAAAGTGTTTTTGAGATATCATCAATTTTGTATTCCTTTGAAAGGCCTATCGATGCCTTATAGGTATATGGAATATAACATCAGTCAAATATCCGCCGTGGCTTCTCTGATAACGCGCATCCGAAATGTCCAATTTCCCACGACTCTAGCGCATAAATCAGGCTGAATTTGACCGATGACATGGGTAATTTTGGCTTTTAAGGTCGCTGTGTTTGTGGCTTATTTGCATAGACCTGTGACTTCAGAAAACCCTACAAGGAAGAGTCTAACGGGTCAAATTGCACGATCAGGACGAACATTTCACATTACCTCTACGTGAAATGACCATTCCCTCGAATCGAACGTGCAAAATTTATAATGTAGCGTGAGCTGTGAGGCACGTAGCGCCATGTTGTTGCTTTGGTGTCCATATTGACCAATTCACGCCAAAATAAGTTAGTAATCATCGACCTATAGCGCTCGCCGTTGACATGGTCAACGTCGTTCTCGAAGATACCGATGACCGATGAAGCCGCCAGCCTAAAATCCACACCAAATAGTGACTTTTTCTGAATGCCTTGGACACTCTTGGATCTCATATGGATTGCTACCGTCCCAAATTCGACAATTTTGTTTGTTGACGTACCCATTTCCAAAAATGGGCCTAATCGCTGAAGATGAAGATTTTTCGATGAAAATTTGGGTCAGTTTCCAACAGCTACAGAGCCCGTTCAGAAAACACACGTTGGTGGTTGCCTATGGTAGTTTACTTTCAGCTTAGCATCCTGAATTTTGTACACCTGCAGAATCAAGTCACGACGCAAAAGTCGGCAAGTTGTGGTCTGCGAAAGGCAGAGTTTTTCAATAAATCTTGCGTTTCATCGACGCAAGGGTGTTGTTTTATCGTTTTTTGAACCAGTGGACTCAAATTTATCCTCCACACTACGAATAGTCCTCTTGCTAGAACGATTATGGTGACCCTCAAGTGAGTGAGTCGCGTGGAACGTTGCCCAAACAGAACACCCATTTTTATAAAGCAATTTTATCATTTGCACGTGTTTTTGAAGGCTTTGTCCGTCCATGGTGATTTGCCAAAACAGACTGAATACGACAGCCAATTTGACAAATGTGGCTTCAACAATATGCCACTATCAACTGTCATAGTTCTTAAGTCCCTCTTGAAAGACCCTTAAGTTGACGTTTCCTTAATTTAAAACTGAAGAAATTTTCGAAAGGGTGCAATTGCAAACCCCTCTGTTGAAGTGGGGGTGATTCTAACAAATACCTTGTTAGTAGGCAGGATATTAAGTGGGATAGTCTCAATGCTCAAACCTATATCAAACATTTGATAGACTCTGGATTCCAGATTCAGATTATGTTATCGAAAACCTCCATTATGATTGTTATTTGTACGCAATTCTTAAGAACACATATCAGAATCATCTTATTTACACTGTCGAATATTTGTTTTAGGGGGAAACACTGTGGCGTATGTGGAACACATTTTTGTAGAAAGAAAGTCTTAATGATATAAAAGAGGCCCATAAAGTTAGGAAGAGAAGACATCTTTCGCAGTATTTTCGAAAAACATAGCCCACACGACAAGACGTTTGGCAACGGACTTAGGCTACATATGGCTTAATGCCACTATAGCCAGAACACGGTTTCCTCACCTCGATATCCATAAGGGGACATGGCGGTATCCAGATCAACCAAATTGATCACATTGCGATAGAAAAGAGGCACGCATCCAATATTTTGTATGTCCGAAAATTCCGAGGGGCTAAAATCGATTCGGACCACTACATTATTGCAGCCAACAATGCGCATATGCACCACGCCTCAAAAAAACAGAAATACTGTGCAAAAAATTAATGTCGAAAGACTGCAATCGCAAGAGACCGCCAAGGGCTTTGCGCAATGCGTATCCCTTAACCACTCGACTAACACCATACCACGAGCATTGAAAAACAATGGCACGGATGGCAATGAAAGATTAGATCAGCCGCAACTGATGTGCTTGGTTTCTCGCGCCCACCAACAAGAAACCCCTGGTTTGATGAGAAATGCCGACAGATGCTTGCAGACAAGAACGAGGCCTACCAGGCTAAACTGCAGGTAAAGACGAGAGCTGCAATTGGGCTTAATAGGCAAAGAAGAAGGGAAGAACACCGACTTTTCTGAAAGAAGAAAAAAGAGCAAGAAAAGCGCGCGATCCAGGATATAGAGAAGTGCCACTCCAGGAACGATGTTCACAAGTTTTACCAAAGCTTAAAACGTCAAAAATGATACAAGGCTCGAACAGAATCCAGTCAAGATGAACAAGGAAATATCGTAGTTGAGACACAGTCGATGCTGAGGATATGGAAGAACCACTTCTGCAGACTGCTAAACGGCGATGACGAGCAACATTCCGCTGTCAGGCAGAAGGAACCATTCAAGATTGGCAACAACAGCGAAAACTGCCAACCACACGACCTAAGTGAAGTGAGGATAGCAATATCTAAACTCAAGCTTAATAAGGCTGCCGGAAATGACGGCCTTCCCGCTGAGCTTTATAAAGCTGGCGGAGATGACTTGGTAAGTAACATTCACCAACTCATAAGCCAAATCTGGTCGGTTGAAAGCATGCCTGAAGAATGGAACCTCAGCATCGTTTGCCCGATCCACAAAAGAGGAGACCCTCTGAACTGCGCCAACTACAGAGGCCTACATCGCCTACCAGATCCTATCTGCCGTAATATTTGAACGCCTGAAACCGTTTACCAACAACCTGATCGGCCCTTATCAGTATGGTTTTAGGCCAGGAAAGTCCACAATCGATCAAATCATCACACTTCGGCAGATCCTGGAAAAACCCAAGAAGTCCAAATCGATACCCACCACCTATTTATCGATTTCAAAGCCGCATACGACAGCATTTATAGAGACGAACTATACAGAGCCATGTCTAGTTTTGGTATACCGCCCAAACTCGTCCGTTTGTGTAGGATGACGATGGAGAATTCTCGCTGCACCATCAGGGTCGGAAACGACCTTACCGACACATTCGATACCAAAAAAGGATTTAGGCAAGGCGATGAGCTGTCATATGACTTTTTCAATTTGATTCTTGAGAGGATTGTGCAAAACTCCCGAGCCAACACCAGAGGCGTACTAGCATACGCCGACGATATTGACATCATTGGTAGGACTCAACGTGATGTCATAGCCACGTTTGCTAGTATAGAGAAGGAAGCGGCAAAAATGGGTTTAGCAGTAAATGAGGGTAAGACAAAGTATATGCTGTCAACACGAAACATCGACGAATTGGACAGAACGTTACCATTGACAGATATAACTTTGAGGTAGTACGGGACTTTGTCTACCTCGGCTCCGCTATGTAGTCTGACAACAACATCTCGTCAAAAATCAAACGAAGAATTACTCTTGCCAACCGCTGTTTCTTCGGGCTAAGAAGGCAATTTAGTAGTAAAGCCCTCACTCGAACTACTAAGGAGATCCTATATAAGACCCTGATCGAACCAGTTTTGCGTTACGGTGCTGAAGCATGGACCGTATCAAAAGCGGATGAAGAAATCCTTGGTCGATTCGAGAAAAAAATTCTTCGAAAAATCTTCGGTCCCGTTTGCGTTGACGGGCTATGGAGACAAAGATTCAACCAAGAACTATACGAGCTGTACAGCGACATATCCCTACTCAAAAAACAGCGCATTGGACGTTGAAGATGGCTAGTATATGTAGAACGAATGGACACCAATACCCCGGCTTGCAGAGTCTTTGATTCCCAGCCAAATGTCGGACGCAATAGAGGAAGACCGTGCCTTAAGTGGCGCCCACAAGTAGAAACTGACCTCAATTAACTTGAAGTGCGCAACTGGAGGCAGTTAGCTAAATAGCTAAGTACCGGCATGTTGGCTGAGGCCCAGGTTTATTCCGGACTGTAGCGCTACTTAAGTAAGTATGTTAGTAAGTGTACGACAGCATTTATAGAGACGAACTATACGGAGCCATGTCTAGTTTCAGTATTCCACCCAAACTCGTCCGTATATTACATTTTTTCACAAATATCAAAGTTGAATTGACGTTTGCCGCCATCTGCTAAAATTATAGCCTCTTCCGATAGAGATGGCTTGTGCGACACCTTATTCTTAATTAAATTTTCAAAAAATATATCTAAAATGCAAGATTACATTCATGATCACTTATTATGAATGATCCCTTTTTGTATTCTATAACTCTTTGTCATTTGGCATTGGATTACTGGGATAAGACCATAGACCAAAGTTCTTCGATTCTTGCGATCATTTTACCAATCCCCATCATATTTTAGGAAGGCTGTGATCGCGCATTTTCTTTATAAGCTGATCGTGTCAAATTGAAGATCACTCATATCGCAATTGAAGATCACTCATATCGCAATGCAGAACCTTGGCGATAAATTCTAAATGTAAGCGAAACTTTCTTACATATAGAATGCGTTTTAAAGTGTATCGATCTTGCGGCTAATAAATATGTAAGCAGCATCGCTTGATCGTTATCTGAATCAGTCGAAAAAATAAAAATAAAAATAAGACATTAGTTCTTGGATTTGTTTATATTTCTTAGGGTATGTGGTGATCGCATGTTTTACAATGAAATCACAACGATCGTGGTGATTACTTTATAAAATAATGAATCGATCTTCACCTGAACCGTATCGATACAAAATTGGGCTAAAATTGTTGGGATCAAATACGTGGACAATTTTTGATCGATAGTCATTGATGATCGCATTTTTTCTATTAAATCTCAACGATCGTGTCATTTTTCATAGCTGAATGGAACGATCATGATACGGGACATTGTGAAACTAAATATTGTAGTAGTATTAAGTAGGTGTACGTATATGTTATTAATAAAGAGAGTACACCACTCTTAGTTCTTAAGCGTAAACGTTGTACCTTAAACTGAATCGGACGTGTTTATTATTGCTTACAATATTTGATAACAATTTGTGGAACAGTAGGATCACCTCTAGATCTTTCGCGATCAGTGATCCTGATCAGTAACTATTTAACTATAACCAACATGTTGAGTATTATACAGTTCTCACTACTTGAAACGTTAGCTAACATCGCTCCGTTTCGTAATCCGAGAAAGACAAACTGGGACACCTTCATCTCCGTAGTCTCCGAGCACACCTTTAGTAGTGTCGCACGAAACCAATCAGATGTCGACAAAAACGTCAACGAACTCGTCTCGGTGCTAAAGAATGCTTTTTCAAAAGCGTGCCCACTAAGCAAAGATACAAAAAAGAAAAAGAAACAAAGCCACTGGTGGTCTAGGGAACTGGCCAGACAACACAGCGCAACGAGAGAACTCTTCAAAATAGCAAAAAGATCAAACGCAGAAACAGACTGGCACTTTTACAGAACCAGCCTCTGTAAATTCAAAAAAGAGACCAGAACGGCCAAAAGAAAGGCTTGGAAAGAATTCTGCAACAGTATCGAGGATAACAATGAATCTGCCAGATTGAGGAAGATACTATCGAGAGAAGCAAGCAGCCCAGGTTTTCTCAAAAATTCAGCAAATGAATGGACGGAATCAACCGCTGATACCCTGAACCTTCTTTTAAGCACACACTTTCCGAACTGCAAAACGGTAGACGAAAATGTCATCGTAAATAAAAAAACGGACCACACAACGGACAACATGGGTGACAACTCTCTCTCTCTCTCTCATTAATACGATAGTGTGCAAGGAAAAAATTGCATGGGCCATTAATTCATTCAAGCCCCATAAATCAGCCGGCCCTGACGGCATAACCCCTATCATGCTACAAAAAACTGCTAAGCACATAATGCCAACACTGCTCACTATCTTTCATGCATGTCTAAAACTAAACCACATACCACAAGTGTGGCGTGAAGTTAAAGTTATATTCATACCGAAGGCAGGTAAATGCAGCCACACCGTAGCGAAGGATTTCAGACCCATAAGCCTGTCCTCCTTCCTACTGAAAACGATGGAACGATTACTCGACATCCATATACGTAGCAACCTGAATCCAGGTTACCTATCTGTAAGCCAACACGCCTATACAAAGGGTAAATCGGTGGAAACGGCTCTACACGAAGTAGTTCGCACAGCAGAAAATTCACTGCACTACAAAGAATATACGCTAGCAGCCTTTCTAGATATAGAAGGAGCCTTCAACAACGTTACAACTGAAGCAATTACTGAGGCACTTACCAAAGCTGAAATAGGAACGGTTTCTAGCAATTGGATCTTAACCATGCTCAATAACCGGATCATTTCGTCAACACTAGGCGATTTTACCAAAAGGATCACAACGGCAAGAGGTATCCCACAGGGAGGCGTACTATCCCCACTCCTCTGGCTATTAGTAGTCAAAGAGGCACTTAAAAGGCTATCACTGCAATAAAAACAGTGGCATACGCTGATGACGTAGTCCTCATGGCGTGCGGAAAATTTCCACCGACACTGAGTGAAATTATGCAAAGAAGTCTCAATAATCCGAAGTTTCTTGGGGGCTGGGTGTAAATCCAAACAAAACAGAACTGGTTCTCTTTACTAACAGCAGATCGATACCAGCATTTCTGGCACCGTCTTTGGAAGATTCGACTCTCTCATTGTCAGCAAGCGCGAAATATCTGGGGTGATACTCGATAGTAAACTGAACTGGAATCTAAACGTTGAAGAAAGAGTAAAGAAAGCAAATATTGCCCTCTATAGCTGCAACAGAATCTGCGGCAAAAAATGGGGCCCATCCCCGAAGGTCACAAAATGGCTATACACAGCCATTATCAGACCAATCCTAACATACGGTTGCTTGGTCTGGTGGAATGGAAACGGGCAATCTACTTACGAAGCCTTTTGGCCATAGCTCAATATTAAACTCAATGGCATATGCGGATGTAGCATCTGACTACATGATCCCATATCACGACTTTGATACTAATTACTCTATCAGAATACCAAGCAGAGACGAATGGTCTTCAAACAATGTGTTATCTAACACAGAAATAGCAATCTATATCGACGGATCCAAAATGGAAGTCGGAGTGGGTGTCTGGTGTCTACTCTGAAAAGATCGGGCTAGCTACATCCTTAAGATTAGCAAACTCGTGTAGTGTATTCCAAGCTGAGATCCTGGCCATACTCGAAGCTGCCGAATCGGCTAGGGTATTGGACATATCACATGAGGATATCTCCATCTACGTGGATAGTCAAGCGGCCATTAAAGCTCTGGCATCCAATATAACGGGTGATTTTTTAGCTGGTTTGGTTTTAGCAACACTGGTTTTGACAGCTGACGTGTGTTTAGTACCTTGTGTCACTGTCAAACAGCTTCAGTTTGGTTTGCAATTTAACCATGGATCGTCTTACAAATGAACAACGCTTGCAAATTATTGAATTTTACTATCAAAATTCGTGCTCGGTTCGAAATGTTCATCGCGCGCTGCTTCCATTTTATGATCGGCATTCTCGACCTTCTGAGCAGTCTATTCGGAAGATTGTGACCAAATTTCGCACCAAATTTACTTTGTTGGACATTAAACCACCAACACGTTTACGTACTGTGCGTAGTGAAGAAAATATTGCGGCCGTATCAGCTAGTGTGACAGAAGACCGCGAAATGTCGATTCGGCGCCGTTCCCAGCAGTTAGGCCTTTGTTACAGCACTACGTGGAAAATTTTGCGGAAGGATTTGGGCGTAAAGCCTTTTAAGATACAGCTGGTGCAAGAACTAAAGCCAGCCGACCTACCACAACGCCGAATTTTTGGTGAATGGGCTCTTGGAAAGCTGGCCGAGGATCCGCTTTTTTATCGAAAAATTGTGTTCAGCGATGAGGCTCATTTTTGGTTGAATGGGTACGTAAATAAGGAAAATTGCCGCATTTGGAGTGAAGATCAGCCAGAAGCATTGCAACAGCTACCAATGCATCCCGAAAAAGCCACTGTTTGGTGCGGTTTATGGGCCGGCGGCATTATTGGGCCATATTTCTTCAAAGATGATGCGAATCGCAGCGTTACTGTCAATGGTGAACGCTACCGAGCGATGATAACAAACTTTTTTTTGCCCGAAATGGAAGTTCTTGACTTGCATGATATGTGGTTTCAACAAGACGGTGCCACATGCCACACAGCACGCGAAACAATGGCGCAATTGCGAGGCGAGTTTGGTGAACAGTTAATTTCACGTTTCGGGCCGGTCAATTGGCCGCCTAGATCGTGCGATTTGACACCATTAGATTATTTTTTGTGGGGATATGTCAAGGCTAATGTCTATAGGGACCATGCATTCATTCGTGAGATACCGGCCGATATGTGTGAAAGAGTATGCCAAAATTGGACTCAGCGGATGGGCTACCTGAGACGCAGTCCCGGTCAACATTTGCATGAAATTATCTTTAAACATTAAATTGCATTCAAACTATCGATTCAAATAAATATTTCATTCATTTTTTCGAATTTTTTGTGTTTTTTTTTTTTTTAAAAAGTTCTAAACCTCTTAAAAAATCACCCGTTAGTAAAATCACGGGTAGTTGGACGCTGCCGCGAAGAGCTGCAGGCTCTTTGTAACCAGAACAAAGTACAAATTATATGGGTGCCAGGACATAATGACATTATAGGAAATGAGAACGCAGGCGAACTAGCCAGACTAGGATCGTCCAGTTGCATTTCCCTAGCTGATAAAAGGGTCAATCCCCCGCTAGCATCTAAAAAACATGAAATAACTAACACACTCAAAAAGCAACCATAACAAGATGGCAAAATACAATAACTTGTACACACACAAAATCTCTCTGGCCAGAATTAAGCGGCAGCAAATCAAACAAGCTATTAGCTTTGAATAGAGCTTCCATTTCTATAGCGTTGAGAGTGATAACAGGTCACAACCTGTTGGGTAAGCACTCAAATAAGATAAAACTTACTGGTGCGAACCAACTTTGCAGGATATGCAGCGACCCTGACGTCGAAGAAGATGTCTCACACCTGCTATGCCACTGCCCTGTGATCAGTGGCAGTCGTCTTAAAATACTATGCAGCCTTTACTTCGATGACCTAAGTGACCTAACGACTATCCCAATAGCGCTGATAGTCCGGTTTTGTAGCAGATCAGGATGGAGCAACTACCTCTTTGAGGCTGAAGGAGCAACACAGACCAGCACCGCATAAGTATCACTACTGAACTTAACCAGGTATCCTCTTTCTCTATTTCAGGATACTTCTTCGAAGGGTATCGCTATAGGCCCACGTAGGCCTATGCGAGTTTGACGACTCACCCGAGCGTCAACAGCCCATCTAACCTAACCTAACATGTTGAGAATGTTTTACCTTATTCTAGAACCATATTGACCATTTTTAACATCTACCTATACTATCACAACACAAATTAAACAATAAAATCATTGCAGATATAATAAAAAATCCACCCCCAAATTATACTACACTAACACCAACACTACCCATATAAACATGGAAAAGTTGTTGACTTCAGTCACAACCATTTCTGATTCACATATGACATGAGTGGAACAATAACAGAGACTTTTCAGACCATTCAAGCCCCCTTTTGCATGTCTCGCTTCCTAATTGCGTACTCGTACAATTTAAATAAATAATAACCCACATGACAGCTTTATCATTGTGGGTCGGATTTCGACGCCCTTTCAGGACCATATCACAATAAATGCCATTTTGTTGTAAAAAAAAATGAAAAAACACTGCAATAACTGTTTTCATAGATAAATAAACAATCAGTCTTCAAGTAAGTATGCGGTTACAATTCCTTATCTTTGCGGGACTCATATGATTGTGAATACAGTCACCCAGTCACGTTCCCCTTGGCTTAGGGAACCGCCGCCGCCCTAAGAAGCCAAGAAAAAAATCTCCAAAGTATTACGTTTCCTCACTTGCTTGTCAGCTTTATGACTAATTCACGTATATTTAGCTGCAATATTTAATTTAATTGATTTATATACAATTACACACGTTTGAGTTCCGTCGTTGGAGGCTGCTGCTGCTGACTCCAATTGCGATGTCGTTTTCTCGTTTTCTCCGAATTCACTTTGAGTAAAAGTTTCATTTTCAGAAATACTCGTCAAAACATTCAAAAAGATGAAACAGTTCGTTACAGGAAATAAAAAAAAAAAATATCACTCAACACATTGATTGGTGGGATTGGCCAAGATCACAACAAATTCACCGGTACGGGGGGTGAATTTAGCGCGCCGCGTTTACACACAAGAAAAACACAATTTCCCGTCGTCCGTGCTCGGTTGTACGTTCTTTCGACTTGCAGTTGAATTTGATTAGGTGGGTACTCACAGCGAGAACCTCAAACCGGATGACTACAACGACTAACTACTTAAGTGACTTGAAACGGTATACGGTCGCGAAAGATACGCGCGGCGAATACAACCTGCACATGTATTCAATCGCTTTATGAGTTGGGGTTTGCTTTGCCAAACGACAGTTTTGACACACAGATAGTCTGACAGAAAGAAAGTAAAAATCTATCACGGAATGGCTGTGTGTGGTGGTTCTGTATTCACGTCACCAGCACCGTAGTTTGATGGAATCAGGTTGACAGAAGGAAGGAAGTGGTTCCCCAAAGCAGAATTCTTCGATTTTAGGTTGATTTTTTGGAATATCTACGTAGGTGGATGAGTGTGTATGGCGTAGCAACGGTTTTCGATGACGATGGGGACCGCTTCAAGTCCGTCAAGTCACCACCAAGTGAATTATCTACTGAACATGGTATTCCCGATGAGAAATGATGTATGCGGCGCAGCGCTACGATGTGTGCCGTAAACCTGATTCGCAGACGTACTGTGAAATCGTAAGTGAGGAGAATCGTTGCGAACTCACCCGCAGAGTGATGATCCACGGATCGTGACAGTGACGACATTTGTTACGTGCCCTGACTGTAGAGCAGTTTTTGTGAACCCCTATTGAAATATTCGATTTTAATTGTGCTGAATTATATTTTTAAGTAGGAGGGAGTAACTCTCTGGGATGAGGTGGGCGGGGAGAGGGCATTGACAATGAAAACGGAGATGTGTACTTAATTTGTTTATTTTGGAGGTTTTGTCAGTTGAAAACAGTTCACTTGTCATTGTTGCCTTGTAATTTTGGATACGCAAATGGTCGAATGAATACAAATGGGCGTCAAATGTCAGTCGGCTTACTGCGGTCAAGGTTACCGCTGTGAAGTTAATAATGGCGGTTGTCAACTTCAATTTTAGCAATAACCTTCATGTTCTTGGTAGAACGGTAGACTTTTAATGGGTTAATGTGTTTTAGAACTTGGTATACGATTTCAAATAAAAACTAAGAAAAGGCTACAATCCACTATGCGAAACCAAATCCCATTCCATCCATAAATTAAACACGCAATTATATGAAAACTTAAGTTTTCGCCTAGCTGGTGCCTACCAACGACGACTCTTTGCCTTTCCGTGGGGACCGCTGAGTGCCTAGTTCCTTGACCATAAATAGGGTCTCAATCCCTGTCACCCGCTCCCACCCGCTCTCATAGAAGAAGATTTGGTGGAAGATTTGTACTCACACTAATGCACGTAATCCATTCCAGGCGGCAGCGGAAGAAATTCCAAGATGGAATCAATGGTGGCGTCACAGTCTGGACAGAGTGAATAGTCTCACTTTGCTGCTTGACATATTCGGACAACAGCTCACTTAGGAATTTCAAGGGTAAATCAGGCCCCTTGAACAGAGATGGTGGCCTATGAGACGATATGCCAGCGGCAGCGCTCTCTCGTAGTGAATCGCCCAATGTCCCACGGCATCTAATAAGTTGGAACCGGGCCTCCAGGTTGCGGGTTTTGCTTTGGATTAACTACCCAATTAAGGAAGAACATCTTGTTACGAAGCAACCAAGAGCCTCGAAAAGGTCTGATTTAATTGTTGAGGACGATGCTAAACGAATTACGTATCTTCACCTGGAATGTGAGAACATTAAACAGGAGAGATCCAACAGCGGAATCCCTAAGCCGTTACAAAGCAGACATTACTGCCATCCAGAAAATACGATGGGATGGGCCGCTGAAAAAGAGTGTTAAAAGCAGTGACATCTAGTACGGTCCGTGTTATAGTGAGCAAAAACAGCGCCTATTCGAGTTTGGATGTGTTATAAGTGCAAGACTTAGGCAAGAAGTCTTATTCTTTAAAGACATTAGCAAACGCATTGTTACAATCCGCATCAAGGCCAAATTCGTCAAAAAAGGGTTAAAAGCTCACGATAAGTGGGGGGGGGGTAAATATGACATAGTGAGAGACTGCTGCTACAAGTTCCTTGACAAAACCTTTGTGTGACTACGGTAGGAATAGAAGACATTTTTAGCAGTATTATCGGAAAACACAGCCTCCACGACAGCACGTTCTGTCAACGGCCTTAGGCTTCGCTGACTTCGCTGATGAACGAAATGCCACTATAGCCAGTACACACCCACCAGCAAGAAAATGTTGGTTTGATGAGGAACACTCGATACAGATACTCGCAGCCAAAAACGAGGCTAAGATAAACAAGGTTAAGCTGCAGGTAAAGACGATAGCTGCCATTGAGAACTATAGGCAAAGAAGGAGGGAAGAACACCGGCTTTGAGAAAGAAGAAAGCAAAGATAAATGCGCTATCGAGGATATAGAGACCTGCCACTCCAGGAATGATATTCGCAAGATTCCGTCAAAGCCAAGGATACAAGGCTCGAACAGCATCCCGTCGAGATACGAAAATATCGTAGTTGAGGCACTGTCGATGCTGAGGATATGGAAGAACCACTTCTGCAGACTGTAACACAGCGATGACGAATTACATTCCGCTGTCAGGTAGAATTAACCATTCAATATTGGTGACGACAGCGAAAACTAACAACCACCCGACCTAAGATAAGTGAGGATAACAATATCTTCTTTTTTTTTTTTAAATTCTGACCTGCCTAAGCAGTAATATACACATCGACCTAAAAGATCTATTGTGCTTGCCGTCAGATGTTTTTTAGGTTAGTAGCGCTTCTACTTTCCTAATGTAGCTGATAAAACTTTCAGCCCAAGAATTCCTCAGTTCTTCTACTTACTTAAGTGGCGCTACAGTCCGGAATGAACCTGGGCCTCAACCAACATGCCTCTCCAATTAGCCCGGTCCTTAGCTAACTGCCTCCAGTTGCGCACTCCAAGTTGGTTGAGGTCGGTTTCCACTTGTGCGCGCCACTTAAGGCGAGGTCTTCCTCTACTGCGTCCGACGTCTGGCTGGGAATCGAAGACTCTGCGAGCCGGAGTATTGGTGTCCATTCGTTCTACATGTCCTAGCCATCTTAAACGTCCAATGCGGAGTTTTTTGACCAGGGGCATGTCACTGTACAGCTCGTATAGTTCTTGGTTGAATCTTCGTCTCCATAGCCTGTCAACGCAAACGGGACCGAAGATTTTTCGAAGAATTTTCCTCTCGAATCTACCAAGGATTTCTTCATCCGCTTTTGATACGGTCCATGCTTCAGCGCCGTAGAGCAGGACTGGGATGATCAGGGTCTTATATAGGATCTCCTTAGTAGTTCGAGTGAGGGCTTTACTACTAAATTGCCTTCTTAGCCCGAAGAAACAGCGGTTGGCAAGAGTAATTCTTCGTTTAATTTCTGACGAGATGTTGTTGTCAGAGTAAATAGCGGAGCCGAGGTAGACAAAGTCAAAGTTACTACCTCAAAGTTATATCTGTCAATGGTAACGTTCTGTCCAATTCGTCGATGTTGTGAGTCCTTTCGTGATGACAGCATATACTTAGTCTTACCCTCATTTACTGCTAAACCCATTTTCGCCGCTTCCTTCTCTATACTAGCAAACGTGGCTATGACATCACGTTGAGTCCTACCAATGATGTCAATATCGTCAGCGTATGCTAGTAGTTGCACCGACTTTTGGAAAATTGTGCATCTGGTGTTGGCTTTGGAGTTTTGCACAATTCTCTCGAGAATCAGATTAAAGAAGTCACATGACTTGACTTCGCCTTGCCTAAATCCTTTTTTGGTATCGAATGTGTCGGTGAGGTCGTTTCCGACCCTGATGGAGCAGCGAGAATTCTCTATCGTCATCCCACACAAACGGACGAGTTTGGGCGGTATACCAAAACTAGAGATGGCTCTGTACAGTTCGTCTCTATAAATGCTGTCATATGCGGCTTTGAAATCGATGAATAGGTGGTGGGTATCGATTTGGACTTCTTGGGTTTTTTTCCCGGATCTGCCGAAGTGTGAAAATTTGATCGATTCTGGACTTTCCTGGCCTAAAACCACGCTGATAAGGGCCAATCAGGTTGTTGGTAAACGGTTTCAGGCGTTCACATATTACGGCAGATAGGATCTTGTAGGCGATGTTGAGGAGACTTATGCCTCTGTAGTTGGCGCAGTTCAAAGGGTCTCCTTTTTTGTGGATCGGGCAAACGATGCTGAGGTTCCATTCTTCAGGCATATTTTCATCCGACCAGATTTGGCTTATGAGTTGGTGGATGTTACTTACCAAGTCATCTCCGCCGGCCTTATAGAGCTCAGCGGGAAGGCCGCCATTTCCGGCAGCCTTATTAAGCTTGAGGTTAGATATTGCTATCCTCACTTCACTCAGGTCGGGTGGTTGGCAGTTTTCGCTGTCGTTGCCAATATTGAATGGTTCGTTCTGCCTGACAGCGGAATGTTGTTCGTCATCGCCGTTTAACAGTCTGCAGAAGTGGTTCTTCCATATCCTCAGCATCGACTGTATCTCAACTACGATATTTCTTTGTGCATCTCGTCAGTATTCTGTTCGAGCCTTGTATCCTTGGCTTTGACGTTTTACACTTTGGTAAAACTTGCGAACATCGTTCCTGGAGTGGCACCTCTCTATATCCTCGATCGCGCGCTTTTCTTGCTCTTTTTTCTTCTTGCTGAAAAGCCGATGTTCTTCCCTTCTTCTTTGCCTATAGAGCTCAATGGCAGCTCTCGTCTTCACCTGCAGCTTAGCCTTGTAGGCCTCGTTCTTGGCTGCGAGCATCTGTCGGCATTCCTCATCAAACCAGGGGTTTCTTGCTGGTGGCCGCGAGAAACCTAGCACATCAATTGCGGCTGATCTAATGGCCTGTTGGCATCGTTGCCATTGCTCTTCGACATTCGATGCTGGTGGTATGGTGTTAATCGAGAGGTTAAGGGATACGCGTTGTGCGAAGGTCTTGGCGGTCTCTTGCGATTGCAGGCTTCCGACATTAAATTTTTTCACAGTATTTCTGGATTGTTGTGGCGTGGTGGATATCCGCATTCTTACCTTGGCTGCTACAAGGTAGTGATCCGAGTCGATGTTAGCTCCTCGGAATGTTCGGACATCCAAAATACTGGATGTGTGCCTCTTATCTATCGCAATGTGATCAATTTGGTTGACCGTTCGTTGATCTGGAGACCGCCATGTCCCCTTATGGATATCGAGGTGAGGAAACCGTGTGCTGCCTTTAGTGGCATTTCGTTCCGTAGCGAAATCAATTAGCCTAAGTCCGTTACCAGACGTGTTGTCGTATAGGCTATATTTTCCGACAGTACTGCTAAAGATGTCTTCTCTTCCTACCTTTGCGTTAAAATCTCCCTGCACGATTTTAACATCGTACTTCGGTAGTCGCTCATAGGTTTTGTCAAGGAGCTTGTAGAAGCAATCCTTAGCTATATCATCTTTTTCTTCCGTCGGAGCGTGAGCGCATATAAGGCTTATGTTGGCTAATTTGGCCTTGATGCGGATTGTTACTATGCGTTTGCTAATGTCTTGGAAACATAAGACTTCTTCCCTAAGTCTGGCACTTATAACAAATCCGCATCCGAATAGTCGCTGTTTCTGCTCACTATAACACGGTCCGTAGTATATGTCCTCAGTTCTTCGGGACTTAAAAATTCCCTGAAGAAAGATTCAAGATTCAACAAAACATTTGTTTTGTTCCCAGTTTTTTATGACCAGATTTATGGGTGATTTGAGGATTGCACAGAAGGGTTCAGGTCCAATTAAGGGGGTTTCCGAACCTTTTCTGACTAGTCAGACTTTTCGTTACCTTTAATTGCCTTATGTCCGGGGACCCATCATAGTCTGGTTTTGTTCCTGGAACTGAGTGTTTGGAGGGAATTGTAGTACTGACTTGGAGTCAATAATGTGTGAGCTAAGGCCTTTTATAGCTGCTTGACTGTCCGTGAATATATGGATGTTTGCGCCTTTAATACCTGAGTTGTGTATTAGGTTTGCGCATTCTTCTATGGCATGGAGGTCAGCTTGGAATACACTTGGGTTTTATCCCATAGGTATTGATTTGGTCCATGTATGCCAGCTCCTACCCCTGAGTCCATTTTAGAACCATCCGTATACCACTTTAGGCTGTTTAGGCAGTTTGATGGGTTATTGCTACACCATGCTTCTCTGGTTGTGATCTCCGTTGAGAATCTTTTGTCGAAGCATAGTGTCTTTGGTAAGCGGTCTGTTACCGCACAGATCATGTCAAGTTCTGGAAGTTCAGATAGAAGTTCAATTAGTTTAAGATGTTCGCTAATGTTTAACTCTTCCGCTTGTGTCAAACTTGCTGAGCTTCGAATTGCCACATTTTTTAATATAAATGTGGAGAGGTGTTAGTCCTATTAAGGCTTCCATAGCCGCTGTAGGACAGGTACGCATAGCTCCGGTAATGCCCAGACAGGCAAGCCGTTGTACCTTGTTTAATTTATTTATGGTTGTTTTTTGGGTGACTTTGTTCCACCATACTATTGAAGCCTATGTTATAATGGGCCTGACCATGATCGTGTAGATCCAGTGTGTGGTCTTTGGAGAGATTCCCCAGGTTTTACCATACATGCTTCGGCAAGCCCAGAAAGCTTTTGGTTGCTTTTTGGATTTTGTTGTTTATGTGGGAGTTCCAGCTTAGTTTTTTGTCGAGGATCACTCGAAGATATTTTACATCGTTGGAATACTCAATGTATGTACCATTAATTGAAATTTGGGTAAGATTTAATTTCCTCCTTTTTGTAAAAGGGACGATGATAGCTTTGCTGGGGTTTATAGAAATACTTTGTTTACTACACCAGTCTTATGATTATCTTAAGGGCGTTTGCAAACGTGTTGTAACCTCGTTTGGTTCTTTGCCCTTTATTATGATGACTAGGTCATCGGCGTATCCAATTATATTGAAACCTGCATTACTTAGGTCTTGAAGTAGAATATCGATAACCAGAGACCATAGTAGGGGTGAGAGTACTACTCCCTGAGGGCAGCCTTTAACGGCTGTTACTGATACTAAGGTCAGTCCTGATAAAGCAGTTATTTTCCGACTTTCAAGCATCGCTTTGATCCATTTGAGGGTGGAGTGATCTATTCTTCTATGAGTCAAAGCATTTGATATGGTCACACGGTTGCAACTTTGGTCATTTGCATCCAAATTTGGAAACTTTTTTTTCATCATATATATGCGAAGGCTACAATTCGCTGTGCGGATCGTTTAATACCCTATCCCATCTCATCCTTAATATTAATATTCCCAAAATGTGGGCTTTATAGCGATGAAATAAAAAAAATGTTCACAACATATTGTTCAGACAGTTAATAAAAATATTTTATGGTTCGACAAAAAACAACGTTTTTCTCCTGTGTGTCCTATGGGGGCTCCTGTGTGCCTCCAAAAAGTGGGCATGGGTTAAAATGAT
The DNA here is from genome assembly GCA_932526625.1 of Rhingia campestris. Taxonomy (NCBI): domain Eukaryota; kingdom Metazoa; phylum Arthropoda; class Insecta; order Diptera; family Syrphidae; genus Rhingia; species Rhingia campestris. Next base: position 22,899,086 of record OW052184.1, read on the forward strand.
CTAAAGACGAAATGTTCATACTATCATAACCAATGATCCTGCATCGAATTTTTTTTTTTAATATTTTAAAAATTTTCCGAAACAAGTTTTTTACTAAAAACGCACCCAAAAAATGGACTCCACCTACGCTGAACATGTTCTTAGAAAAAAGAGACGAGCAATCGCGGAAATATTTCGGAAACCGAAGGGACAGAAAGAGTTGTTAGTTGACGTATAACTTTCATAAAGGGGTGTCGGATACACAGGAATACTTAGCCCCAAAAACACCTCCTTATGATGCATGAAGCATTTCGCCTTCCCCCAATGGGAAAAAAGCGAACCACGATAAACTTTTGTTCTGCGTCAGCTTGGGCGGAGAATTCTACTAAAAATTTTCACCCAGTTGATGAGTTGATCACATGCCAAAATCTGCTGTTCATTGAGCCGCTTGACAATAAGGTAAGTAATTGAAACTGTCCCAAAAGTCGGCTTGACTTAACTGGAGATCACTGGTGCCACAAATTTACGCTTTAGGGATGAAGATTTAACAACTAATATTAAGAAAATTTGAGGCCCAACGATCTGGTGTAAACCTAGCGTTTAAAGCGTAAAGAAATTAACGACCAACCTACAAGATTCTCAACTCAAATCCTTTTGTAATGCAGTACAGAAAGACCATATGGAACGTGATAATTCACGCTAGTGACCAGGCGAAATTGGAAGCCATATTTATTAGTCCAGCTCACTTCAGCAGTCCCTAGAAGATGAATGGATGAATCGAATACTCATTAAAAATCTTACAAAGTTTCTTAGAGTCTCTTTCTGATAGATAGCGTTTTGCCTTCATAGCTCTAGCTATCTATGAAGGAACATGTCAAACTATTCACAAATTTAGATCCTTTTCATGCTTTGTAATGTAATAATTAATCGGCCATCCTAAACAAAATATTCCAGTGAAGGGGTCTACAAAAAGAAACTCCAACCTAAGTGCATCAATCCAGAAGCAGCATAACAATGACATATTGGTATCTCTTACCAGGAATGTATTTTAATAATTGTCCTACCCCACAGAAATAATTCAAGTTTCCACCGCATTCGCCATTCCTCCAACAAGATCCACGAGATGATCAAATATTTTCAAATATTTTAAAAATATACCGAAACACGATTTTTACTTAAAACGCCCCAAAAAGTGAACTTGGAAAAAAACTTTACATTGACGAAATATAGAGATTCTGTAGATATGTTGCTCACACACTTTTTAGAAATTCCTTACGGTTAAGCCAAAAACTACGTTTTCCTAAAAAAGGGGCGTGGAACTTGTTTTGCTTCACTGCACAAGAATTCTATATACCAAATATATAAGTGATTCTGAGTCGATCCATATATTTTGAGGTATATGTAGCTAAATTATTTCTCTATGTTACAAACTATGTATCAAAACTAATATGGGATAGTGTATAAAAATGGCAAACTCTATGATTTTTGGTGTATTTCATACAACGTTTTCAAATTTTAAGTATTTTGGTAACTTTTTACTGCGTTTGGTCGCTTTTTCTTAAATTTTGGTAACAAATTTTATTTTCAAGTGGCAACCGTGGATATGGAGCCATATCCAGTGTTGTCAAAATCACCCTCTAGGCACATAAAGCTACTTCTTTGCATACGAAACACTTTTTATGTGTGATGTTAAACTTAGAAGTGCTCCTTCCGTGGATTAACCTTTTTGGTAGGTGAATTGACAGGGGTGCAGAGGAGTGCTTTTATTTAAGCACTCTCTAATGTGTACGTCAAGTATTCTTTTCATTGTTTTCAGGAAAAACGATGTTAAGCTTATTGGACGGTACGATTTAGGTAGTTCTATTGGTTTGCCTGGTTTGGGGATAAATACCACGTTTACCTCCCTCCAGGTTTGTGGTATGTAGCCCCAATTGAAACTAAACCTAAATAAGGCGACCATAGTGGGTAAGTCCAAGCCCTTTTGTATAAGAGCAGGAAAGATTCCGTCTGTCCCTGGTGCCTTGTATGGTTTAAATGAGTTGATCGCCCATTTGACCTTATCCAGAGTGAAAAGTTTGCCATATAAACTATTAATCCTTTTCAGGTTTCTAGGGGGTGAGTCATCTATCATGTGTTCATGAAACTCACCTGTGATAGTGGAGCTGGGAAAGTGTACCTGAAGAAGTGTGGTCAACGTTTCTTCCCGGTCACATGTGATTTTACCGTCAGATTTGACTAGTAATCCCATGCAGTTTGTTTTATCTTTCGAGAGTGCCCTCTGGAGATGCGCCACCGCCGGAAGCTCTTCGAGTTCCTCACAGTATTTGCGCCAGGACGCTCTTTTAACAATTAACAATATCTCAACTGAAGCTAAACAAGGCTGCCGGACATGACGGCCTTCCCGCAGAGCTTTATAAAGCCGAAGGAGATGACTTGGTAAGTAACATCCACCAACTCATCTGCCAAATCTGTACGGATGAAAGTATGCCTGGAGAATGGAACCTCAGCTTAGTTTGCCCGATCCACAAAAAATGAGACCCTCTGAACTGCGCCAACTAAAGAGGCATAAGTCTACTCAACATCGCCTACAATATCCTATCTGCTGTAATATTTGGACTCCTGAAACAGTTTACCAACAACTTGATCGGCCTTATCAGTGGGGTTTTAGCCCAGTGAAGTCCACAACTGATCAAATTTTCAGATTTCGGCAGATCCTGGAAAAAAACCCAAAAAGTCCAAATCGATACCCACCACTTGCTTATCGATTTCAAAGCCGCATACGTCAGTATTTATATAGACGAAGTATACAGAGCAATGTCTGGTTTTGGTATTCCACCCAAACTGTTCCGTTTGTCCAGGATGACGATGGAGAATTCTCGCTACTCTATCAGGGTCAGAAACGACCTCACCGAGACATTCGACAATAAAAAAGGATTAAGGCAAGGCGATGTACTGTCATGTGAGTTCTTTAATTTGATTCTTGAGAGGATTGTCCATAACTATGAAGCCAACACCAGAGGCACAATCTTCCAAAATCAGTGCAGCTATGCCGATAATATCAACATTATCAGAATTAACTAACCCTGGCTTTAATTTAATCTAGAGTTAGCTTATGAAACAGTTATTCAGTGTAGGATTTATATTGACTCATGAGTAGTGACTAGGTATTCAATATGGGAGCACTGATGATTTACCGATCTTGCTGTCAAAACGTAATCAAAATGTATCGATTCTGCTCAGTTTTCAGCTGTAAGAACACACCTTTTCATACATTCTACACGTGTTCCACACGTCCCACAAAACAGCTGATGAACTCGCTGTCAAAACAATTGTTTTTTTTTCAGAAATTTACACACCAGATGAAATAAAAACAAAACAAGCGGCGGGCCTGAGAGTCAAAAACTGTTGTCAAAATCTTTAGATTTGTTTCATTTTGAACTTCAAATGCTATTATTAGTTTGATTATATTAGAATTCGTTTTATTATTCAATTACAATATTTTCACACACAAATGTTGCAGCTATTATCACAATTTACAGCTGATTGAAATGTCAATCGAAACCTGGTCAAAGTCGGTGTGAAAGCATACAGTGGTTTACGGAAACTTTTTGCCAAAAACTCAGTTTATGATTCGGTGTGTAAGCACTATTAAAATGGTTTTCCGCAAACAAATTTCAAATTTCAAAACAAGTTTCGTCGCGATCTTACAAGCCGTTTTCTTCTTAAAAGAGTTAAAGTTAATATTTCAAACTATTTCGAGTCGTTATTATCTGAATTTGATTTATCATACACTTACCTATTTATTTTCTTAAAAAAAATTAAAATAATGTTCACCTAACTAGAATAGCCAATTTTTTTTAGTTGCTATTTTAATGACAGGTGACATTTGCTATTTTATCCGGTTATTTAATGCCGAGTGAACTCACCAAACTCGCTGGGTTAAGTCGAAGTTAACTCTCGATTACAATTGACTGAAAAACAAGTTACTCGACTTAGCTCGAGTTTAATCCCGAAACTAGGATGATATCGGACTGGAAAAGCGAGTCTAAATAGCTGGATTGAGATTATTCCGAAAGAGCGATTGTGGTTTATAGAGGAGAGTGTTTCAGGTTGTTTCAAACTAAATTACGGTATGGGTACCTCAGTTCCAATTTTATCATCCACACTTCGTTTATTTAACATTAATTTTATTTTAGAAATAACTGGAAGTATATTTTATTTGTTTTACCGATGACAAAAGCCTTATTGCACCACTTCAACTGCGGTCATTTAGATTTGTTTTGTAAATCAATTTAAACAATCCTAAGTGGATTCCGATAAATCCAATTAATACTCAGACATGACAAGTCACCTTGGTTTATTGTATTCGATATACATCTTGATTGGTCAAATCGATTAGTCAATCTATATTGATCAGATTACTTAATTGAGTGTCGTTATAACATGACCTCTGCTATTTGGTTCAAAACACTCAAAGATAACGGAAAGAATTTTATAATGTTAATATAAAATTGATTGCAATCAGAAGTAACTTTATACGCATTGTAAAAAACAGCTGTACTTTATGATCATACTCATGAACAATTGTTGTGAGTCTTAGTTGGCCACGGAGGACTCTTCGATGTTGGAGAGAAGGGCTCGGCACGCTCGCGATTGCTCGGCTAAACTCGTCGGACGGGGGTTGTTCTTGCCCTTTCACCAAACATCTCAGCTCAAGAAACATTTTTTTTGCGTGCCAGAAAATACAAAAAGGAAAAAGAAAAAGGAAGCTACTCTACGCAGACCTCGGACAGACTAAATGGATCCTAAAATGAAAAGGACAGAAAATAGAAAAAACGGAAAAGAAAATATCAAATGCATATGCCAATGCCACTGTTAAAGACTGAGAAAAATCGCGGATCTAAACACTAGCCTAAAAAAACATAAAAATAAGCTAAACTTACTTACTTAAGTGGCGCTACAGTCCGGAATGAACCTGGGCCTCAACCAACATGCCTCTCCAATTAGCCCGGTCTTTAGCTAACTGCCTCCAGTTGCGCACTCCAAGTTGGTTGAGGTCGGTTTCCACTTGTGCGCGCCACTTAAGGCGAGGTCTTCCTCTACTGCGTCCGACGTCTGGCTGGGAATCGAAGACTCTGCGAGCCGGAGTATTGGTGTCCATTCGTCCTACATGTCCTAGCCATCTTAAACGTCCAATGTGGAGTTTTTTTTGACTAGGGGTATGTCGCTGCACAGCTCGTATAGTTCTTGGTTGAATCTTCGTCTCCATAGCCCGTCAACGCAAACGGGACCGAAGATTTTTCGAAGAATTTTCCTCTCGAATCTACCAAGGATTTCTTCATCCGCTTTTGATACGGTCCATGCTTCAGCGGCGTAGAGCAGGACTTGGATGATCAGGATCTTATATAGGATCTCCTTAGTAGTTCGAGTGAGGGCTTTACTACCAAATTTCCTTCTTTGCCCGAAGAAACAGCGATTGGCAAGGGTAATCCTTCGTTTGATTTCTGACGAGATGTTGTTGTCAGAGTACATAGCGGAGCCGAGGTAGACAAAGTCCCGTACTACCTCAAAGTTATATCTGTCAATGGTGACGTTCTGTCCAATTCGTCGATGTTGTGTGTCCTTTCGAGTTGACAGCATATACTTGGTCTAACCCTCATTTACTGCTAAACCCATTTTTGCCGCTTCCTTCTCTATACTAGCAAAGGGGGCTATGACATCACGTTGAGTCCTACCAATGATGTCAATATCGTCGGCGTATGCTAGTAGTTGCACCGACTTTTGGAAAATTGTGCCTCTGGTGTTGGCTTTGGAGTTTTGCACAATTCTCTCAAGAATCAGATTAAAGAAGTCACATGACAGCACATCGCCTTGCCTAAATCCTTTTTTGGTATCGAATGTGTCGGTGAGGTCGTTTCCGACTCTGATGGAGCAGCGAGAATTCTCTATCGTCATCCTACACAAACGGTGTAGGATGACGATAGATCGTCTCTATAAATGCTGTCATATGCGGCTTTGAAATCGATGAATAGGTGGTGGGTATCGATTTGGACTTCTTGAGTTTTTTCCAGGATGTGCCGAAGTGTGAAAATTTGATCGGTTGTGGACTTTCCTGGCCTAAAACCACACTGACACATATTACGGCAGATAGGATCTTGTAGGCGATGTTGAGGAGACTTATGCCTCTGTAGTTGGCGCAGTTCAGAGGGTCTCCTTTTTTTGTGGATCGGGCAAACGATGCTGAGGTTCCATTCTTCAGGCATATTTTCATCCGACCAGATTTGGCTTATGAGTTGGTGGATGTTACTTACCAAGTCATCTCCACCGGCCTTATAGAGCTCAGCGGGAAGGCCGTCATTTCCGGCAGCCTTATTAAGCTTGAGTTTAGATATTGCTATCCTCACTTCACTCAGGTCGGGTGGTTGGCAGTTTTTGCTGTCGTTGCCAATATTGAATGGTTCGTTCTGCCTGACAGCGGAATGTTGTCCGTCATCGCCGTTTAACAGTCTGCAGAAGTGGTTCTTCCATATCCTCAGCATCGACTGTGTCTCAACTACAATATTTCCTTGTTCATCTCGACAGGATTCTGTTCGAGCCTTGTATCCTTGGCTTTGACGTTTTACACTTTGGTAAAACTTGCGAACATCGTTCCTGGAGTGGCACCTCTCTATATACTCGATCGCGCGCTTTTCTTGCTCTTTTTTCTTCTTGCTGACAAGCCGATGTTCTTCCCTTCTTCTTTGCCTATAGAGCTCAATGGCAGCTCTCGTCTTCACCTGCAGCTTAGACTTGTAGGCCTCGTTCTTGGCTGCGAGCATCTGTCGGCATTCCTCATCAAACCAGGGGTTTCTTGCTGGTGGGCGCGAGAAACCTAGCACATCAGTTGCGGCTGATCTAATGGCCTGTTGGCATCGTTGCCATTGCTCTTCGACATTTGATGCTGGTGGTATGGTGTTGATCGAGAGGTTAAGGGATACGCGTTGTGCGAAGGTCTTGGCGGTCTCTTGCGATTGCAGCCTTCCGACATTAAATTTTTTCACAGTATTTCTGGATTGTTGTGGCGTGGTGGATATCCGCATTCTTATCTTGGCTGCTACAAGGTAGTGATCCGAGTCGATGTTAGCTCCTCGGAATGTTCGGACATCCAAAATACTGGATGCGTGCCTCTTATCTATCGCAATGTGATCAATTTGGTTGACCGTTCGTTGATCTGGAGACCGCCATGTCCCCTTATGGATATCGAGGTGAGGAAACCGTGTGCTGGCTATAGTGGCATTTCGTTCCGTAGCGAAATCAATTAGCCTAAGTCCGTTACCAGACGTGTTGTCGTGTAGGCTATGTTTTCCGACAGTACTGCTAAAGATGTCTTCTCTTCCTACCTTTGCGTTAAAATCTCCCAGCACGATTTTAACATCGTACTTCGGTAGTCGCTCATAGGTTTTGTCCAGGAGCTCGTAGAAGCAATCCTTAGCTATATCATCTTTTTCTTCCGTCGGAGCGTGAGCGCATATAAGGCTTATGTTGGTGAAATTCGCCTTGATGCGGATTGTTACTATGCGTTCGCTAATGTCTTGGAAACATAAGACTTCTTGCCTAAGTCTGGCACTTATAACAAATCCGCATCCGAATAGTCGCTGTTTCTGCTCACTATAACACGGTCCGTAGTATATGTCACAGTTTTTCATCCTCTTTTTGCCCGTCCCATCCCATCGTATTTCCTGGATGGCAGTAATGTCTGCTTTGTAGCAGTTTAGGGCTTCCGCTAGTTGTTCGCCTGCACCTCTCCTGTTTAATGTTCTCACATTCCAGGTGCAGATACGAACGTCGTTGTCCTTTTTTCGTTTAGCAGGGTCGTCAACAATAAAATCCGTCCTTTCCGAGGCTATTGGTTGCTTCGTTACCATGTTTTTTTTCTGTGGGTGGGTAGTTAACCCAAAGCACAACCCCCAACCTGGAGGGCCAGTTCCAATTTTTAGATACCCCTAGGACACGGGGGCATCAGTATCCACTACGGGATTGAGCGCTGCGGTTGGCCTTTCGGTTCATCCGCCACCATCTCTGTTCAAGGGGCCTGACTAACCCTTGAAATTCCTAGACAACCTGTTGTCCGAATATGTCAGAGCAGCTCATCTAGGTTCGCCTGGGACAGCAGGCCGGGTATTCATCCGTGCCATTCTCACCAGGGTGTTTATAGTGTTGCTGTTTTTCGTCGTGTTATCAACACTCGCACTTATCGTTTAGCAAGTCAAATCCGGTTGGATGAGACCAGTATCCGATGGTTACGACTTGGAGGTAAAGATAAGCACATTTGATGTGTAGTCAGAGTTGCAACACTGGGCATTGCCAAGTTAACGCCAATCAGAGTCTACCCTCGTTCTACAACACCCAACCAACCAAAAATAAGCTAAAACTTAATCTCATAATAAGCCCTAAAATAAACCTTAACTATCTTAAAACTAACCTAGAAATACCCTACACACGAAAACTTGATCCCAGTATCTTACAGCGATACCGGTTCGTCGTGATTCCGAATCACGCCAGATGTTGATTACAGAGTTTGGCCTTCCCACCCCTTGGTGTCATGTGACACATCCGTTGGCTATCCCCCTGGCCACGTCTACGAGAGAAAGCCCCTTGCACTTCTCAGCCGCAACCTTAGTCCTGAAAAATAAAAAAAGTAGTTCAAGTCATGTCAAGTCCTGTCGTCGTCAGTTTAACGTTCTGTTATGTCCATGTCAAATCACCAATGAACGGCCCGCCTACCGTACTCATGAATATAAAAAAAAAATATAAAATCATAAAAACGAAGCATTGGCAGCATTGATATTTATTTCTGTCATTCTGTATGGTGATGTCGTTTGTTAAAAAAAAAAATTGAACACCATATCCTATCCCATCCTCAAAATAAACATTCCAAAAAAACTGTGTGGTCTTTTAACTTTTACCAAAAATCAAATTTGAATTTAAACGCCCCAAAAAGAGGGCGTGGGTAAACACTTTTTATTAATGGCGGATCTTATAAGTTAGCAAGAACAAAGACCTTCCCAACTAACAATTATTCTTCCACAAGCAATTATTTCTATAGGCCTTATATAGTACTTGTGCACGGAGGTTAAGCATTTTGGCAGTCGATTGTTTGGGTAGAAGCTTCTTTAAGACATTAAAACAGAAAAATTCACAAGCATAACCGAAATTGTATTAGCGAAACTTCTGTAAGGTTGTTTTTAAGCTTCCGGAGATGTGTGTACATGTACCATAAGTTAAGAAGTTTCTGTAGAACTTCGCCCAAGTTAGTCCGTAGCATAGCACGTATAGAGCTTACGAAAGAAGTCTTAGAAAAGCTAAGGTTAAAAGATCGGAAAAAAGGTGAAAAGATCGGGACAAGGTGGTCAGATTGGAAAAAAAAGGTGAAAAGATCGGGCATCGGGAACCTACCGGAGAATGAGTCAACACGATTCAACTTCTTCGTTGTGCTTACTCGTCTTTCATGTTCGAGAGTACAGCCTAGTGGATAGCGTGTTGCACTATCGTGCAAGAGAACCCGAGTTCGAATCCCAGTAAGATGAGAGTTTTTATATAATTAATTGCATTGAATTTCATACAATCATAATAACGAATTTGGTTTATAAGAGATTGAAATTGCAATTAAGAGATTGAAATTAAAATTAATAAAAGTAAAAAATAATAATAATAAGAAAATATGAAAACAAAAACAAAATAATAAAAAATTATGTTATTTTTCAACTTCGAGAAGATTTGCAAATATTTTCGGAATGACTTTTTGCGAAGCCTATAATTTGCTTCTGTATGGCCTTTTATAAGCAAACTAAGATTTTTCTTTAAGGCTTATTAGAAGTACCTATGTAGAGAAGTCTTAAAACGGGTGATTTTTTAGCTGGTTTGGTTTTGGCAACACTGGTTTTGACAGCTGACGTGTGTTTAGTACCTTGTGTCACTGTCAAACAGCTTCAGTTTGGTTTGCAATTTAACCATGGATCGTCTTACAAATGAACAACGCTTGCAAATTATTGAATTTTACTATCAAAATTCGTGCTCGGTTCGAAATGTTCATCGCGCGCTGCTTCCATTTTATGATCGGCATTCTCGACCTTCTGAGCAGTCTATTCGGAAGATTGTGACCAAATTTCGCACCAAATTTACTTTGTTGGACATTAAACCACCAACACGTTTACGTACTGTGCGTAGTGAAGAAAATATTGCGGCCGTATCAGCTAGTGTGACAGAAGACCGCGAAATATCGATTCGGCGCCATTCCCAGCAGTTAGGCCTTTGTTACAGCACTACGTGGAAAATTTTGCGGAAGGATTTGGGCGTAAAGCCTTTTAAGATACAGCTGGTGCAAGAACTAAAGCCAGCCGACCTACCACAACGCCGAATTTTTGGTGAATGGGCTCTTGGAAAGCTGGCCGAGGATCCGCTTTTTTTATCGAAAAATTGTGTTCAGCGATGAGGCTCATTTTTGGTTGAATGGGTACGTAAATAAGCATAATTGCCGCATTTGGAGTGAAGATCAGCCAGAAGCCTTTCAACAGCTACCAATGCATCCCGAAAAAGCCACTGTTTGGTGCGGTTTATGGGCCGGCGGCATTATTGGGCCATATTTCTTCAAAGATGATGCGAATCGCAGCGTTACTGTCAATGGTGAACGCTACCGAGCGATGATAACAAACTTTTTTTTGCCCGAAATGGAAGTTCTTGACTTGCATGATATGTGGTTTCAACAAGACGGTGCCACATGCCACACAGCACGCGAAACAATGGCGCAATTGCGAGGCGAGTTTGGTGAACAGTTAATTTCACGTTTCGGGCCGGTCAATTGGCCGCCTAGATCGTGCGATTTGACACCATTAGATTATTTTTTGTGGGGATATGTCAAGGCTAATGTCTATAGGGACAAGCCCGCTCCGATTGACGCACTGGAAGCCAACATCCATGCATTCATTCGTGAGATACCGGCCGATATGTGTGAAAGAGTATGCCAAAATTGGACTCAGGGGATGGGCTACCTGAGACGCAGCCGCGGTCAACATTTGCATGAAATTATCTATAAACATTAAATTGCAAGATTCAAACTATCGATTCAAATAAATATTTCATTCATTTTTTTGAATTTTTTGTGTTTTTTTTTTTTTAAAAGTTCTAGACCTCTTAAAAAATCACCCGTTATAAGCAAACTAAGATTTTTCTTTAAGGCTTATTAGAAGTATGTAGAGAAGTCTTATAGAAGTAAATAGCTTCCAAAAAGTGCGCAAAATGTTTTCCATAAGACTTCCTACAAGTAATATTGATGGAGGGGAAATTGCTTCGATAGTGCTTTATCGAAGCGAAATTGTTAGTTGGGTTATATACCAAATTTCATTTTCCCAGCTCAAACTTGTAGGATGGACTTATATACTTCTTTGGATATGGCATACGTTGGCAATAAAAGCATTTTAAGAAATACGCCCCCAAAATGATCTACAGACGAACAGCCTTATTCATTAGAATTCGCTTTAAAACCTTTAAACGGTTGTATAGTTATACAGTGTATCTGTATTTGTGCAGCCTTTATTCAGAGTCGCTCAAACTCTTGTTCATAAGACATCTTCCCATCCATTTTAGTTACACATGTTTTATGTCAAATAAAGTAACAAAATAAATGAAATCTATTACAATTAGTTATTTAACGACTCAGCGGGGTTGCTAATGGTAGTTTGTATGCTTGCGAAACTTTTGCCTACCACTTTCTTTTCTTCACTTTTATAACATTTTGGTTGCTTATTTTGGCTCAATAACATCATTTACAATATTGGGTCTGTAGATACAAAAAATTAGCATTTGAAATCAATAGGCGTGTTTTTTTCTAAATCTATACAGGCTTAGATATACATGAGAAACGAGTGGTGGGTGCACGACTGGGTCGTACGCAACTTTCTCTTACACAGCGAGTTCGGCGTTAGATCAAATAGTATGCATTTTGATTATTGATGCTAAAAATGATATAAATAATGTCGAAATGTGTTTATACGAACGTTTACTCCGAAATTTGAAGGAATCGATGTCAATGTGAATAATAATGATTTTCCGTTATTAGCCAAAACTGAATATTCCGTTTAGTGATAGTTGGGCTATAACTAATTTTGTTGAATTGCTTCAAGCTGTAATAGTAGTATATAAAGGGTGATCCATTTCGAGGTTCCCTACTTTTTTAAAGAAAAAAACACAGAAAATTCAAATTTAATGGAGAATGTTTATTATCATTTGAAAGAACATTCTTTGGCATTTATTTTTTGAAGATTATGTCTATCAAATGTTGGCCGTTGCTACGTCGCAGATGGTCCATCTGTTGAGTCCAATTTTCGATCACTCGTTCGAGCATTTCGACTAGTAACTGGCGAATGACACGCGTGATGTTTTCCTCCAAGGCCTGAATCGAAGCGGGTTTGTCGGCACAAGCTTTTGACTTTACATATCCCCACAGGAAAAAGTCTAACGGTGTGATATCACATGATCTTGGTGGCCAATCGACCGGCCCAAAACGTGAAATTATGTGCACACCGAAATGTTCTCTCAATAAGTCCATTGATTGATGCGATATGTGGGAAGTGGCGCCGTCTTGCTAAAACCAAATGTCGCCGAGATCACGAGCTTCAATTTCAGGCATCAAATAGTCGGTTATCATGGCACGATAACGGTCGCCATTGACGGTTACGATCGCACCGGCATAATTTTTACACTCTCAGCTACGGCCGCTATATTTTCTTCACAGCGTGCTGGACTTGGTCTATTCGGTCGAATATTATCCAATAATGAATGCTGGGTCTCCAAATGGGTGATGGTGTTTCGAATAGTACGCTCAGTAGGCCGATTATGTTGACCATAAGTTGAACGAAGTGCACGAAACACATTCCTCACAGAACGTGAATTTTCATAATAAAGTTGAACAATTTGTAAACGTTGTTCACGCGTAAGTCTTTCCATTATGAAATGCCAAACAATACTAAACAAAAATAACATGACAGCATGACACGACTCACACGTGATCTGTCAAAAAAGGCTATTGCAAAAAGTATCTCTACTTGGATCACCCGTTACAAGGTGGCGCAAAAGTAATCCTCCTATCAGAAAATTCTATAAATTTTGCGATTAGCCCCTAATGTCAGTTCTGTTTTGACATTTGTGTAGTAAACACATGCGAAATATACGTTAATAAACGATGTTACGCTACACTGCTCCAGAACGCGGGATATTGGTGACTATTTTTTGAGCAATAATCGGTCGGTGACTTTGGCACAACGTGAATTTCGTCGCAGATTTCCTAGCCGTCCAACGCCTACTGGTGAAACACTGCGCTCGCCTCGAAGAGACTGGCTCAACACGAGATGCTGCCAGGCGTGGCAGACCCCGGAGTAGCCGTTCTGCAGAGAATATTGCTGCTGTAGCCGAAGATGTCATGGAAGCGCCGTCGACATCGACCAGACGACGTGCCACACAAATGGGTATCAGTCGACGGTCCTTACAGCAAATTTTGGTACAAGATTTGAAGATGTTTCCGTACAAAGTCCAGACGGTGCATCAGTTGTTAGCTGCTGACCGCCAATCGCGTCTAACATACGCTCAAGCCATCCTTAATCACCACCAAGAGGAAGATGATTTTTCATCAAAAATAATCATGAGTGATGAGGCCCATTTCCATCTTAGCGGGTACGTAAATAAGCAAAATTTACGCTTCTGGGGCACTGAAAATCCGCGTGTAACCCACGAAGAGCCATTACACCCGCTCAAAGTCACTGTATGGTGTGCTGTTTTCGCTGGAGCAGTCATCGGACCTTTTTTCTTCGAAGACGTCGCGGGCCAAACGGTTACTGTGAATGGTGAGCGCTACAGAGCAATGATCAACGAATTCTTTTTGCCGCAACTTGACAGGACGGTGCAACGGCACACACTGCACGTGCCACAACAGATATGCTGAAGGATGCATTTCCCGGGCGCCTAATCGCCCGTTTGGGCGATTTGCACCAGCAAGATAGCCTGATTTGACCGCTCCAGACTTATTTTTGTGGGGCTTTTTGAAGTCGCGGGTTTATGTCAACAAGCCTCAGACTCTTGCAGCTCTTCAAGACAATATCCGTCAAGAATGTGAGGACCTATCGCCGGAAGTTTTGGCCAAAGTGATGGAAAATGCCATAAAAAGGGCTCAAATGACAATCAACTGTGGCGGCGGCCATTTACATGACATCATATTCTCGACTTGATGTAGAAAAAATTAAAAGACCAAATAAAAATAATCCGCAAGAAGAATCAAAGTTTTTCTTTTTATACCCTATCCCATAGGGGTATATTAGTTTTGATACATAGTTTGTAACATAGAGAAATAATTTAGCTACATATACCTCAAAGTATATGGATCGACTCAGAATCGATAGCTGAGTCGATTTAGCCATGTCTGTCCGTCCGTCCGTCCGTCCGTCCGTCCGTACGTCACCAGTTTTTGGGCCTTAAATTTTGAGCTAGAAGGATGAAATTTGGTACACGTGCTCTTTGTTGCTCCCAGCAGAACAAGTGTAAAAATTTTTGAAATCCGCCCACTGCCACGCCCCCTTTTTAGAAAAACGTATTTTTTGGCCAAACCATAAGGAATTTTGAAAAACTTTCTGAACAACATATTTAGACAATCTGAATATCTTTATTTCGTTCATATAAAGTTTTTTGCCACGCCCACTTTTTGGGGGCGTTTTTAATAAAAAACGTTTTTCGGTCAAATTTTAAAATTTTCGAAAAAACTTTTGATGCAGAATCATTAGTAGTATAAATATGAACATTTCGTCCATAGACTATTTCAACCCACGCCCACTTTTTGGGGGCGTTTTTATATAAAAACCATTTTTACACACTACCCCATAACATATGCAGGAGAAAACCTTGTCTTTTGTAGAACCGTCAAAGTTTTTTGTAAACAGTCTGAACAATTTGTTGTCACCCACCATGTCATTTTCTTTATTTTATCCACATCGTGTTTTTACAGATAGGATGGGATAGGGTATTCAACGATCCGCACAGTGGATTGTAGCCTTCTCATATGTTTATACCCTATCCCATAGGGGTATATTAGTTTTGATACATAGTTTGTAACATAGAGAAATAATTTAGCTACATATACCTCAAAGTATATGGATCGACTCAGAATCGATAGCTGAGTCGATTTAGCCATGTCTGTCCGTCCGTCCGTCCGTCCGTCCGTCCGTCCGTCCGTCCGTCCGTCCGTCCGTCCGTCCGTCCGTCCGTACGTCACCAGTTTTTGGGCCTTAAATTTTGAGCTAGAAGGATGAAATTTGGTACACGTGCTCTTTGTTGCTCCCAGCAGAACAAGTGTAAAAATTTTTGAAATCCGCCCACTGCCACGCCCCCTTTTTAGAAAAACGTATTTTTTGGCCAAACCATAAGGAATTTTGAAAAACTTTCTGAACAACATATTTAGACAATCTGAATATCTTTATTTCGTTCATATAAAGTTTTTTGCCACGCCCACTTTTTGGGGGCGTTTTTAATAAAAAACGTTTTTCGGTCAAATTTTAAAATTTTCGAAAAAACTTTTGATGCAGAATCATTAGTAGTATAAATATGAACATTTCGTCCATAGACTATTTCAACCCACGCCCACTTTTTGGGGGCGTTTTTATATAAAAACCATTTTTACACACTACCCCATAACATATGCAGGAGAAAACCTTGTCTTTTGTAGAACCGTCAAAGTTTTTTGTAAACAGTCTGAACAATTTGTTGTCACCCACCATGTCATTTTCTTTATTTTATCCACATCGTGTTTTTACAGATAGGATGGGATAGGGTATTCAACGATCCGCACAGTGGATTGTAGCCTTCTCATATGTTTTTTTTTTAAATTACAGCCAAAAAACATCGGAAGGTTATTTTTGCGCCACCTTTATTCAGAGTCGCACAAACTCTTATTCATAAAACATTTTCCCATCCATATTAGTTACACATTCTTTATGTCAAAAAGAGTTACGAAATACAAGAAATCTATTACAATTAGTTATTTCACGACTCATCGATGTTGCCAATGGTAATTTGTATGCTTGCGAAACTCTTGCTGACCACTTTGTTTTCTTCACTTTTATAACATTTTGGTTACTTATTTTGGCTCAATAACATCATTTACAATATTGGGTCTGTAGATACAAAAAATTAGTATTTGAATACAATAGGCGTGTTTTTTTCTAAATCTATACAGGCTTAGATACACATGAGAAAAAACGCTAATCGGTGATCTGGCACTGTTGGTGATTGACATTATCCCCAAGAACAAAATTAGCAATAATAATTATTACAATAAAAATACTTATTCAGCACAAATAGAGGTGCTATAAAATGTAGAATGCGTCCATCGCAAAATGACAGATGCAAATAAACATGAAATGTAACCTTTTTGACAGTCCGCCAAAATAGGATAATTTGCGCCAATAAAATTATAATCTCGCTTATAGCGTAGGACAAAGTTTGTGTTTTATTTTGCATTTTAACTATTCCACAAAGACGGATAAACAGGCACCACTGATACTGAAACACGTGCCCGCCAACAGATGGCAGTTTAGGGTTTCAATTTTTGTTGTGTCATTTCTTTTTTTTGCAAATAAAATCCAATTTTTTCACTTTATCCACTACATCACTTATTGTAGTGTTTTGCTTTTATATTCAAAGCAAAGATAAAAATATTTTCACATCAAATTATTTCATAAAACATTGATTTTCCACCTATTTTGCAGCGTATGATTACCGGATGTGGTACCGCCAGCCATTTTTAGCATTTTCGACAACATTTTTCGATATCAATTGAGAAAAATAGGTTTGGTACCAAATTTTCTATCCAGGCTAAGGGTGTAAGGGCCCAGTTATAGCTATCATTGAAAAACATCATTGGAAATTTTCTTGTACTTCTTGTTGTTTTTAACTTTCTCTTACAAAGAGAAAGATATTGTTTTCGTGAAAATTTTCGACCTCGAGATTTTGATTGATTCTAACATTACGATGATAGCGGAGCCTAAAAAAGTGGTTTTTGGAATTCCGTCCGTCGGTCCGTCGGTCCGTCTGTCCGTAATGGTCTCCCCAGCCTAAACGGCTTGACCGATTTTCTTCAAACTTCGTAACCAAGCTTGTTTTAATCATAATTCTAGGCCATTTTTTTGTTTGCTTTTAGCCATGTTAATAACGGTACCTGCCATATAAAAATTACACATAACCTCAATTTTCTCGAAAACGGCTCTAACGATTTTGATTAAACTTTATATATACTATAACCATATTAACTTCAACAAAACTGCATACCCAGTTTTTTCGGGAAAATCCATATAACGGATTTTGTCATTTAGGTCATATAAGGAAAATTGATAATTTCTCGCATACTATTATGTCAAATTGAATGAAATTTAATATATATACTACTATTGTAGTTTTAAACGATTCCACATAATTAGTTGTAGCCCAACTATCACTAAACGGAAATTTCAGTTTTGGCCAATAACGAAAAATAATTATTATTCACCTAGAAACCGATTCCTTCAAATTTCGGATAAACGTTCGTATAATCACATTTTGACATTATTTATATCTTTTTAGCATCAATATTCAAAATGCATACTATTTGATCTATCGCCCAACTCGCTGTGAAAGAGAAAGTTGCGTACGACCCAGTCGTGCACCCACCACTCGTTTTTTATAAATTCAATCATTGGAGAGTTGGTGTCAAAACAAAGCTTATGAATTTTAGAACATGATTATCCAAACATATTTTAATTTTTAATTATAGTCAGTTTGTAAGGAATGAAGTCGCTGCTTTAACAGCAGCGGCGAGACTTAAAGTGTGTAACCTTGCTTTCAACAGAATGTGGGAAAGATCCTGTTGGAGTTGTGCAAAGATGGTCAAAAAAGGATCACGCACATGTAACGGGTGATTTTTCAAGAGGTTTAGAAATTTTTTAAAAAAAAAAAAAAAACACAAAAAAATCGAAAAAATGAATGAAATATTTATTTGAATCGATAGTTTGAACCTTGCAATTTAATGTTTAAAGATAATTTCATGCAAATGTTGACCGCGGCTGCGTCTCAGGTAGCCCATCCGCTGAGTCCAATTTTGGCATACTCTTTCACACATATCGGCCGGTATCTCACGAATGAATGCCAGTGCGTCAATCGAAGCGGGCTTGTCCCTATAGACATTAGCCTTGACATACCCCCACAAAAAATAATCTAATGGTGTCAAATCGCACGATCCAGGCGGCCAATTGACCGGCCCGAAACGTGAAATTAACTGTTCACCAAACTCGCCTCGCAATTGCGCCATTGTTTCGCGTGCTGTGTGGCATGTGGCACCGTCTTGTTGAAACCACATATCATGCAAGTCAAGAACTTCCATTTCGGGCAAAAAAAAGTTTGTTATCATCGCTCGGTAGCGTTCACCATTGACAGTAACGCTGCGATTCGCATCTTCTTTGAAGAAATATGGCCCAATAATGCCGCCGGTCCATAAACCGCACCAAACAGTGGCTTTTTCGGGATGCATTGGTAGCTGTTGCAATGCTTCTGGCTGATCTTCACTCCAAACGTACCCATTCAACCAAAAATGAGCCTCATCGCTGAACACAATTTTTCGATAAAAAAGCGGATCCTCGGCCAGCTTTCCAAGAGCCCACCAAAAATTCGGCGTTGTGGTAGGTCGGCTGGCTTTAGTTCTTGCACCAGCTGTATCTTAAAAGGCTTTACGCCCAAATCCTTCCGCAAAATTTTCCACGTAGTGCTGTAACAAAGGCCTAACTGCTGGGAACGGCGCCGAATCGACATTTCGCGGTCTTCTGTCACACTAGCTGATACGGCCGCAATATTTTCTTCACTACGCACAGTACGTAAACGTGTTGGTGGTTTAATGTCCAACAAAGTAAATTTGGTGCGAAATTTGGTCACAATCTTCCGAATAGACTGCTCAGAAGGTCGAGAATGCCGATCATAAAATGGAAGCAGCGCGCGATGAACATTTCGAACCGAGCACGAATTTTGATAGTAAAATTCAATAATTTGCAAGCGTTGTTCATTTGTAAGACGATCCATGGTTAAATTGCAAACCAAACTGAAGCTGTTTGACAGTGACACAAGGTACTAAACACACGTCAGCTGTCAAAACCAGTGTTGCCAAAACCAAACCAGCTAATCATCACCCGTTACTTATCCCTTGTCCAGTGGTTACCAAGAGGTACAACGCAAAAATAAGTGGAGAAGATGAAACCGATCAATACATGGAATACTACAGGATTTTTATAAAACCGAGAAAATAGACTGTCAAAACTGCATTTCATTTGGTAGACATGGCGATCTGTAACTCTAGGAGGGAGTACATTGAAGATAAAAAAAAAGCTAAGCTACCGAAGAAAGAAGTTAAGGACTTGCTGCAATTTAAAATGGAAATTGGAGAAGTATTGGCCAGAAGCACAGATATATTGCCACGAAATGCCAGCAGGGACGAACCTGCATGCAGTAAACCAGTTGCTAAAAAATACAGACCGTCAGATCCACAAACGGATATACGAAAAGACCGCTATGATCACTGGCCTGAATCTGTACATATTAGTAACCCGCGAATGTGTAGGTACAAAAACAGTCGAACGAGAACAAAATGTAGCAAATGTGGTGTTTTTTATGCATCACAAAAGATAAACTTTGTTTTAAGTTGTACCACACGGAACATGGAGGTCGTTGGTGGCAACAAACGAGAGAGGGGGGAGGAGTGTCCTCTAACTAAGGCACTCACTCTCAGGCGGCAGCGGAGGAATTCCCTAGATGGAGTCAACGGTACTGTCGGAAAATATAGCCTACACGACAACACGTCTGGTAACGGACTTAGGCTAATTGACTTCGCTACGGAACGAAATGCCACTATAGCCAGCACACGGTTTCCTCACCTCGATATCCATAAGGGGACATGGCGGTCTCCAGATCAACGAACAGTCAACCAAATTGATCAAATTGCGATAGACAAGAGGCACGCATCCAGTATTTTGGATGTCCGAACATTCCGAGGGGCTAACATCGACTCGGATCACTACCTTGCTGTAGCCAAAGTAAGGATGGGGATATCCACCACGCCACAAAAAAACAGAAATACTGTGAAAAAAATTTAATGTCGAAAGACTGCAATCGCTAGAGACCGCCAAAACCTTCGCGCAACGCGTATCCCTTAACCTCTCGATTCACAACACACCACCAGCATCTAATGTCGAAGAACAATGGCAACGATGCCAACAAGCCATTAGATCAGCCGCAACTGATGTGCTAGGGTTCTCGCAGCCACCAGCAAGAAACCCCTGGTTTGATGAGGAATACCGACAGATGATCGCAGCCAAGAACGAGGCCTACAAGGCTAAGCTGCAGGTGAAGACGAGAGCTGCCATTGAGCTCTATAGGCGAAGAAGAAGGGAAGAACATCGGCTTTTCAGAAAGAAGAAAAAAGAGCAAGAAAAGCGCGCGTTCGAGGATATAGAAAGGTGCCACTCCAGGAACGATGTTCGCAAGTTTTACCAAAGTGTAAAACGTCAAAGCCAAGGATCCAAGGCTCAAACAGAATCCTTTCGAGATGAACAAGGAAATATCGTAGTTGAGACACAGTCGATGCTGAGGATATGGAAGAACCACTTCTGCAGACTGTTAAACGGCGATGTTCCTCACCGCTGTCAGGCAGAACGAACCATTTAATATTGGCAACGACAGCGAAAACTGCCAACCACCCGACCCAAGTGAAGTGAGGATAGCAATATCTAAACTTAAGCTTAACAAGGCCTCCGGAAATGCCGGTCTTCCCGCAGAGCTTTAAAAAGCTGGCGGAGATGACTTGGTAAGCAACATCCACCAACTCATAAGCCAAATCTGGTCGGTTGAAAGCATGCCTGATGAATGGAACCTCAGCATCGATCCACAAAAAAGGAGAACCTCTGAGCTGCACCAAATACAGAGGCAAAGTCTCCTCAACATCGCCTACAAGCTCCTATCTGCCATAATATGTGAACGCCTGAAACCGTTTACCAACAACCTGATTGGCCATTATCAGTGTGGTTTTAGGCCAGGAAAGTCCACAATCGATCAAATTTTCACACTTCGGCAGATCCTGAAGTCCAAATCGATACCCACCACCTATTTATCGATTTCAAAGCCGCATTCGACAGCATTTATAGAGACGAACTATACAGAGCCATGTCTAGTTTTGGTATACCGTCCAAACTCGTCCGTTTGTGTAGGATGACGATGGAGAATTCTCAGGATGGAGAATCATCAGGGTCGGAAACGACCTCACCGACACATTCGATACCAAAAAATGATTTAGGCAAGGCGATGCGCTGTCATGTGACTTTTTCAATTTGATTCTTGAGAGGATTGTGCAAAACTCCTGAGCCAACACCAGAGGCACAATTTTCCAAAAATCGGTGCAACTACTAGCATACGCCGACGATCTTGACATCATTGGTAGGACTCAATGTGATGTCATAGCCACCTTTGCTATTATAGATAAGGAAGCGGCTAAAATGGGTTTAGCAGTAAATGAGGGCAAGACTAAGTATATGCTGTCAACACGAAAGGACACACAACATCGACGAATTGGACAGAACGTCACCATTGACAGATATAATTTGGAGGTAGTACGGGACTTTGTCTACCTCGGCTCCGCTATTAGCTCTGACAACAACATCTCGTCAGAAATTAAACGAAGGATTACCCTTGCCAATCGCTGTTTCTTCGGGCTAAGAAGGCAATTTAGTAGTAAAGCTACTAAATCCTAAGTAAAATCCTAAGTAAAACTACTAAGGAGATCCTATATAAGACCCTGATCATCCCAGTCCTGCTCTACGGCGGTGAAGCATGGACAGTACCAAAAGCGGATGAAGAAATCCTTGGTCGATTCGAGAGAAAAATTCTTCGGAAAATCTTCGGTCCCGTTTGCGTTGACGGGCTATGGAGACGAAGATTCAACCAAGAACTATACGTGCTGTACAGCGACATGCCCCTAGACAAAAAAAACTCCGCATTGGACGTTTAAGATGGCTAGGACATGTAGAACGAATCGACACCAATACTCCGGCTCGCAGAGTCTTCGATTCCCAGCCAGACGTCGGACGCAGTAGAGGAAGACCTCGCCTTAAGTGGCGCGCACTACTAAAAACCGACTTCAACCAACTTGGAGTGCGCAACTGGAGGCAGTTAGCTAAGGACCGGGCTAATTGGAGGCTCATCCCGGACTGTAGAGCCACTTAAGTAAGTAAGTATACACAGACGGCTAAAGGTTCAATATTAAGTTTTAAATAATCATCCAAGGTATTTTTGTATTTTAGCAGTTGTGGCTATTCAAATGGTAACTCTTCAGACTCGATATTGTAAATGATGGTATACAAGGTGTTAAAAAAAAGTGTTGGAAACAAAGTTGTCGCCGTGAGTTTCGCAACGACAAAAATTATCACTTGGCAACTCTGCCGTGAACAGCCAATTGTAAGAGATTCCCCTCTTTTTGCCATTTTATTTGACACAAACCCTGTATAATTGTAATTGGTGGGGAAATATCTTATGAATAAGAATTTGTGTGACCCTGAATAAAGGCAGTATAAATATACTTATGCAATGTAAATTCAACCGTTTAGATGTGTTTTAGTGAATTCTAATGAATAAGGGGGAAAATATTTACCCATCCATCCCCCATACCAAAAAGTGGGAAATCTATTACAATTAGCGGTTCCACATCTCGACAGAGTTACCAGCGTCTTATTTTTATGGTTGCTGAGCTCATGGCGATCAATTTGTTTTTTGGACGTTCGGTCTGTAGATAAAGTAGAATTAGCATTTCAATAAATTAAACCGTGAAACACTACTGCTAAAATACAAAAAGACCCTCTTTTACCTCTGGACGATTTTTTTTTGCAAATTAAAATTGTGTTAACCTTGACGTTTGTGACAAATAGAGACAAAAACTTAAAACACCCTTAATTCCGAAAAGATAAACCAGCCCCAGCTTGTCTTTAGATCCATACACAAGCCATATTGCAAAATCCGGCAGTAAAATAATTATTAATATCGGATAATACTTGTTGTGTCGAATGCACAATATATGTAGGTAGGTACATACCATTGACAATAAGCAATAATTAATGCGTATGTGTCTTTCCCGGATGTATGCACTTGAGTTCAATTTATAAATCGTTGACAAACTGAGCCTCACCGAATGCGGGTGAGATATCACAATGACATGTTGCATTCAATTGTGCAAAGTTTGTTGAACCATTCCTTCATTTTATTATTGAAAATGATTGCTTAAGTATGTGTTTGAATATAGGAAAATTGAATAATACCGTCTTTGTTTTGCTTCAAAGGAAATGACATTTTTGCCAAAAATGTCGATTTCAAAACTGACATCATGTTCATAACCGATTTAAGGTGAAATCTTATGATAACACAAATGATGAATCAGTACTGGAATGAGTTCTGAAATTGTGGATTTATGTGTACGTGACTTTTTATATATTTTGCATTTTATATAGTTCAAGCGGACTAGAATCACGTGATGTCATTACTCCACATAGTCATCACTAGCATTTCCAACGTTTCATATTTCTTTGAATAGATTGTGATTGTAAATTTATCGGTTTCCAGACTCTTCCGGATTTTCACAATTGTCAACATATTTCTCATTCTGTCAAATTAGTTCTGTTTTGTTCTGTCATATTAGTTTTATAATGACAGTTGTTGCCATTTTCAAAATAAAGGTCCTATTCACATCATGGTAGTATTTTTAATCCAAATTTTTGGTGCAACAGGCTCGTTAGAACCCAGGGCCTAGCTTTCTCACAACCAATCATGTGTGCGTGTGCTCCTTTTTTATGCCGACTCTGAAAGGCTAAGTTGAGATAAGCTATTCTTGACAATTGATACTACTCGGATTATTTGTCAGGTCATCACGAGAGGAGGGCCATTGTTATTTAGGTATTGCTACGTCTGGGAATCGAACCTAGATCTTCTGCACGGCAGTTCATCGCACTAATCATCGCGCCACTACATTAATTTTAAAGAATTGCAGGAATGTGTAATTTAATTCTGTCTTCATCTGTCTAAATAAAAAAAAAATAGACCGTAGAAGTGCTACGAGGTTGAAGTGAAACTGATCGAAGTTTCTCAAATAACACTAGTCCTATTGACTTCTTATACCCTATCTCATAGAGGTATAGTAGTTTTTAAACATAGCTTGTAACATAGAGAAATAATTTAGCTACATATACCTCAAAGTATGTGAATTGACTCAGAATCGCTAGCTGAGTCGATTAAGCCATGTCTGTCTGTCCATCCGTCCGTCTGTACGTCACCGATTTTTAGGACTAAAATTTTGAGCTAGGATCATACAGTTTATATAGTGGTGTCGTTATTAAATACTGCAGCCGCCAAACCTTAATGGTTCTTTTATTGACCAGACCGCTCAAATAACTGGACTTGTGAATTTTCTTCTTTTTAATGTGAACATTGATGCAATGATCGTCATCTAGATTTATTGGAAGTTTTTTTTAACCATTGTAACGGGTGATTTTTTAGCTGGTTTGGTTTTGGCAACACTGGTTTTGACAGCTGACGTGTGTTTAGTACCTTGTGTCACTGTCAAACAGCTTCAGTTTGGTTTGCAATTTAAACATGGATCGTCTTACAAATGAACAACGCTTGCAAATTATTGAATTTTACTATCAAAATTCGTGCTCGGTTCGAAATGTTCATCGCGCGCTGCTTCCATTTTATGATCGGCATTCTCGACCTTCTGAGCAGTCTATTCGGAAGATTGTGACCAAATTTCGCACCAAATTTACTTTGTTGGACATTAAACCACCAACACGTTTACGTACTGTGCGTAGTGAAGAAAATATTGCGGCCGTATCAGCTAGTGTGACAGAAGACCGCGAAATGTCGATTCGGCGCCGTTCCCAGCAGTTAGGCCTTTGTTACAGCACTACGTGGAAAATTTTGCGGAAGGATTTGGGCGTAAAGCCTTTTAAGATACAGCTGGTGCAAGAACTAAAGCCAGCCGACCTACCACAACGCCGAATTTTTGGTGAATGGGCTCTTGGAAAGCTGGCCGAGGATCCGCTTTTTTATCGAAAAATTGTGTTCAGCGATGAGGCTCATTTTTGGTTGAATGGGTACGTAAATAAGCAAAATTGCCGCATTTGGAGTGAAGATCAGCCAGAAGCATTGCAACAGCTACCAATGCATCCCGAAAAAGCCACTGTTTGGTGCGGTTTATGGGCCGGCGGCATTATTGGGCCATATTTCTTCAAAGATGATGCGAATCGCAGCGTTACTGTCAATGGTGAACGCTACCGAGCGATGATAACAAACTTTTTTTTGCCCGAAATGGAAGTTCTTGACTTGCATGATGTGTGGTTTCAACAAGACGGTGCCACATGCCACACAGCACGCGAAACAATGGCGCAATTGCGAGGCGAGTTTGGTGAACAGTTAATTTCACGTTTCGGGCCGGTCAATTGGCCGCCTAGATCGTGCGATTTGACACCATTAGATTATTTTTTGTGGGGGTATGTCAAGGCTATTGTCTATAGGGACAAGCCCGCTTCGATTGACGCACTGGAAGCCAACATCCATGCATTCATTCGTGAGATACCGGCCGATATGTGTGAAAGAGTATGCCAAAATTGGACTCAGCGGATGGGCTACCTGAGACGCAGCCGCGGTCAACATTTGCATGAAATTATCTTTAAACATTAAATTGCAAGGTTCAAACTATCGATTCAAATAAATATTTCATTAATTTTTTTGAATTGTTTGTTTTTTTTTTTAAAAAAAGTTCTAAACCTCTTAAAAAATCACCCGTTATTTACTTCAACTGGAACGTTGATGATCTGGCCATATATTCCATATTGTCCATGTCCATGCCGTAATCATCGTATTTGCATGAATGGAATTCTTGGTGATATAAGTCTTTCTGATACCAAGTCTAGGTGGGGCAGATGATTGGGTATTTGTGGATAAAAGAAGCCATTATACATTGACAATGCTGGGACAGAGGTGGTGTTGAGTGATCGGAAGCAAGTATTGCAAACTTTCATTTGTTCTCTACTCATAGTCGGTGCAATTGTGTTCAAAATGTCATCATGCTGAATCGCCGGAACTCTTAAATCCTCTTTAAACCACAATCGATCACAAATAGAGCAAGGAAAGCTAAAAGAGTTATTTTTAATTTTTTTATCGAATTCTTTATGAATATTCTCAAATCGAATGAAGTGTTTGTAAGGTAGGCTAGTGCTTACTGTAAATTCTGGGATGTCATTTCCCCTGGGATGTCTTAAGCGACACATGGAATATTCAGGGTCGCCGATACATTAAAATCATTGAAGGATTTATCGGCTTGTTCGACTTCCATTGCCAGTGAAGCGTTCGGAAGTTCTTGGACGATGACAGCCCTCTTCCTTGCCTATGTTTACGGACACGTTCTTTACTAGTTTTTGTTTTGTTTTTAGAACGAAGTCGAGCTCGATATTCTTTGGACCTCTGTGCATTTGATTTTGGCATTTTGATGTAGCGTAAAATAAAATTTTTGTTTTCCGCTATGATTCGTTCACCTCGAGTGACTGTTCATAAATGTCTTATAGCGTTTTCGATTGGGATACAAAAAGCACTCTTTTTATACTCTAGAGCACTTTTTTTCACTCCAGATCTATTTTTTCGTTTTCGATTGGGATACAAACAACACTCTTTTTTTTACTCTAGAGTACTTTTGAAGAATCTGGATTCCAAGTCAGATTTACACCAACACAAAAACATTTAACATCTGACTTAATATGTCAATTTGATGTTTGCATTTCGCAGTTTGATGATTAAAAAGTGATTTTCGGGGAAAACTATGTTAGAAATTAAAATATTTTTGGATAATCATTGTCTAAAATTCATAAGCTTTGTTTTGACACCAACTCGCCAATGGTTGAGTTTATAAAAAAGCCACAATGAGTAGAAGAAAATTTCAAATGATGGTTTACATTGATAGCTAATAGCTTTAATTGCGGCCTAAAGATAAACAATAAGCTGTCAAATGGCATACTTACACACACAGAAAACCAGAGTAGATTGGGACGAGTAATCCCCACCTCGATATCCACAAGGGAACATGGCGGTCTCCAGATCAACGAACAGTCAACCAAATTGATCACATTACGATAGACAAGAGGCACGCATCCAGTATTTTGGATGTCCGAACATTCCGAGGGGCTAACGTCGACTCGGACCACTACCTTGTTGTAGCCATAGTAAGGATGCGCATATCCACCACGCCACAAAAAAACAGAAATACTGTGAAAAAATTTAATGTCGGAAGACTGCAATCGCCAGAGACCGCCGATTGCTTTGCGCAATGCGTATATCTTAACAACACCACCACCATCTAATGTCGAAGAACAATGGCAACGATGCCAACAAACCATTAGATCAGCCGCAACAGATGTGCTAGGTTTCTCGCGGCCACCAGCAAGAAACCCCTGGTTTGATGAGGAATTCCGACAGGTGCTCGCAGCCAAGAACGAGGCCTACAAGGCCAAGTTGCAGGTGAAGACGAGAGCTGCCATTGAGCTCTATAGGCAAAGAAGAAGAGAAGAACATCGGCTTTTCAGAAGGAAGAAAAAAGAGCAAGAAAAACGCGCGATCAAGGATATAGAGAGGTGCCACTCCAGGAACGATGTTCGCAAGTTTTACCAAAGTGTAAAACGTCCAAGCCAAGGCTACAAGACTCGAACAGAATCCTATCGAGATGAACAAGGAAATGTCGTAGTTGAGACACAGTCGATGCTGAGGATATGGAAGAACCACTTCTGCAGACTGTTAAACGGCGATGACGAACAACATTCCGCTGTCAGGCAGAACGAACCATTCAATATTGGCAACGACAGCGAAAACTGCCAACCACCCGACCTGAGTGAAGTGAGGATAGCAATATCTAAACTCAAGCTTAACAAGGCTGCCGGAAATGACGGCCTTCCCGCTGAGCTTTATAAAGCTGGCGGAGATGACTTGGTAAGCAACATCCACCAACTCATAAGCCAAATTTGGTCGCATGAAAGTATGCCTGGAGAATGGAAACTCAGCATCGTTTGCATGAAATAAGACCCTCTGAACTGCGCCAACTACAGAGGCATAAGTCTCCCTCAACATCGCCTACAAGATCCTATCTGCCGTAATATGTGAACGCCTGAAACCATTTACCAACAACCTGATCGACCCTTATCAAGGTGGTTTTAGGACAGGAAAGTCCACAATCGATCAAATTTTCACACTTCGGCAGATCCTGGAAAAAAACCCGAGAACTCCAAATCGATACCCACCACCTATTTATCGATTTCAAAGCCGCATACGACAGCATTTATAGAGACGAACTATACAGAGCCATGTCTAGTTTTGGTATACCGCCCAAACTCGTCCGTTTGTGTAGGATGACGATGGAGAATTCTCGCTGCACGATCTGGGTCGGAAACGACCTCACCGACACATTCGATACCAAAAAAGGATTTAGGCAAGGCGATGCGCTGTCATGTGACTTTTTCAATTTGATTCTTGAGAGGATTGTGCAAAACTCCCGAGCCAACAACAGAGGCACAATTCTCCAAAAATCGGTGCAACTACTAGCATACGCCGACGATATTGACATCATTGGTAGGACTCAACGTGATGTCATAGCCACCTTTGCTAGTATAGAGAAGGAAGCGGCAAAAATGGGTTAAGCAGTAAATGAGGGTTAGACCAAGTATATGCTGTCAACTCGAAAGGACACACAACATCGACGAATTGGACAGAACGTCACCATTGACAGATATAACTTTGAGGTAGTACGGGACTTTGTCTACCTCGGCTCCGCTATGTACTCTGACAACAACATCTCGTCAGAAATTAAACGAAGAATTACTCTTGCCAACCGCTGTTTCTTCGGTCAAAGAAGGCAATTTAGTAGTAAAGCCTTCACTCGAACTACTAAGGAGATCCTTAATAAGACCCTGATCATCCCAGTCCTGCTCTACGGCGCTGAAGCATGGACCGTGTCAAAAGTGGATGAAGAAATCCTTGGTCGATTCGAGAGAAATAATTTTCGGAAAATCTTCGGTCCCGTTTGCGTTGACGGGCTATGGAGACGAAGATTCAACCACGAACTATACGAGCTGTACAGCGACATACCCCTGGTCAAAAAAACTCCTCATTGGACGTTTAAGATGGCTAGGACATGTAGAACGAATGAACACCAATTCTCCGGCTCGCAGAGTCTTCGATTCGCAGTCAGACGTCGGACGCAGTAGAGGAAGACTTCGCATTAAGTGGCGCGCAAAAGTAGAAACCGGCCTCAACCAACTTGGAGTGCGCAACTGGAGGCAGTTAGCTAAGGACCGGGCTGATGGAGAGGCTTGTTGGTTGAGGCCCAGGTTCATCCCGGACTGTATCGCCACTTTAGTAAGTAAGTAAAGATATTTTAGCAAGCAAAATTGCCGAATTTCGAGTGGAAAACATCCAGAACCCTTTCAACCATTAAAACCCACTGTTTGGTGGACCATATTTTTTTAAGGACATCAATGGAGAGCGTTATAGTAGCATGATTTGAGACTTCTTCGTTCCTCAGTTGAATGGCACTGACGTAACAGAGCTTTGGTTTCATCAAGATGACGCGACACAATCAATTTATTGCGGGAAGCATTTGCTGAGTTTCGCATAGTGTCGAGTAATTCATAATTAAAATAGCAAACATGTAACTTTTATAATTTACCTGCAGAGTAAATGGCACAACTGTATAAATTTGCATAACGTATAGTAGTGGTAAAAGATTATAAAGGAAGAAACGTTCTAAAAAAATCAAAAACCAGTAAATTAGGAATAAATATAAATGAAATGAGTTTATTTTAACTAAAAAAAGTTTTTTAGTATCGCAATGCATTTTGCGCTAACTCGTCACCAAATGCTAAATGCAGAGTTACCTTTAAAAAATCTAAAACCGGTCAATCATTCAGAAACAGAAAGGATCTCCATTTCATCTCTGAACAAGTTGTGTTAAAAATGTCATTTGGTCATAAAAGGCCATTAGTCCGTCGGTTGTGTAATTCTTATCAGTTGGAACAGCTAATTGTAACAGATAACCGCTTTTTGTTTCGTTTTTTTGACACATCATTGATGGGCAAAACAATTTCCAAATCCACACCTGTTGATCAGGCTCATTACCTTCAATTTTTTCAACGCAATTTTTTATTTTGGCACTCATTAGCATTTAAATTCAAATAACAAGTTTCCCAGCTTAACTAAGTACACCTTTTGAACATCCAAAACGTTCTTACAATCAACGTAAATTGATCAAAACAAACTGCAAATCCAAAGCTAAGCAAAAAAGTTAATAAACACGAACTTCATAACTTTTTTAAAGCTTTTACAAATCGAGTGTTGAAAGTTTATCTTTTCTTTTTGTTCCATTGCATGCAATACAGGCTTGAACGATACAAGATACACGATTTCAATAAAACAAAATCAATGCACATTTACGTTTTGACGTAAAAAGCGAAACAAACATTGACGTAAGGCGTAAGTTCCCGGAAGAAATTAACCATCATTTGCAAGGTAATAAGCGGAAAAGTACTTTAAATAGAAACCTTTCAGTTTCTAAGCATTATAAAGATAACCCTTACAGCAAACACGACTTAAAGCAATCATTTATCGGGTAGAAATTTACATTATGAATCAGACTGAATTACGACCTTCTGATTACGTAAATTTGATTTAGCTGTCAAACAAGTCTTCAAACAGAAGACAAACAGCTACAGTAGGATCACTTTAATGTAAACAAAAAGCTGTCAAACTGTTTTTATTTTATTTTATTTTTTTGACACTCATGTGACCGGCTTTCTAAGAATTACAATCTAAGTACCTACCACCGCCATTAGCCTGCATAGATCTCGCCTCAACTGTTGCGTCCATATACTGGTAGATGGTAACAGGTCCTTGATATTGGGTCATCGGTCCAATAACCACATCACTGGAGTTGGATAAATTAATAACGCTGGACGGCTGAATGGAGGGATTTGTGAAAATGTTTTGGGGAATTGAAGCCGCCGGCGAGCTCGATATACCCGCCGAATTGGTAGCACTTCGACCTTGCAAACTCATCAAGGCGTCACTGGCCGCCGTCGACAGTGGCTGCATTGTTTGATCGTACATTTTGCACACGGATTTTGGCACTACTTGGTACTAGCCGCTGATCCCGCCCTAACAACGAATAGTTTTTTTTTTAGAGAAGACTGCGCGCCTCCAAAATAGAGGTAGGTACCGTCCGACTCGATGCGGATTTAGATACACACTGAGAAGTTATATGAGCAAGCAATACGATCAACTTTATCGGAATTTCCAAAGCCAAACCAACTGGAAATGCTGTCAAGTCATCTTATTTGGATAAGAGTGCTAGGTGGAGCTTTTGGTGGGGCTACGACGGGGGAACGCTTGAGATACGTTGTTTTCTTTTTACAGAGTTTGTTTGCAAACAGGAGGCATATATCTACTGTGGAGAATCGAGAATGTAAGGGGTTCCTTGGAATTTTGAGGTTGAAAGAGCGTCTTTTGTTGCATTTGATTTAAGTGTTGTAAAAATGAAGAGCATAGTAATTATAAAATGGCGAACTAACCGCGATAGTGATAAATAAACATTAAATGAATCAGCGTTTTACATGGTAATTACTAGCGGAAAACCAGAGAATTGAAATACTCAAATGCATTTTTAGGTTTCTATATTTAGTAAGTATCTATGAATTCCGATTGAGGCAAAATGATGTGTTGGAAGTGCAATCAATATTTGTTAAACTTCCTTATAAAGGGTGCCCCAAAATGCATGCATGATTTAAATTTCCCGCCGTTTTTACGGTCAAATTGGCAACCAAAAATGAAAACAGTTTGACAGCTAACAGTTTAGAGCGATTAAAAATGGAGCACTATACAATAAAGCACCACGTTTTTACTGTTGAAAAATATTGGTAGTGATTTGCCGGTGCTTAAGGATAGTGATGCGATTGTATCAGGACACAAGCGTTCTCACTCTAGCCTCTCACTATCAACTCCTACTCTCACCTCCACGCAGATGACTGGTGGCTGCCTAGTACCTCGACTGGAGATGGGGTATTGAACCCCTGTGGAAGGTCGTTGGTGGCAGCAAACGAGAGAGGGGGGAGCAGTGTCCTCTCACTAAGGCACTCACTCTCAGGCGGCAGCGGAGGAATTCCCTAGATGGAGCCAACGGTGGCGCCTATAGCTCCAGTTTGATCGAACTGGTAGTGAAAACCCTATATGAGCTGCTTCGACATATTTGAACACCAGGTCTATAGGGATTTCCAAGACTGAGCCAGGGTATTGGAAAAGAGTTGGTGGCGGAGGAGCCCTCAATGGGTCAACGGCAGCGCTCATACCCCAAAAATGGGCTACTGACATAGGTATTTTTTTCCGGCCCGCTGTCCTGGGGTCAAAACAAGGGCCTGGCCCTCCATGTTGGGGTTGTGCTTTGGGTTAACTACCCATCCACGGAAAAAAGATTATGTTACGAAGCAACCAATAGCCTCGGAAAGGACTGATATTATTGTTGACGACCATGCTAAACGAAAAAAGGACAACGAAGTTCGTATCTGCACCTGGAATGTGAGAACATTAAACAGGAGAGGTGCAGGCGAAAAACTAGCGGAAGCCCTAAACTCCTACAAAGCAGACATTACTGCCATTCAGGAAATACGATGGGATGGGGCGGGCAAAAAGAGAATGAAAAACTGTGACATCTACTATGGACCGTGTTATAGTGATTGGAAACAGCGACTATTTGGATGCGGATTTGTTATATGTGCCAGACTTAGGCAAGAAGTCTTATGTTTTCAAGACATTAGCGAACGCATTGTAACAATCCGCATCAAGGCGAATTTCACCAACATAAGCCTTATATGCGCTCATGCTCCGACGGAGGAAAAAGGATGATATAGCTAAGCATTGCTTCTACGAGCTCCTCGACAAAACCTATGAGCGACTACCAAAGTACGATGTTAAAATCGTGCTGGGAGATTTTAACGCAAAGGTAGGAAGAGAAGACATCTTTTGCAGCACTGTCGGAAAATATAGCCTACACGACAACACGTCTGGTAACGGACTTAGGCTAATTGACTTTGCTACGGAACGAAATGCCACTATAGCCAGCACACGGTTTCCCCACCTCGATATCCACAAGGAGAAATGGCGGTCTCCAGATCAACGAACAGTCCACCAAATTGATATCATTGCGATAGACAAGAGGCACGCATCCAGTATTTTGGATGTCCGAACATTCTGAGAGGCTAACGTCGACTCGGACGCCACAAAAAAAAAAACAGAACTACTGTGAAAAAATTTAATGTCGAAAGACTGCAATCGCCAGAGACCGCCAAAACCTTCGCGCAATGCGTATCCCTTAACCTCTCGACTCACAACACACCACCAGCATCTAATGTCGAACAACATTGGCAAGGATGTCACTAAGTCATTAGATCAGCCGCAACTGATGTGCTAGGTTTATCGCGGACACCAGCAAGAAACCCCTGGTTTGATGAGGAATGCCGACAGATGCTCGCAGCCAAGAACGAGTCCTACAAGGCTAAGCTGCAGGTGAAGACGAGAGCTGCCATTGAGCTCTATAGGCAAAGATGAAGGGAAGAACATCGGCTTTTCAGAAAGAAGAAAAAAGAGCAAGAAAAGCGCGCGATCGATGATATAGAGAGGTGCCACTCCAGGAACGATGTTCGCAAGTTGTACCAAAATGTAAAACGTCAAAGCCAAGGATACAAGGCTTGAACAGAATCCTATCAAGATGAACAAGGAAATATCGTAGTTGAGACACAATCGATGCTGAGGATATGGAAGAACCACTTCTGCAGACTATTAAACGGCGATGTCGAAAAACATTCCGCTGTCAGGCAGAACGAACCATTCAATATTGGCAACGACAGCGAAAACTGCCAACCACCCGACCTTTGTGAAGTGAGGATAGCAATATCTAAACTCAGGCTTTATAAGGCCGCCGGAAATGACGGCCTTCCCGCTGAGCTTTATAAAGCTGGCGGAGATGACTTGGTAAGCAACATCCACCAACTCATAAGCCAAATCTGGTCGGTTGAAAGCATGCCTGATGAATGGAACCTCAGCATCGTTTGCCCGATCCACAAAAAAAGGAGTCTACTCAACATCGCTTACAAGATCCTATCTGCCGTAATATGTGAACGCTTGAAACCGTTTACCAACAACCTGATCGGCCTTATCAGTGTGGTTTTAGGCCAGGAAAGTCCACAGCCGATCAAATTTTTACACTTCGGCAGATCCTGGAAAAAAATCCAAGGAACCACTACCTATTCATCGATTTCAAAGCCACATACAAACAACAACATTTATAGAGACGAACTATACAAAGCCATGTCTAGTTTTGGTATGCCGCCCAAACTCATCTGTCTGTGCAGGCTGACGATTTAGAATTCCGCTGGTCCATCAGGATCAACACCAGAGGCACAATCTTCCAAAAATCGGTGCAACTGCTATCATACGCCGACGATATTGACATCATTGGTAGGACTCAACGTGATGTCATAGCCACGTTTACAAGTATAGAGAAGGAAGCGGCAAAAATGGGTTTGACAGTTAATGAGGGTAAGACTAAGTATATGCAGTCAACACGAAAGGATACACAACATCGACGAATTGGACATTACTTCACCATTTACATATATAACTCTTTGAGGTAGTACGGGACTTTGTCTAGCTATGCTCCGCTTTTACGTCTGACAACAATATCTCGTGAGAAATTAAACGAAGAATTACTCTTGCCAACCGCTGTTTCTTTGAGCTACGAAGGCAATTCAGAAGTAAAGCCATCACACGAACTACTAAGGAGAACCTATATAAGACCCTGATAATCTCTGTCCTGCTCTACGGCGTTGAAGCCATTGACCGTACAACAAATGGACACCGCAATATTCCGGCTAGATAAGTCTTCGATTCCCAGCCAGACGTCGGATGCAGTAGAGTAAGACCTTGCCGTAAGTAGCGCGCACAAGAAGTAACCGACCTCAACTAACTTGGAGTGCGGAACTGAAAGCAGTTAGCAAAGGACCGGGCTAATTGGAGAGGCATGTTGGTTGAGGCCCAGGTTCATTCCGGACTTAAGAAAGATGTAGTCAGCAGATTGACTGTGGATCGTCTTGTTGAGTAGCATTTATAATCTTTTTTTATGTTCATCTCTTACCATTATTCTGGTTGTTCCCTTATAGTAATGACTTTAATGACAGAGTTTTTTTGATCTTTGCTAAAACTTTGTTTACATTTTCTGATATGAAATACATCTTCTTAGCTTTTTATTAAATTCTGATTGATGTGCTATTTCCCACACATGTGAACACTTGTTTCAAATGTCAAAAATTAGCCATTGGATACATTTTAGCGAAATTGCCACACGGCCTTATAGTACGTTTCCACCGAACGAAACTCATTTCATTAACTAAATTCAACATTTAAAAATAGTGTTCTCACCAAAAAACGAATTCCAACTGTCAAAAAAAAAGTTGTTTCAATGGACCTTCTCTGACAAATCATGCGAGTACCAACTACTGCCAAGAAAAGCTTATCTCAACTCAACCGTTCGGATTCGGCATAAAATAGGAGTTATGAATGATTTTAAGAAAAGTTAGGCCCTGGGTACTAACGATCGTGTTACCCAAACAAAATTGTTTTTGTTTTTTTTTTTTTGTATGGGATCAAGAATGGAAATACGGTATCCCGCAAGTACCACAACAGCACCAGTATAAGTATCCTTACACGACACTTACATAGGCCTTGCTACATATGACATTTGCAGAAGCTATTTGTCATGAAAAAGTATGAGAACATTCTTCGAATGTTCATTAATTAAAAGTTTTTTGAAGTTTTCATAGATTTAAATTTGTTTTCGGAAAGAATTTTCTTTAAACAAACATTGACAGAGCAATTTGACGTTAATAGGAGAAAAAAAAATTAGACCGTAGAAGTGCTACGAGGTCATCTAGATGTCTTGGAAGTTTTTTCACCATTGTATTTACTTCAACTGGAACGTTGATGATCTGGCCATATATTCCATATTGTCCATGTACATGCCGTAATCGTCGTATTTGCATGAATAGAATTCTTGGTGATATAAGTCTTTCTGATACCAAGTCTAGGTGGGGCAGATGATGGGGTATTTGTGGATAAAAGAAGCCATTATACATTGACAATGTTGGGACAGAGGCGGTGTTGAGTGATCGGAAGAAAGTATTGAAAACTTTGATTTGTTCTCTATTCATAGTCGGTGCAATTGTGTTCAAAATGTCATCATGCTGAATCGCCGGAACTCTTAAATCCTCTTTAAACCACAATCGATCACAAATAGAGCAAGGAAAGCCAAAAGAGTTATTCTTACATTTTTTATCGAATTCTTTATGAATATTCTCAAATCGAATGAAGTGTTTGTAAGGTAGGCTAGTGCTAACTATAATTCAGGGTCGCCGATACATTAAAATCATTGAAGGATTTTTGGCTTGTTTGACTTCCATTGCCAGTGAAGCTTTCGGAAGTTCTTGGAATTTTATTTTATTGTTTTTAGTTTTTAACGAATTTACCCGCAAAAATATTGTTTCACAAGCAGTATTGGGTTTCGATAAGCATAAATATTGCAAATTTAGTTATTATTTGATACTTATTGTTGTCCTATAATTTGATTGACGGAAGCATGTAGCGGAAGCATCCTATGATTTTCTGTTTAAAAAAAAAACTCTTGGAATTGTAAAAATGCTCGTTGTCTTTTACTACTTTGAGAAAAGTATGATTAGACATCTTTGACCAATTGCTCAATGGATCTTGGCAATTTCTTACTGGCATGTCTGACAGCTAGAGCATGCGAGTGACGCATATAATGTATACACACTTTGGATTAAGTGTCGTTGTCCAAACAATGCCTATGTAAATAATATAATAACTATCTGCACAGTTACATCAATAGGTATCCACCACACCGACACCACCCATAAACAGCTGTGTTTACTTTGTTTCTGCTTTCTGGCCCTAACTCTGCGTATTTGTATTTCTTTTTTGGGATCATTTTTCTTGAAGACGATCGTGTATTCGTGTTTACTGTCGCCCAAACAATTAAAAACATGTATACATATTTTCTGTTTGAAAACTGCTGAACACTGCTAAAATTTAAGAAAATGCTAAAAAAAAACTGCTGCAGGTCATTTTCATAATCAAAAACTGCTGAAATCGCAGGAGACTGCTAAATCTGGTAACGCTGCCTTTGGGTTCACACTTCACTACAGAGTGCTCTCTCATCCTTATGTCTGAAACACACGTGCAGTGGTTCTGCATGTAGTGCGGCACGCAGTGCAGCAAGCAAAACACACGTGCTGCATTACTTTTTTGTTTGACATGCATGCAGTGCAGTGGCTCCTGTCATTACATTCAGCTTACTGTGGTGGTGTTTGGTGATATATAATTGCCTCATAGTGCTTCATTATATGAAATAAATAAAAAAATATGCATATGGTAGGAACTTGGGTTTCAGTTGGTTGAAGCATTCATTCCAAATACACATTGAAAATAGCAATCTCATCTTTGATACTTTACTCGATTTACTTTATGCTCTTAGGTCATAATAAGATTCAATAGGTATTCGTTCAGTAATTGCTTCCTTCATCAAGCCATTCAAATTGGAAAACATTTTCATGTATATACATTCGTTTTGTTATGGCATTTATTTGTTTTTTTTTTATGCGGATTAAACGTCATAATTCAATGATGCCAAATATCTTAATATTACGTTATTTTTCTTTTGTGTTTTGGTGCCATTGAATTTTTGCAGTGGATTTAGAAATAGAGACAACTTGCAGTACTGCAACGCTTGCAGATTTTACATGTGTTCGCTCCCATTGAAAACTGTGTGTTCTATCTTTTCTGCAAGGAGAATTCTGCACATGTGTTGCAGGCATTACGCTCTTGCTTGTTGTTTGCCTGCCGTTGTCCCACCAAGTTCGCTTTCCCCTACCCATGACTTTTCGAGTAGTTACATGTGTGTTTGGATTTACCCCGACGAGCCCAAAATGTTTTTATAGGAGAAAAATGTAATGCGTTTGATTTGACATAACTCGGTTGGACATCATTTGAAATAGCATTTCAGCGGAATGCCGAGTTTCAGAATGCGAAATTGTATGGCGGAATGCTTCGTATTTCGGCTGAAATCACGAATTTTGCTAAAATTAGGCATTCCCACTCGGTGGAAACGTACTATTAGTGCCAAAAACGTAATAAACCATTAATGCAAAATTGTACTAACATTTTTAAAACAAAATAAAATATTCTAAGTGTAGTCTTACCATAAAATTATGATAGCCGAAGACTTCACGCAAAGATGTCGCTTCACGACAATGACAGTCTTTTCTTTGACAGTTGCAACGAGTACACAAAATGACAAAACTGCACCAAACAAATTATACGAACTACCAACAACAAATTTATTAAATTTAATTATTTTCTAGTGTTTCCAATTTATAATCAAAAACAATGTCTGACGGAGGTGATACTCAAATCGCCGAAAATCCAGCAGAAAATGTCAAAACCGAAGATGAACCAAACGACAAGCCTGGTGCTTCCAAAAAGAAACAGCAATCTTCGACAGGTGATCTCAGTCCATACTATCGAAGCAAAATAATGGATCAATTAATAGACAACGGGTGTGATCCCAAGGGAACCGCCAGTGCAATGCGTAAATTCAAAATAAATTCCGAAGATGCCGAAAGTAAATATCCGCTGCAAACAATTTAATTTCATATCACCAACACAGTACATCTCTTGTAGAATTTGTGAATGCGAAAGCGGAAGCAGCTCAGGCTCATGTCAGCGAAGAGTGCGAATCGATTTGTTACAAAAACATCAACAGTTGGTTGGACTTTTCCAAAGGCAAGAACTTCCACAATGAATCGAATTACGAGAGTGCTCTGATTATGATTGCCATCGCCGATATGGAACATCATCCCGATCCAAAGGAGACGGGAGGAGTAGATTTTCAGTAAATCCCATTTGGTGATGCTCGGGAATGATTGGAATTAATGAACTTCTTCTGTTTTAGGAAAATTTATCGATTTCTTGGCGATGTGATGCTTGGCAATCCAACACCTGAATTGAATCCCGAATCAAAGGCATTCCTTGGCCAGGAGTTTGATGTAAGTAATTCCCTTCAATAGAACTTGTGTGATTGTCATCAATCGGTCTTGTAGAATCTTATAAACATGGCAAACACAACCGAAGGCGATGAGGATTGCAAGGATCTTCAATCAACCATTGAGACCAAGAGCAGACAGATTGGAATAAACATACCAGGTGCTGAGAAAAAGCGACGCAAGGATTTTAGAAGTTTAGATCCATTGGGTATTGATAAGTTCATCAACAGTGGTGAGCGGGATGTGGATCCCAAGTAGAGGTAGTCTATGAAAGATTATGTTTCCATATTTTTGGATTTTATGAATGTGTGTGTGTGTATACGACGTATGCTATAATTATTGTAATATATTCCCTAGGAAGATTTTGAATAAAGGCGCCAATAATGTTAGATCTACCATGAGAGTGGCGACGTGTATGAAAACCTTTTACAGCAGATATGTTCCCTGATGTGGCTCTTTGGCTGAACTTCGCTGAGGGAGTAGTTTGTCGTTCGTTTCCAGTCAAAAAAGGGAATCATGTCTTCTAAACTGATGATTCTGGATTGACTGGCTTTAACGGGCTTTCAGGGCCTCAAACTTAGCTTCTCCTTTTATTTGTGCGTGCGTTTTCTATTTTTGCACAAGGGAAGCTTCTCATGACAGTGTTACTCTTGGATGTTTGTCTGACTTCCGCAGGATGTGGAGCAGTTTTAAAACAACTAAAACCAGGGATCTCACGCTTAGTAGTAGACCCACGCACTAACCCCTGGGGCACTGCAGCCACTAATGTTTTGACTAAAGGATCCTATTTTTCGATTACGGAAAACGAACCAAAAAAAGTACGAAATCACTAGAGGTGTTCCACGGCGATTCGTATTGGGACCAAATATATGCCACAACGTGTAGAGTGGAGTATTGATCATATCGAGGTCAATAGGCTTGGACATCATCGGGTACTCTGACGATATAGTGGTCTAAGAAATGGACAAAACAGAAGAGAATCACTCTAACAGCATTATGAAATACACTCATCATTGTTGGAATTGGCAGACCATAAACAGAAGCCTCCTCAAAACACTTGAGCACTTCCGAATAATGGTTGAACAACAGCCAATAGAGTCGATATCCTTCATGAATTACCTAGGGGACTACAGGCTTATTTTTTTTAGATAATTTAAAGCACACAGACGAAAAAGGAAACCAAGCATTGCCGGAATCTCAAGGCCAACGCATAATATTCGAGTACCAAGACAGACAATAAGAAACCTGCTTCCAACAGTTAGTAAATCAACCCTAATGTACACAGCTACAATATAGGCATCAGCGATATGTACGTCTTACATGAGAAGGATACATCTTACATGAGAAGGATACATTGTACATACAGAAGAACATCATGATACAACTACTACAGATATGGCTTTTGCCATGAGCGTCTATGACTATGAGCCTTATATGCGCTCATGCTCCGACGGAGGAAAAAGATGATATAACTAAGGATTGCTTCTACGAGCTCCTCGACAAAACCTATGAGCGACTACCAAAGTTCGATGTTAAAATCGTGCTGGGAGATTTTAACGCAAAGGTAGGAAGAGAAGACATCTTTAGCAGTACTGTCGGAAAATATAGCCTTCACGACAACACTTCTGGTAACGGATTTAGGCTAATTGACTTCGCTACGGAACGAAATGCCGCTATAGCCAGCACACGGTTTCCTCACCTCGATATCCACAAGGGGACATGGCGGTCTCCAGATCAACGAACAGTCAACCACATTGCGATAGGCAAGAGGCACGCATCCAGTATTTTGGATGTCCGAACATTCCGAGGGGCTAACATCGACTCGAACCACTACTTTGTTGTAGCCAAGGTAAGGATGCGGATATCCACCATGCCACAAAAAACCAGAAAGACTGTGAAAGAATTTAATGTCGACAGACTGCAATCGCCAGAGACCGGCAAAACCTTCGCGGAACGCGTATCCCTTAACCTCTCGACTCACAACATACCACCAGCATCTAATGTCGAAGAACAATGGCAACGATGCCAACAAGCCATTAGATCAGCCGCAACTGATGTGCTAGGTTTCTCGCGGCCACCAGCAAGAAACCCCTGGTTTGATGAGGAATGCCGACAGATGCTCGCAGCCAAGAACGAGTCCTACAAGGCTAAGCTGCAGGTGAAGACGAGAGCTGCCATTGAGCCTTATAGGCAAAGAAGAAGGGAAGAACATCGGCTTTTCAGAATGAAGAAAAAAGAGCAATAAAAGCGCGCGATCGAGGATATAGTGAGGTGCCACTCCAGGAACAATGTTCGCAAGTCTTACCAAAATGTAAAACGTCAAAGCCAAGGATACAAGGCTCGAACAGAATCCTGTCGAGATGAACAAGGAAATATCGTAGTCGAGACACAGTCGATGCTGAGGATATGGATGAACCACTTCTGCAGACTGTTAAACGGCGATGACGAACAACATTCCGCTGTCAGGCAGAACAATCCATTCACGATTGGCAACGGCAGCGAAAACTGCCAGCTACCCGATCTAAGTGAAGTGAGGATAGCAATATCTATACTCATGCTTAACAGGTCTGCCGGAAATGACAGCCTTCTCGCAGAGCTTTATAAAGCCGGCGGAGATGACTTGATAAGTAACATCCACCAAATCATAAGCCAAATCTGGTCGCATGCCTCAGGAATGGAAGAATGGAAAAGGAGACTCTCTGAACTGTGCCAACTACAGAGTCATAAGTCTCCTCATCGCCTACAAGATCCTATCTGTCTCAATATGTTAACGCCAGAAACCGTTTACCAACAACCTGATCGCCCCTTATCAGTGTGGTTTTAGGCCAGGAAAGGCCACAACCGATCAAATGTTCACACTTCGGCAGATCCTGGAAAAAAACCCAAGAAGTCCAAATCGATACCCACCACCTATTCATCGATTTTAAAGCCGCATACGACAGCAATTATAAAGACGAACTATACAAAGCCATGTCTAGTTTTGGTATACCGTCCAAACTCGTCCGTTTGTGTAGGATGACGATGGAGAATTCTCGCTGCTCCATCAGGGTCGGAAACGACCTCGCCGACACATTCGATACCAAAAAAGGATTTAGACAATGCTATGTGCTGTCATGTGACTTTTTCAATTTCATTCTTGAGAGGATTGTGCAAAACTCCCGAGCCAACACCAGAGGCACTACCAGCATACGCCGACGATATTGACATCATTGGTAGGACTCAACGTGATGTCATTGCTATGTTTGCTAGTATAGGGAAGGAAGCGGCAAAAATGGGTTTAGCAGTAAATGAGGGTAAGACTAAGTATATGCTGTCAACACGAGAAGACACACAACATCGACGAATTGGACAGAACGTCACCATTGACAGATATAACTTTGAGGTAGTACGGGACTTTGTCTACCTCGGCTCCGCTATTAACTCTGACAACAACATCTCGTCAGAAATCAAACGAAGATTTACTCTTGCCAACCGCTGCTTCTTCGGGCTAAGAAGGCAATTTAGTAGTAACGCCCTCACTCGAACTACTAAGGAGATCCTATATTAGACCCTGGTCATCCCAGTCCTGCTCTACGGCGCTGAAGCATGGACCGTATCAAAAGCGGATGAAGAAATCCTTGGTAGATTCGAGAGGAAAATTCTTCGAAAAATCTTCGGTCCCGTTTGCGTTGACGGGCTATGAAGACGAAGATTCAACCACGAACTATACGAGTTGTACAGCGACATACCCCAAGTCAAAAAACTCCGCATTGGACATTTAAGATGGCTAGGATATGTAGAACGAATGGACACCAATAATACGGCTCGCAGAGTCTTCGATTCCCAGGCAGACGTCGGACGCAGTAGAGGAAGACCTCGCCTTAAGTGGCGCGCACAAGTAGAAACCGACCTCAACCAACTTGGAGTGCGCAACTGGAGGCAGTTAGCTAAGGACCGGGCTAATTGGAGAGGCATGTTGGTTGAGGCCCAGGTTTATCCCGAACTGTAGCGCCACTTAGGTAAGTAAGTAAGTCTATGACGTAAGATGCGCAGAACGAGATAAAAATAAAAACGCAAAGACGATATCTGTGGTATCATGGAAGAACATCATTTATCGGTGCAGAAACAACTCTGAGGAAAATCAGATCATACAATCCAGAGTTACACACCAACGGCTTTCGCCTTGATGTGGCGTTGTGGTTCAGTAGTCCAAAAAATACAATTTTAAGGCGCAACAGGCTCGTTTGTACCCAGTGCCTAGCTTTTTCTAACACCCATATTTTATGTGTGCCAATGTAGGTACTTATTGCACTATGACGGGACCCCCTGTTCTATGCCAAATCCGAACGTCTTATGGTTGAGATAACTTTTTAGTCAGTTAAAAATCAATCGAATCAAACCCAGACCTCATGCGCGGTAGTCCATCGCACTAAGTATGGCGCAACAGTAAGCCCGTCAATAAATGCTTTAACAGCTCTTTTATCTCGCTCACGATCACCATAAAATCTACCTGTATAGTGGTTAAAACTCCCTTCAAACATCGCATCTGTGGCAGAATTCCGCAAGCAGTTGCTTAAGCTGTTCATCCTAAAAATGGACCATCTTATCGATAGAAAGACGTGATTTGTCACTCAATG
The DNA here is from genome assembly GCA_932526625.1 of Rhingia campestris. Taxonomy (NCBI): domain Eukaryota; kingdom Metazoa; phylum Arthropoda; class Insecta; order Diptera; family Syrphidae; genus Rhingia; species Rhingia campestris. The sequence goes on from OW052184.1 coordinate 22,943,004, forward strand.
TAGCTTAGCTATGCATTCCCTTCTAAAGGGTGTTTTTTTAGATGTATGGAACTTTAAGTTGGCAACCCTATTTTTACTGTCAAGTGATTTATTATTATTTTCAGTTTGGTTTGGCATTTCAACATGAATATACTGACGTCTGAACAATGCTTCCAAATTGTGCAAATTTATTTTGAAAATCATGGTTATGTTCGAAATACGTATCGCGCACTACGTCCATTTTACGGTCAACATAATTGTTCGTCAGAGTAATTAATTCGAGTGTTCGCACCACGTTTACTCTAAATGATAAAAGGCATCCACACTTCCACAGAGACGTCGTACAGTGCGTACAGAAGATATTGGTGCTGTAGAGCACGTAGAGGAAGACTCAAATCAGTCTATCCGCCATTGTGCACAGGAATAGGATATGTGTCCATCCACTTTATGGAAGATATTGGTTTGCGTTCATATAAAATCCAACTCGTGCCAGAATTGAAGCCACAGGATCACCTAGCAAGGCGTATATTCGGTAAATGGACCCAAAACAAGATTACCGTTGATCCCAATTTTCATAAGCGAATTTTGTTTAGCGATGAAGCTCACTTTCAAGTGTATGTTGAGACACCGTTACATCTACAAAAACCTGACTTATTGGTCCGTACTTCTTCAGAAACGGTAGTGGCCAGAACGTTACAGTCAATGGTGACTGCTATAGAGCCATAATTACTGACTGTTTCGTTCATCAATTGAACAGCCATGATGTGCACGAGCTGTGGTTCCAATAAGATGACGCAAAATGTCACACAGCTCGTGACACATTTGTTTTGTTCAAGGAAACGTTCGGTGAGCGCATAAATTCGCGTTTTGGTCCTGTGAATTAGCCTCCAAGATCGTGTGATTTAACGCCGCTTGAATATTTGCTGTGGGCCCAAGTGAATTCCTTAGTTTACGCCGATAAGCCCGAAATGATTGACCACTTGGAGGACAACATTCGCCGCGTTATTGCCGATATACGGCCACAAATGTTTAAAAAAGTCATCGAAAATTGGACCTCCAGATTAGACTACGTCCGAGCCAGCCGTTGAGGTCATATGCCAGAAATCATCTTTAAATTATAATGCCAGAAGATTATGTTCCGAATAAAGTAAAAAAATCATCTTTGTTTTATTCCATTTCAGTGTTCTATACCTCAAAAAAAAACGCACTTTACAAACACATTCAACCATCAGACACGTTTAGGTTATGCAGCCTCTATTCAACGTTGTATATGTTTTATCAAGAAGTATACAACTACATAGTGTGTGCATCTCATACAACGAAAATTTACTATGTGGTGTGGGGTACTGATGTTGATACCCCAGTGTTCTTCAAATTTCCATGCCAGCATCAAGCAACAGCTAGCCGATGCATACGAGCGACAGAAATTCCCCGTCGCACTTACCGCCCGTCTGAAACTACCTTTTTAGCTGTGATGCGTACTCTTGTAGTTCTATACCTCTTTGGTTTTATTAATAACGTATTTACGTTTAGAGGCATTTTAACAATTGCATAACTTTATACACTCTTTATAATCCCTCTTATTAATAAACGCTGATTAGCTAATCAATGACTAACTTGACAGTTTTCCCCATAAGAAAATCTCGCGCAAATATCAAAAGTTAGTCACCGATTAGCTAATCAGCGTTTATTTATAATGGGGAATGATTTATGAATAAGGTAAGGGTTATAATTTATATAACGACTTTTAATGTATCCCTATCATTAAAAAAGTCTGATTAGATCAATTAGTCACACAAACGTTTCTCCCCCAAAAATACTTTTACAAATACCAAAAGTTAGACCGTGATTAGCTTTTAAGCGTTTATTAATACGCTTAAAATTATTCTCCTCATAATTTGCGTGACAACTTTTCTCCCCATTATACGTAAAGTTACGCCTGAATGCTTCCATTATTATTTTTAGCTGTGTTCACTCATTTATTTTGCGCGTCAAAGTTTGAGTGTTTGACATTCGTGACATTTCTTCCCGGTTGTGGTGCCAGTGCTTTTGTGAAATCGGCAAAACTAACAAAAAACTTATAAATTACAAGAAAACAACATACATCTGTGATTTTAAATTTATAAATTAAACTCATCTCCTAAAGTGTGTTCAAATTCTAATAAAACAACATGCCGTATGCCAACACACCATCGGTAACCATAACCGAATTGACCGACGACAATGTAAAATTTGTTGTCGAAGACACCGACTTGAGCGTGGCCAACAGCTTGCGTCGTGTCTTCATTGCTGAAACTCCAACACTGGCCATCGATTGGGTGCAACTGGAAGCCAATTCGACAGTTTTATCAGATGAATTCCTAGCCCATCGCATCGGACTTATTCCTCTAATATCCGACGAAGTTGTCGAGCGACTACAATACACACGGGAGTGTGTCTGCCTAGATTTCTGTCCCGAGTGCAGTGTTGAATTTACCTTGGATGTTAAATGTGCCGAGGAGCAGACACGTCATGTGACCACAGCTGATTTGAAGTCATCGAATGCGAAAGTTCTACCGGTAACGTCTCGATTGCAAAACGACGAGGACAACGAGTATGGAGAGAATACCGATGAGATTTTGATAATCAAATTGCGCAAAGGACAAGAGCTCAAGTTGAGAGCTTATGCTAAGAAGGGTTTTGGCAAGGAACACGCTAAATGGAATCCTACAGCTGGGGTTTGCTTTGAATACGATCCGGACAATGCAATGCGACATACCCTGTTCCCCAAACCCGATGAGTGGCCAAAGAGTGAGCACACCGAATTGGATGATGATCAGTATGAGGCACCGTACAATTGGCAGCTTAAGCCGAATAAGTTCTTTTACAATGTCGAGTCGGCTGGTGCTCTGAAGCCGGAGAATATCGTTATCATGGGCACACAGGTGCTGAAGAATAAATTGTCGAACTTGCAAACACAACTGAGTCATGAAACTCAGAATGATGCGCTAGCTGTTTAGCTTATGGAGGTGTATAAATATTTTTTTTTTAAATAAAAGACTAAATGCAAGTTGTTGGAGTTTTAATGAGGAATTGTAGGAGTTTTGTGGTCATGGGATAGTCCATCCATAGGACGTAGGTATCGTTTTGCTTTCAGAAACTTTTGATGATTTGCGGGTCGGATGTGATCTCAAAAAGACGCTGTCAGGTTCCCATAGGGCAGGGAATGTCGGTATGTTGGAACTGAGTGGTGCCCACAATCAACATGCCTGCAGTTAGAATGATCCGTAGCAAAGTGCCTCCAGTTGCGCTCTCCAAACTAGTTAAGAGGATTTCAGCTGCATAGGAATCGAAGTATACGGGCATTGGAGCGAAAGTTTGCTTCACATGTTCAAGCTATCTTTGCTGCCCAATGCTTGTTTTTTTGATGTACAACTTGGTTGAAACGGCCAAAGATTTCTCCATCTGGTGTTGGTTAGTTACATGCTTCAGCGTCGTAAAGTTGGACTGGTATGGTTTGGACAGGATCTTCTTAGTAGTTCGTGTAAATGATTTTTGTTTTGATTACCTTAAGTGGTTCTTAATACACTTAGGCCATATAAACTTTACTAGGAGTCGGGGGGTTATTGTTCTTAAGCTGTCCTTCAAACAATGCATGCATACTACCGATGTTCAGATCGCAACATTGAGCACTTTCGTCGCAGCCAAACTCAAAGCTCGACTGTGTAACGAAAAAAAACCACTAATGGGGCATTAAAAGTTACTTCACGTCGGTTGCCTTAGTGAACCGGAGATGGCCAGAGTCTACAAGGAACAACTGAGTGAGGGATTCCCTGCTGTGCCCTCATCCTCCACGAATATCAATAGTCAGTGGACACACTGCGGGAATATCATCAAAGAAGTAGCTGAAACTACTATAGCCACCCCTGCAAAGATGACCGTGGTAAGATAATATTTGGAAGGCCCACACATTTGTAACAGAAGGGGCAAATATCAGACCTCTACAATCCAAGAAGAGGAAGGGAAGGGAACAAAATCCTGCTTAAGAAGAAAAAAAGGGAACTGGCTAGCCAGTTCAGGAAAATTGATAAGTCTGTCGACAAGAACATCAATTTTATCTACAAAACAGTCAAACAACCAGCAGCTGACTTCAAAGTAGGAACGCTGGCTCAACGAAGTAACAATGGGAATCTTGTCAATGGCGCACAGGAAATTTTAGATGTATTCAGGCATCGGCTGCTTAATGGGCATAATGCCGGGAGAGTGATTGGGTATGCAACAGGCCCACCTCCACAGTATTGAAGAAGTTAGAGCAGCCATCAGAAAACTGAAGACCAAGAAGGCAGCCAGTTCTGGCGGGTTACCAGCAAAACTCTTCATATATTGAGGTGTTGCCATAGAACTGAGCATGTACCAAACTATTTACAAAGCCTGAATAGATGAGAGCATGCCCGATGACTGAAATATCTGCTCATATGGAGCTGATATTTCCATCTGTGCAATCCTATGTCTTGCACTAACCACCGAAGCATATCCCTTCTAAATGTCGCATATTAGATCCTTCCAAAGTACTGCGTGATATCTTAAGCCTTTCTGCAACGCATTTATCGACTCGTTAGTGTGACAAAATTTTCCCAATAATGTAAATCCTGGAATTGATAAAATCCATCTCCTGAGCTCTTGAGAGCGATGACGGAAAACTTTTTAACATCAAAACGCTTTAGTTATGCTAGCTAACGAAGTTTTCCACGGAATTTCCGGTTTAGAGTTTTTGGACATGTTAGACATGACATAATATAAAGTCTAAGCCCCCCGTAAGCTCTGTCACCCTACTTGACGAAAGTTAAACAATATCTTCATCTAGAATCTTCCACAATGAAAGATCTGAGAAAGAAACATCCGATCAGCCCGAAAAGTGTAGTCAGCAACCTCACAACGATTTCCTTGAAGATAAACACTACATAGCCCTCTTGCTAGTTGGTAGGCGTCTGCAGAATGCGGACATACCCTACTCTCCGTCCTATTCTCCCACCAAAAAGTTCCTTTTTGTAAGTAATCTTGTTGACCTTTTGTCCGTTCGTAATATCCATTCAGGTATCTAAGCTCTGATTGCCTCCATGAGACAGCGTTTCTGAGTTCTCAACGGTCGAAAACTAGCCAAGAAGGCGGTCAATATATGGCTTCACTGGTTTCGACACAAGCTAATACCTATGCGCTAGATCATGGGTGATCTACTAGAGTGACGGCATCTAGGCCACTCGCAAAGTCAGACATGGATTTCTTGGTACCCTTTTAGATATCTCAAGGCTGTCATGGTTATTGCACTCACAAGCTAATGTGGCTGTCGACGCAAGGTTTTCTAGCAGCGTTAAAACGATTTGACGGAGATAATGTGAAGAAATCCATTGCGGTAATGGTACAAACTTTTGCGGCTCGAAATGAGCTTAAAGAACTTTATATGGTGGTCTTGGCGCAGCAGAAGGAAGACATTATATCGTCATGGTACTCAATTTATCGAATCAAGTTCCTGCACATACCACCAAGAGCGCCAGAAATCAGTGGCTTAGGGGTTCGGCTGTCAAATCGGCCGAATTCCATCTCTACAAGGCTGTAAAGCAGACGTTTTTGGCATATCCAACATTGCACAGTGGTAGCTGAGATCAAAGCTAATTAGAATTCTTGACCTTACTTACTTAGGTGATGCTACAGTCCGGGATGAACCTGGGCCTCAACAAACATGCTGCAATTAGCCCGTTCCATAGCTAACTACCTCCAGTTACGCACTCCAAGTTGGTTGAGGTCGGTTTCTACTTGTGCGCGCCACTTAAGGCGAGGTCTTCCTCTACTGCGTCCGACGTCTGGCTGGGAATCGAAGACTCTGTGAACCGGAGTATTGATGTCCATTCGTTCGCTAGTTAGAATTCTCGACCTTATTTACTTAAGTGGTCCTACAGTCCGGGATGAACCTGGGCCTCAACCAACATGCCTCTGCAATCAACCCGTTCCTTAGCTAACTGCCTCCAGTTTCGCACTCCCAGTCCTAGCCATCTTAAATTCCAATGCGCAGTTTTTTGAGCAGGGGTATGTCGCTGCACAGCTCTTATATTTCGTGATTGAATCTTCGTCTCCATAGCCCGTCAACGCAAACGGGACCGAAGATTTTTCGAAGAATTTTTCTCTCGAATCGACCAAGGATTTCTTCATCCGCTTTTGATACGGTCCATGCTTCAGCGCCTTAGAGCAGGACTGGGATGATCAGGTTCTTATATAGGATCTCCTTAGTAGTTCGAGTGAGGGACTTACTACTAAATTGCCTTCTTAGCCCGAAGAAACAGCGATTGGCAAGGGTAATCCTTCGTTTGATTTCTGACGAGATGTTGTTGTCAGAGTTAATATCGGAGCCGAGGTAGGCAAAGTCCCGTACTACCTCAAAGTTATATCTGTCAATGGTGACGTTCTGTCCAATTCGTCGATGTTGTGAGTCCTTTCGTGATGACAGCATATACTTAGTCTTACCCTCATTTACTGCTAAACCCATTTTCGCCGCTTCCTTCTCTATACTAGCAAACGTGGCTATGACATCTCGTTGAGTCCTACCAATGATGTCAATATCGTCGGCGTATGCTAGTAGTTGCACCGATTATTGGAAAATTGTGCCTCTGGAGTTGGCTCGGGAGATTTGCACAATCCTCTCAAGAAGAAGTCACATGACAGCGCATCGCCTTGCCTAAATCCTTTTTTGGTATCCAATGTGTCGGTGAGGTCGTTTCCGACCCTGATGGAGCAGCGAGAATTCTCCATCGTCATTCTACACAAACGGACGAGTTTGGGTAGTATACCAAACTAGACATGGCTCTGTATCGTTCGTCTCTATAAATGCTGTCGTATGCGGCTTTGAAATCGATAAATAGGTGGTGGGTATCGATTTGGACTTCTTTCGATTTTTCTAGGATCTGTCAAAGTTTGAAAATTTGATTGGTTGTGGACTTTCCTGGCCTAATACCAAACTGATAAGGGCCGATCAGGTTGTTGGTAAACGGTTTCAAGCGTTCACATATTACGGCAGATAGGATCTTGTAGTCGATGTTGAGGAGACTTATGCCTCTGTAGTTGGCGCAGTTCAGAGGGTCTCCTTTTTTGTGGATCGTGCAAACGATGCTGAGGTTCCATTCTTCAGAGATGCTTTCAACCGACCAGATTTGGCTGGTGGATGTTGCTTACCAAGTCATCTCCGCCAGCGTTATAAAGCTCAGCGGGAAGGCCGTCATTTCCGGTGGCCTTATTAAGCTTGAGTTTAGATATTGCTATCCTCACTTCACTTAGGTCGGGTGGTTGGCAGTTTGTCGTTGCCAATATTGAATGGTTCGTTCTGCCTGACAGCGGAATGTTGTTCGTCATCGCCGTTTAACAGTCCCCAGAAGTGGTTCTTCCATATCCTCAGCATCGTCTCAACTACAATATTTCCTTGTTCATCTCGACAGGATTCTGTTCGAGCCTTGTATCCTTGGCTTTGACGTTTTACACTTTGGTAAAACTTGCGAACATCGTTCCTGTAGTGGCACCTCTCTATATCCAAGATCGCGCGCTTTTCTTGCTCTTTTTTCTTCTTTCTGAAAAGCCGATGTTCTTCCCTTCTTCTTTGTCTATAGAGCTCAATGGCAGCTCTCGTCTTCACCTGCAGCTTAGCCTTGTATGCCTCGTTCTTGGCTGCGAGCACCTGACGACATTCCTTATCAAACCAGGGGTTTCTTGCTGGTGGCCGCGAGAAACCTAGTACATCAGTTGCGGTTGATCTAATGGCTTTTTGGCATCGTTGCCATTGTTCTTCGACATTAGATGCTGGTGGTATGGTGTGAATCGAGAGGTTAAGGGATACGCCTTGCGCGAAGGTCTTGGCGGTCTCTGGCGATTGCAGTCTTTCGACATTAAATTTTTTCACAGTATTTCTGTTTTTTTTGTGACATGGTGGATATCCGCATCCTTACTTTGGCTACAACAAGGTAGTAGTCCGAGTCGATGTTGCCCCCTAGCAATATTCGGACATCCAAAATACTGGATGCGTGCCTCTTGCCTATCGCAATGTGGTTGACTGTTCGTTGATCTGGAGACCGCCATGTCCCCTTGTGGATATCGAGGTGTGGAAATCGTGTGCTGGCTATAGTGGCATTTCGTTCCGTAGCGAAGTCAATTAGCCTAAGTCCGTTACCAGACGTGTTGTCGTGTAGGCTTTATTTTCCGACAGTACAGCTAAAGATGTCTTCTCTTCCTACCTTTGCGTTAAAATCTCCCAGCACGATTTTAACATCGTACTTTGGTAGTCGCTCATAGGTTTCGTCAAGGAGCTCGTAGAAGCAATCCTTAGTTATATCATCCTTTTCCTCCATCGGAGCATGAGCGCATATAAGGCTTATGTTGGCGAATTTGGCCTTGATGCGGATTGTTACAATGCGTTCGCTAATGTCTTGAAAACATAAGACTTCTTTGCGTAAGTCTGGCACTTATAACAAATCCGCATCCAAATAGTCGCTGTTTCTGCTCACTATAACACGGTCCATAGTAGATGTCACAGTTTGCCCCTCCTTTTGCCCGGCCCATCCCATCGTATTTCCTGGATGGCAGTAATGTCTGCTTTGTAGCAGTTTAGGGCTTCCGCTAATTGTTCGCCTGCACCTCTCCTGTTTAATGTTCTCACATTCCACGTGCAGATACGAACGTCGTTGTCCTTTTTTCGTTTAGCATGGTCGTCAACAATAATATTAGTCCTTTCCGAGGCTATTGGTTGCTTCGTAACAATACTTTGTTCCGTGGATGGGTAGTTAACCCAAAGCACAACCCCCAACCTGGAGGGCCAGGCCCTTGTTTTGACCCCAGGACAGCGGGCCGGAAAAAAATACCGATGTCAGTAGCCCATTTTTGGGGTATGAGCGCTGCCGTTGACCCATTGAGGGCTCCTCCGCCACCAACTCTTTTCCAATACCCTGGCTCAGTATTGGAAATCCCTATAGACCTGGTGTTCAAATATGTCGAAGCAGCTCATATAGGGATTTCACTACCAGTTCGATCAAACTGGAGCTGTAGGCGCCACCGTTGACTCCATCTAGGAAATTCCTCCGCTGCCGCCTGAGAGTGAGTGCCTTAGTGAGACCACACTCACTTCCTTTGGAAGTCGATATGCTTTTTATCAACGCGTACTTGGCGGTACATTTTCGCTATATCAGCACAAATAGCGAAACGATGGGTACGCACCCGAAGTAAGGCGGAAAACAAATCTGGCCGTAGCTGTGGTCCGATCATTTGTGCGTCGCGTCGTTGAGTAAAAATCCCGAACTAGTGCGACAGGAAGCATTAAAAACTACTCTCAATTTTGTAGTCGGTCTAGTGTCTTTAATGACGGCCCTGTGCGGCATATAATAATGCAAACCTGGTCGTGGTGCAGAGGTGCTTCTTCCATATGACCCAATTGGATAAACTCGTTTATGAAATCCTTGTACTGGGTGAAGAGTTTTCTGTTTTTAGCTAATTGTTCTTCCATACGGAGTAAAACGTGAACGGCAGAGTCACGAGAACTTCCTAAAGGGCAATTAGGCTTAAATGGAAGCTAGACTACGAAGCGGCCATCTCTCTGACGGTGATGTGTATCCTCATAGAACTGCTCACATAACTTCTCCTCTATGGAAAGTATCTTGACCTCAGGCAATACTTCAATTTGCCAGAATTTCGAAACCGCTTTTGTTAAGGCAGCATCAGCGAACAAACACAACGATTGTTACATGTCGACATGGGTACCGAGTCTGCCACCCTAGTGTGGATCTTTGAGCGATTGGAGTACCGATCGGTCCTTTTATTAGTCCAGTACAATGGTTGGGTGTTGTAGAACGAAGGTAGACTCTGATTGGCGTTAACTAGGCAATGCCCAGTGTTGTAACTCTGACTACACATCAAATGTGCTTATTTTTACCTCCAAGTGGTAACCATCGGGTACTGGTCTCATCCAACCGGATTTGACTTGCTAAACGATAAGCGCGAGTGTTGATAACACGACGAAAAACAGCAACACTATAAACACCCTGGTGAGAATGGCACGGATGAATACCCGGCCTGCTGTCCCAGGCGAACCTAGATGAGCTGCTCTGACATATTCGGACAACAGGTTGTCTAGGAATCTCAAGGGTTAGTCAGGCCCCTTGAATAGAGATGGTGGCGGATGAACCGAAAGGCCAACGGCAGCGCTCCCGTAGTGGATACTGATGGCCCCGTGTCCTAGGGGTATCTAATAAATTGGAACTGGCCCTCCAGGTTGGGGGTTGTGATAAAAAATATTGTTACGAAGCAACCAATAGCCTCGGAAAGGACTGATTTTATTGTTGACGACCCTGCTAAATGAAAAAAGGACAACGAACAACGGTTCGTGTCTGCACCTGGAATGTGAGAACATTAAACAGGAGAGGTGCAGGCGAACAACTAGCGTGTTTAAAAAACAAGGACACCAGACAACGTGATAGTGCATCACAAACAACGGGCATATATGAGCGACGATAAACGGCATTATCGTGTGATGCCACAAGAACATAAGCAAACAGTACCTACTGTACTGTACATTACTGTATTGTAACATGCCTAGTGCCAGGCACAGATTTCGGACCGAGATATACGAAGTGCACATACTCGGTCCCAAGAAACGGTAACCTAGAGCGGCGCGAGAAAACATTTTGCATACCTTTTCATCGCCCGTCAATGTACCAAGAGCAAACACACAATTTTCGGACCGAGATATATGAAGGGCATATACTCGGCCGAACCCAACAACAGCAGCATAGTGTCGCAGTCTGAGTAGCGGTACCTGCGACCGAAAAATAGCAAACATCGACCGCCGGCTGCATCGACGACCGAGAAGACAACAACAACACTAGCAACCCTTTGTATGGGAAGCAAGATATGACACGTCGCCACACGATGTGCATGGCCATGGAGCGGTCTACACAAGTTAGTTTAAACTCATCTTTCATCCAGGGCGGATGTCTCACACGAGCTGGCAATTCAACATTCATCCAGGGCGGATCGTTACTTGCTATACTGAATTCATCCAGGGCGGATGTCTTCCGTACTCACTCTCAATTCAGAACTCATCCAGGGCGGATCGTTAGTTTCAACTCAGCATTCATCCAGGGCGGATGTCTCACGCGTTAGTTTTAATTCAGCATTCATCCAGGGCGGATGTCTCACGCGTTAGTTTCAACTCAGCATTCATCCAGGGCGGATGTCTTCCGTACTCACTCTCAATTCAGAACTCATCCAGGGCGGATCGTTAGTTTCAACTCAACATTCAGCCAGGGCGGATCGTTACTTGCAATACGGAATTCATCCAGGGCGGATGTCTTCCGTACTCACCTTTTGATTCAGAGCTCATCCAGTGCGGATGTCAAAATTTACAGTCCACTATTTTTCTATTTAATATTTTTAATTATAATAAAATTATTAAGTTTTCAAACTCGCGTTTTTATATTTCATTGAGCTATTGAACATAGCGGAAGCCTTAAACTGCTACAAAGCAGACATTACTGCCATCCGGGAAATACGATGGGATGGGAAACTGTGACATCTACTACGGACCGTGTTATAGTGAGCAGAAACAGCGACTATTCGGTTGCGGCTTTGTTATAAGTGCCAGACTTAGGCAAGAAGTCTTATGTTTCCAAGACATTAGCGAACGCATTGTAAAAATCCGCATCAAGGCCAAATTCGCCAACATAAGCCTTATATGCGCTCACGCTCCGATGGAGGAAAATGATGATATAACTAAGGATTGCTTCTACGAGCTCCTCGACAAAACCTATGAGCGACTACCGAAGTACGATGTTAAAATCGTGCTGGGAGATTTTAATGCAAAGGTAGGAAGAGAAGACATCTTTAGAAGTATTGTCGGAAAACATAGCCTACACGACAACACGTCTGCTAACTGACTTAGGCTAATTGATTTCGCTACGGAACGAAATGCCACGGTTTCCTCACCTCGATATCCATAAGGGGACATGGTGGTCTCCAGACCAACGAACGGTCAACCAAATTGATCACATTGCGATAGATAAGAGGCACGCATCCAGTATTTTGGATGTCCGAACATTCCGAGGAACTAACATCGACTCGGATCACTACCTTGGAGCAGCCAAGGTAAGAATGCGGATATCCACCACGCCACAACAATCCAGAAATACTGTGAAAAAATTTAATGTTGGAAGACTGCAATCGCAAGAGACCGCCAAGACCTTCGCACAACGCGTATCCCTTAACCTCTCGATTAACACCATACCACCAGCATCGAATGTCGAAGAGCAATGGCAACGATGCCAACAGGCCGCAACTGATGTGCTAGGTTTCTCGCGTCCACCAGCAAAAAACCCCTGGTTTGATGAGGAATGCCGACAGATGCTCGCAGCCAAGAACGAGGCCTACAAGGCTAAGCTGCAGATGAAGACGAGAGCTGCCATTGAGCTCTATAGGCAAAGAAGAAGGGAAGAACATCGGCTTTTCAGAAAGAAGAAAAAAGAGCAAGAAAAGCGCGCGATCGAGGATATAGAGAGGTGCCACTCCAGGAACGATGTTCGCAAGTTTTACCAAAGTGTAAAACGTCAAAGCCAAGGATACAAGGCTCGAACAGAAGCCTGTCGAGATGAACAAGGAAATATCGTAGTTGAGACACAGTCGATGCTGAGGATATGGAAGAACCACTTCTGCAGACGATGACGAGCAACATTCCGCTGTCAGGCAGAACGAACCATTTAATATTGGCAACAACAGCGAAAACTGCCAACCAACCGAGCTAATTGAAGTGAGGATAGCAATATCTAAACTCAAGCTTTATAAGGCCGACGGATGTGACGGCCTTCCCGCTGAGCTTTATACAGCCGGCGGAGATGACTTGGAACATCCACCAACTGATAAGCCAAATCTGGTCGGTTGAAAGCATGCCGGAAGAATGGAACCTCAGCATCGTTTGCCCGATCCACAAAAAAGGAGACCCTCTGAACTGCGCCAACTACAGAAACATAAGTCTACTCAACATCGCCTACAAGATCCTATCTGCCGTAATATGTGAACGCCTGAAACCGTTTACCAACAACCTTATCAGTGTGGTTTTAGGCCAGGAAAGTCCACAGCCGATCAAATTTTCACACTTCGGCAGATCCTGGAAAAAACTCAAGAAGTCCGAAACGATACCCACCACCTATTCATCGATTTCAAAGCCGCATATGACAGCATTTATAGAGACGAACTGTACAGAGCCATGTCTAGTTTTGGGATGACGATAGAGAATTCTCGCTGCTCCATCAGGGTCGGAAACGACCTCACCGACACATTCGATACCAAAAAAGGATTTTGGCAAGGCGATGCTCTGTCATGTGACTTTTTTAATCTGATTCTTGAGAAAATTGTGCAAAACTCCAAAGCCAACACCAGAGGCACAATTTTCCAAAAGTCGTTTCAACTACTAGCACACGCTGACGATATTGACATCATTGGTAGGACTCAACGTGATGTCATAGCCACGTTTGCTAGTATAGAGAAGGAAGCCGCAAAAATGGGTTTAGCAGCAAATGAGGGTAAGACTAAGTATATGCTGTCAACACGAAAGGAGACACAACATCGACGAATTGGACAGAACGTCACCATTGACAGATATAACTTTGAGGTAGTACGGGACTTTGTCTACCTCGGCTCCGCTATTAATTCTGACAACAACATCTCGTCGGAAATCAAACGAAGAATTACTCTTGCCAACCGCTGTTTCTTCGGGCTAAGAAGGCAATTTAGTAGTAAAGCCCTCACTCGAGCTACTAAGGAATCATATATACGACCCTGATCATCCCAGTCCTGCGCTACGGCACTGAAGCATGGACCGTATCAAAAGCAGATGAAGAAATCCTTGGTCGATTAAAGCGAAAAAATTCTTCGGAAAATCTTCGGTCCCGTTTGCGTTGACGGGCTATGGAGACGAAGATTCAACCACGAACTATACGAGCTGTACAGCGACATACCCCTTGTCAAAAACAACTCCGCTTTGGACGTTTAAGATGGCTAGGACATGTAGAACGCAGAGTCTTCGATTCCCAGCCAGACGTCGGGTGCAGTAGAGGAAGACCTCGCCTTTAGTGGCGCGCACAAGTAGAAACCGACCTCAACCAACTTGGAGTGCGCAACTGGAGGCAGTTAGCCAAGGGCTAATTGGAGAGGCATGTTAGTTGAGGCCCAGGTTCATCCCGGACTGTAGCGCCACTTAAGTAAGTAAGTAAGTACAAATAAACTGGCTTAACTCATCTGATCCTAAAAAAATATCGATGGCAGCAGGCGTATGGAATAATGGGTCTGCGAGAGAAAGTCCTTTGATATGTGGCCAGTTGTATTCTTGCACTTGGACTGGTGGGAGATGGCTCATGATTTTTTTGAGTATTTGAGCATGAATTGTTGCTGAAAATGTTTCTTTAAGGGATGATATGGTAAGCTGCACTTCATCCTTGGAAGACCCGGCAGCTGTTGCTCCAATTCCTTCAATCGCTGTAGTAACTGGCGTGCGCCTTAACTGGAGTCGCTGAACATAGCTTTCGCTAATAAAAGAAGCATGTGATCCATTGTCGGAGAGTAATCTCGCGGGTTGAGGCCTGTTTGACTTATCCAATACATGCGTACCAATATATATACACTCACTTTCTGGATCATATTCTCCACCCTCCAACCTCCCTATCCCTCAAAAATAAATAAGAATTGCAAGTGTTGTGTTTTTGTTTTTATTGAGTAAAAAAGTGCATTTTTTGTTGATAAATCTTATACCCTATCCCATAGGGGTATACAAGTTTTGACATTAAGTTTGTAACATAGATAAATTATTTAGATAGTTAGATAGATACCGTAAAGTATAATCTATATGAGTTGATCTACCCATGTATGTATGTCAGTCCGTCCGTCCTTTGGGCCTTAAATTTTCATTTAGACTGATGCGATTCGGTACAACACACAATTTAGACTATCTACAGCGCCATCTATTGAGCACAGCCTGAATATGGGTATGAAATATTTCCAATGCCTCACGCAAAGTTGTCTGCTTTGTCTCCGGCATGATTGTCACTAGGAAGAATGCAAAAATGATCTGCAAAATACCCAAGACGAAGCTATAAGCCGCTGCCGACTTAGCGGTATAGTCAAATGCGCACGTTATAATAATTTGAATTAAATTTTCGAAAATAACTGCCCCCAATATAAAGAACGGCTTAACCGATATTGAGAATGCCTCTCCCAGGTATACAGTGCTTGCTGGTGCTGCAAAACCCAACAGCAACTGATAGACCACAAGGAGAGCTTTCAAGGCATGCAGGTCAATTGGAGTTTCCAATGTTTTGGTAAATATTGCACCAATCCCCATAAGTAGTATACCCCCAGAAAGCATTGTCGATGCTGTGGGTTGTCTTCTTCCAATCGTGTCCAGCGTGAAGATAGCAAACAAAACCCCAACCATGCGCATGGTTCCATAAATATACACACTCCACCAGTCACTATTGTCCAGTTGATCTCTAGCACCGACCATTCCCCAATTCAGAGGCAACGCAAATGACATCGAGACTAACGCTCGATATAGACATAACACGATCATTGGCTTGAGGCCACGGGATATATTCTTAGTGCGCCCCCTTTCCTTGTCCTCAGCTATCAAGTGCTTATTCTCGTACAACATATTATAAACGTCAACATTCGTAGCCTCCCTTATAAGCCGTTTAATACAGTTTACGGCCGCTTCCTCGTTTTGGTTTTTTTGACGCATGATGAAAACTGGCGATTCAATTGTTAAAACAAGTGTGAACAGGAATGCCAGTGCACCTATGAGCAAAGCACATATACCATAATTCCGATTGTTACTGACTTCCCAGAAGTTGTCCCAGATACTTGAGAATGTTGTCGTCAACATGATACCAAATGTGATGCCAATGAATTCAATTGAAAGGACTTGTCCTCGAAATCGTTTTGCTGACTGTTCTGATCCGGCCACAATGGCTGAGATGATTGTTAGACCAAAAGCGATTCCATCAAAGTAACGAGCAAATATTACTGCCACAATGCTGCCAGGTGCAGCAACAAATAAGATTCCGTTAATAATCACAAGGCTTGAAGCCCAAAGCTGTAAATAGAAGGAATTCATTTTTTATTCATTTGTAATAGGCTGGTTGTTTCATTCATTCTGTCATTTCGACCCCAGAATGGGGGGTAAGACGTATCCTCACAGTATGACACTTAATACCATTTCCAAGACGCTATGTAGTGGAACAATTTCCAAATAAATTTTACAGTCTTAGTAAGGATGGACAAAGTGAACAACTAATTTGAGCTCTTCCAACATATTTGGACAGCAGGTTCCTTTAATAATCTGAAGGGTTAGTCAGACAACTTGAACAGAGATTGAGACGGTTGAGTCCATAGGCCAACGGCAAGCGGTTAATCACTTAGTGAATACATAAAATACCGCATCCTAGGGATTTCTAATAGATTGTAACTGATCCTCAAAGTGGAATCAATCATGGAAAAACGAAGAAACTAAAACCCCCGGAAAGAGTGCTTGAAGTAAGACCTCAGCACTGCTTACAACGACAACAGAAGACAAACGTAAAATCAGTATTGCCAACCTATATTTCTTCAGGCTAAGAAGGCAGGCTGTCCTAGGCGAACCTAGATGAGCTGCCTCGACATATTCGGACAACAGGTTTTATAGGAATCTCAGGGGTAAGTCAGGCTCCTCGACTAGAGATAGTGGCGGATGAACCGAAAGGTCAACGGCAGCGCTCAATACCGTAGTGGATACTGATGACCCCGTGTCCTAGGGGTATCTACTAAATTGGAACTGGCCCTCCAGGTTGGAGGTTGTGCTTTGGGTTAACTATCCATCCACGGAAAAGAAATTATGTTACGAAGCAACCAATAGCCTCGGAAAGACTGATATTATTGTTGACGACCCTGCTAAACGAAAAAACGACAAAGACGTTCGTATCTGCACCTGGAATGTGAAAACATAAAAGAGGAGATGTGCAGGGGAACAACTAGCGGAAGCCCTAAACTGATACAAAGCAGACATTACTGCCATCTAGGAAATATGATGGGATGGGCCGGGCAAAAAGAGGATGAAAAACTGTCACAACTACTATGAACCGTGTTATAGTGAGCAGAAACAGCGACTATTCGGATGCGGATTTGTTATAAGTGCCAGACTTAGGCAAGAAGTCTTATGTTTCCAAGACATTAGCGAACGCATTGTAACAATCCGCATCAAAGCAAAATTCGACAACATAAGCCTTATATGCGCTCATGCTCCGATGGAGGAAAAGGATGATATAGCTAAGGATTGCTTCTACGAGCTCCTCGACAAAACCTATGAGTGACTACCAAAGTACGATGTTAAAATCGTGCTGGGAGATTTTAACGCAAAGGTAGGAAGAGAAGACATCTTTAGCTGTACTGTCGGAAAATAAAGCCTACACGACAACACGTCTGGTAACGAACTTAGGCTAATTGACTTCCCTACGGAACGAAATGCCACTATAGCCAGCACACGGTTTCCTCACCTCGATATCCATAAGGGGACATGGCGGTCTCCAAATCAACGAACAGTCAACCAAATTGATCACATTGGGATAGACAAGAGGCACGCATCCTGTACATTGCGAGGGGATAACATCGACTCGGACCACTACCTTGTGTTAACCAAGGTAAGGATGCGGATATCCACCACGCCACAAAAAAACAGAAATACTACGAAAAAATTTAGCCGAAAGACTGCAATCGCCAGAGACCGCAAAGACCTTCGCGCAACGCGTATCCCTTAACCTCTCGATTCACACCATACCACCAGCATCGAATGTCGAAGAGCAATGGCAACGATGCCAAAAAGCTATTAGATCAACCGCAACTGATGTGCTAGGTTTCTCGCGGCCACCAGCAAGAAACCTCTGGTTTGATAAGGAATGCCGACAGATGCTCGCAGCCAAGAACGAGGCCTACAAGGCTAAGCTGCAGGTGAAGACGAAAGCTGCCATTGAGCTCTATAGGCAAAGAAGAAGGGAAGAACATCGGCTTTTCAAAAAGAAGAAAAAAGATCGAGAAAAGTGCGCGATCGAGGATATAGAGAGGTGCCACACCAGGAACGATGTTCGCAAGTTTTACCAAAGTGTAAAACGTCAAAGCCCATGATACAAGGCTCAAACAGAATCCTGTCGAGATGAACAAGGAAATGTCGTAGTTGAGACACAGTCGACGCTGAGGATATGGAAGAACCCCTTCTGCAGACTGTTATACGGCGATGACGAACAAGATTCCGCTGTCAGGCAGAACGAACCATTTAATATTGGCAACGACAGCGAAAACTGCCAACCACCCGACCTAAGTGAAGTGAGGATAGCTATATCGAAACTCAAGCTTAATAAGGGTACCGGAAATGACGGCCTTCCCACTGAGTTTTATAACGCTGGCGGAGATGACTCGGTAAGTAACATCCACCAACTTATAAGCCAAATCTGGTCGGTTGAAAGCATGCCTGAAGAATGGAACCTCAGCATCGTTTGCCCGATCTACAAAAAAGTAGACCCTCTGAACTGCGCCAACTACAGAGGCATGAGTCTGCTCAACATCGCCTACAAGATCCTATCTGCCGTAATATGTGAACGCCTGAAACCGTTTACCAGCAACCTGATCGGCCCTTATCAGTGTGGTTTTAGGCCAGGAAAGTCCACAATCGATCAAATTTTCACACTTCGTCAGATCCTGAGGTCCAAATCGATACCCACCACCTATTTATCGATTTCAAAGCCGCATGCAACAGCATTTATAGAGACGAACTATACAGAGCCATGTCTAGTTTTGGTATACCGCCCAAACTCGTCCGTTTGTGTAGGATGACGATAGAGAATTCTCGCTGCACCATCAGGCTCGGAAACGACCTCACCGACGCATTCGATACCAAAAAAGGATTTAGGCAAGGCGATGC
Source organism: Rhingia campestris (assembly GCA_932526625.1). NCBI lineage: Eukaryota > Metazoa > Arthropoda > Insecta > Diptera > Syrphidae > Rhingia > Rhingia campestris. The sequence continues at coordinate 22,961,977 of OW052184.1, forward strand.
GCTGTCATGTGACTTCTTCTTGAGAGGATTGTGCAAATCTCCCGAGCCAACACCAGAGGCACAATTTTCCAAAAATCGGTGCAACTACTAGCATACGCCGACGATATTGACATCATTGGTCGGACTCAACTTGATGGCATAGCCACGTTTGCTAGTATAGAGAAGGAAGCGGCAAAAATGGGTTTAGCAGTAAATGAGGGTAAGACTAAGTATATGCTGAAAACTCGAAAGGACACACAACATCGACGAATTGGACAGAACGTCACCATTGACAGATATAACTTTGAGGTAGTACGGGACTTTTTCTACCTCGGCTCCGCTATTAACTCTGACAACAACATCTCGTCAGAAATCAAACGAAGAATTACTCTTGCCAATCGCTGTTTCTTCGGGCTAAGAAGGCAATTTAGTAGTAAAGCCCTCACTCGAACTACTAAGGAGATCCAATATAAGACCTTGATCATCCCAGTCCTGCTCTACGGCGCTGAAGCATGGACCGTATCAAAAGCGGACGAAGAAATCCTTGGTCGATTCGAGAGAAAATTTCTTCGGAAAATCTTCGGTGCCGTTTGTGTTGACGGGCTATGGAGACGAAGATTCAACCACGAACTATACGAGCTGTACCGCGACATACCCCTAGTCAAAAAAACTCCGCATTGGACGTTCAAGATGGCTAGGACATGTAGAACGAATGGATACCAATACCCCGGCTCGCAGAGTCTTCGATTCCCAGCCAGACATTGGACTCAGTAGAGGAAGACCTCGCCTTAAGTGGCGCGCATAAGTAGAAACCGACCTCAACCAACTTGGAGTGCGCAACTGGAGACAGTCAGCTAAGGACCGGGCTAATTGGAGAGGCACGTTGGTTGAGGTCCAGGTTCATCCCGGACTGTAGCGCCAATGAAGTAAGTAAGTAAGGAGAGCGGATATTTGACCTCGAAAAACAAGGTCCAGCACTACGGTGTCAAAACATGGACTGAATCAAAAGGAGATAAATAAATTTTCAGTCGCGTTTGTGTTAACTTTACGAACTGTACAGCGTGATAGGCCTGGTGCAAAAACTCCGCGTACGGAGTTGCTAGGTACGTAGAGTATAATTTTTATGTTGTGTGCATAAATCACACGGAAGGTAGTGTAGGTATCCAGAAAGTCTCCTTCACTATGGTCAACGCTTATAATTTTAAAAGTTACTGAACGAGTACCCATTTCTTTCAGAGGGTCTTGGTTTCTTTTATCAAACGTCGAATGTAACCGGCAGTATTCCTATTCCATTAGGCGATGAATCCAGCGAATCCATCCGGTGATTCCTTACCACTACCTGAGACATTCACTACGGAATAGCAAAATATACTAAAAATCAAAACCATTTTCGACACTTTTTCACGTTTTCCAAGCCTTTGTTTTATTATTTGCAGACTTTTATAAAACAGAATTTTGACACATCCAGAAGTTTGAGCCTGAACCTTTCATGACAGATCTTAGACAAATCAGTTCCATTACTGATCAGCTGCTATTTCGATTAACGGTCTGTTTCCGTACTTTTGCAGCATAAATTAGTAAATTTAAAAATTGCTTGGAAGTGGGGATAAATTCTCTTAGAAAAAAATAAAGCTTACAAAAACTACGGGAACGCCTTTATGTAAAATTATGTTGTTCCTATAATATGTTAAAACATACGACTTGTCACTTTCAAATACCAACTGACAGTTTACTGATTTTTATTCAGGGGTATTTTTTCTCTTTCATTAGCCATCTCTGTTACTATTTTAAGTACAGGAATGGCAATAAGTGAAAATCGGTAAAATTCAGTAAAATAAAATCAATAAAAATAATATTTTACAGGAATAGACCTAATATTGTCTCGTAGAGACTGCATGATAACTGAGTTGAAAATTTCTGACCCGATTGGCCAGCCACTTCCGTTGATTATCGCCTGAATAAATTGGACAAAGATTTACCGAATTGACAGACCGTATAACTGCTATTTTAGTGGTATGTGAACGTAAAAAGTCAAATTTTCTTAACAGACACCTACTGGGGATTAAAGGAAGAAACTGCTGTTATTATTTATACACTATCAGATCTGTGTCGTAGCGAGCTTAATACAAGCGCATCTACGAGCAGAGATTTGCCACAGCATATAAAATGCATCCACAGGCTCATCATTTAGTGCATTTGTTAGTGGGACATAACAAAACACTGAAGTTAGTTTGACGTCACTAACAAAATCAATAAACGATGAAATTAAACTTTATTTTTGTATTATTAACAAAACAAAAAAAAATAAACATACACTTATTACGACTCTAGAAAACAATTACGCAAAGTGTTTTTTAAACTACTTTTACTAACATGCAGTTCAACTACATCGCTATTTTTATTGTAAACTCTACTCATGCGACTTATAGCCTCATGCATACCATAGTTGTATTTATGATTAGGTATATGTAAAATATTTAGTCTACGAAGGTTATAGGAACCTCCACGGGTATTAAAACCAATAGCACTTAAAAGATCAGGAGCATCTATTTGTCCTGATAATATTTGGTGTAAGAAGACCATGTCATTGTTAAGTCTACGTTGAGACAAGGGCAACAACTGCAGCAGTTTAATTCGACACCTATACGGAGGCAAATTGTGTACATCATCCCATGGAAGTCCTCTCAAAGCAAATCTTATAAATTTGCGTTGGACTGCCTCAATTCTATTTGAATGAACGACATAGAAGGGTGTCCACACCTGTGAGGCATACTCCAAGTGAGGGCGCACTAGACAGTTATATAACGAAAGGGTGACATAAGGATCATTGAACTCTTTTGACCACCTTTTTATAAATCCCAACATAGAGTTGGATTTATTCACAATAACGTTTATGTGTTTATTAAACTCCAATTTAGGATCAAAATAAACACCAAGATCTTTAAAACTGTCTATACGACAGAGAGTGTGCCCCGACAGAGTATAACTGAAATTGGACGGAATACGTTTTCGTGAAAATGACATATGCTGGCACTTAGTGGGGTTCAGATTCAAACCGTTTTTAAAACACCATGTTGTAAAGTTATTTAAATCAGTTTGAAGTGAAAGCGAGTCGCTTGGATCTCCTACACATTTGAAAATTTTCATGTCATCAGCATATATCAGTATTTTGCTCTCTCGAATACAAGCTTTTGCATCGTTAATAGCAAGAATAAATAAGATAGGGCCTAAATGACTACCTTGGGGTACTCCAGATTGGGCAACAAAAGGGATGGATTTAGAGCCTCTAAATTTTACCTGATAAGTTCTTAGTGAGAGATATGATTGAACCCAATTTATTAAACCTGGAGGGAAACCATAAACCTTAAGTTTATAAATTATGATGTTATGTGATAACTGGTCAAAAGCTTTGGAAAAGTCAGTGTATATACAATCGACCTCTTTTTTATTTTCCAAACTATTGGAACAATGATGCATAAAAGTTAAGAGATTTGTGACAGTGGATCGATTTTTTACAAAGCCATGCTGCTCTTTACAGATAATGTTTCGACACAGGAATACCAATTTATCACAAATAATATGTTCAAATAACTTAGGAATGCAAGAGGGTTTTGAAATAGGTCTGTAATTAGAAATGTCTCCTCGTTCACCTTTTTTAAAAACAGGTGTAATAAATGCATTTTTCCATTGAGTTGGGAATACTCCTGTTTTAAGGGAGCTTTCAAACATATACTTAAGGTATGGCAAAAGAGCATCTTTGCATTGCTTTACGACTATTGGTGGGATTCCATCGGGCCCAGCAGAATAATCATTTTTTAATGAAGCGATATATTTAATTATTGTCTCATCGTCAAATGTGACGTTGCTGAAATTAACTTGAGAACAGTCATTGAGATAACTGAAATATTGTTCGTCTAAGACAAGAGGGGTATCAATAAATGATTTACTGAAATTCTCTGCGAATAAGTTAGATAAAATAATAGAGCTCGATATTTTTGAATTATTGTAAGAGAAGTTGGCTGGATATCCATCCGTTTTTCTCTTCGAATTGACAAAACTCCAAAAGCGTTTTGGGTCACTTTTAAGAGCGTTCTCCATATTGGCTATATAGCCATTATATAAACTATTTGACATCGCAGAGAATTCCTTAAAATAATTCAGGTACTTATCATAGTCGTATTGATTCTGACTTTTAACAAAATTATTCCAGGCCCGGTTACGTATGTTCCGAAGAGATTTAAGGTCTTTCGTGTACCAAGGATGTTGGATTTGAGCATTCTTAGAAAGCTTGACTGGGATAGTTCTATCCATGCAATCTTTTATTAGAAGATAGAATTTGTTAACAGTTTCTTCTAAATTGGAGAGGCTGTCAATATTAACATTCGAAAGAATTATTTCTTCGGATAGCCTTTGAAAGTTCGCCTTCCGAAAGTCAAAAGAGTACGAACGATCATACGAGTCAGAATGTTCGTACAGATGTCCGCCTATGTCAATAAAAATATCTAATGGAGGATGATTTTTGTCTATGTTAGTGATACTAGATTCTAATACTGCAGTACTAACATAGTCAGAAGAAAAAACTAAATCGAGAATTCGATTATTATGATTTTTTATACAGCTTGTTTGCTGTAAGTCAAATGATGAAATGTTATCAAGTAATGATAGCTCTTGTTGTGCAGAGACTTCTGATGGTATAAAATGAGGTTCTCCTTCCGAAGGCACCCATTCTATGTGTGGTAAGTTGAAATCACCCAGCAACAAAATATTACTGTCACAACAAGATAAGTCAAAGATGTATTCTAAAGCCTTTGATAGCTCAGAATACAGAGTGCCAAGACGATAGGAGGGAATGTACGCATTTGCGACATAAAGGTATTTATTTCCAATAGTTATCTTAACACAAATTATTTCGGTATTAAGAATGAATGGAAAATCAATTTTCTTTGAGGTAAGGTGACTGCGAACTGCAGTAAGAACACCTCCTCCAAGCGCTTTTAGGTCATTTATGTGACGGTCATTCCTATATACTAAGAACTCATGATTAAAGAGTTCCGAGTCAAGTATACTGGCGTTAAGCCACGTTTCGGTTAAGGAGAATATGTCGTGTGAGAAGGCTTGAGAGTTTAGAAATATATTTTTTGCTTTTGTTCGGAGCTCTCTTACATTTTGGTAGTAGAGGGACAGTCGGTAGAGTTTTTTGGTGCCGAGCTTTTAACTCCGCGTTTAGCTCTCCGTGGCTTAAACTCATTGACAATAGTATTTACGGGCCATGAGTTAGTGTCACATACTTTTTCGAATAGATTTATTCTGAGTATCTAAAACATTGTACTTACATTTAAAATACGCTTCTCCAGCTTATCGATGAAAAATGTGGATATGCATGCTCCAATAATTACAGCGAGAAACCAACACATGTACATATGTGTACGAGCCGGTGCGCTCATATCGGTAAACGGAGGTGAGAATCCAGTGCCCCAGGCCAAGCTCATACCACCAGATGTAAAAATAAACATGGCTAGAACCAAAAGTGTCAAAAATTTAAATTATACGAGACAACAAGTTTTCTGAAAATAAATAGATTTATGGTATGACTGTGGTATAGCGTTTAAAATAGCTAACAGCGTAATTGACTTTTTTTTGACAGAGGAATTTTAAAGGATAAAAATAATTAAATAAAAAATCGTCATTTTCCAACCAAATTTTTTTTTTCAAAACATTTTGATCACTTATACTGCTTTCACATCGAACCGCAAAGTGAGTTTTTGTCAAAGAGTTTTCGAAAACTATTCGATGCATTCACACTGAACATAAACTATCTAGGTTTCGTTGACATTAAAAAAAATATTTGACAAGCTTGCAGTCATTTCTGCTTCGTTTGAACGGTTTTTAAACGGTTTTCCTCAGTTGGGTTGGCTTTATATGACCGAAAACATAACTCTTTCATCCTAACAACCTCTTTACTTCGGTTTTAAACGGTTTTTACCCTGTGAGGGATACAGGATTTCATACCCAGGAGAATGGTGTTAGTTATTGCATCAGCCGTAGCATCCACGTCATTATCGAGGATGTGAATTAATTGACTTCGCTACGGAACGAAATGCCAGCACACGGTTTCCTCACCTCGATATCCATAAGGGGACATGGACAGATTAACGAACAAAAAAAAATACAAATTTTTGGCGCAACAGGCTCGTTAGTACCCAGGGCCTAGCTTTCTCACAACCATTCATGTGTGCGTGTGTACTTCTTGCACGATGGCGGGACCTCCTGTTTTATGCCGAGTCCGAACGGCTAAGTTGAGATAAGCTATTCTTGACAATTGATACTACTCGGACGATTTGTCAGATCATCACGAGAGGAGGGCCAGTGAAAAATCATTTAGATGTTGCTACGGCTGGGAATCGAACCCAGACCTTCTGCGCGGCAGTTCATCGCACTAACCATCGCACCACTGAGCCCCCGAACAGTCAACCAAATTGATCACATTGCGATAGACAAGAGACACGCATCCAGTATTTTGGATGTCCAAACTTTCCGAGGGGCTAACATCGACTCGGACCACAACCTTGTTGCAGCTAAGTTAAGGATGCGAATATCCACCACGCCACAACAAACCAGAAACCTGTGAAAAAAATTAATGTCGAAAGACTACAATCGCCAGAGACCGCCAAGACCTCCGGGCAACGCGTAACCCTTAACCTCTCGATTCACATAACACCACCAGCATCTAATGTCGAAGAACAATGGCAACGATGCCAACAAGCCATTAGATCAGCCGCAACTGATGTGCTGGGTTTCTCGCGGCAACCAGCAAGAAACCCCTGGTTAGATGAGGAATGCCGACAAATGCTCGCATGCAAGAACGAGCCCTACAAGGCTACGCTGCAGGTGAAGACGAGAGCTGCCATTGAGCTCTATAGGCGAAGCAAAAGGGAAGAACATCGGCTTTTCAACAAGAAGAAAAAAGATCGAGAAAAGTGCGCGATCGAGGATATAGAGAGGTGCCACACCAGGAACGATGTTCGCAAGTTTTACCAAAGTGTAAAACGTCAAAGCCAAAGATACAAGGCTCGAACAGAACCCTTTCGAGATGAACAAGGAAATATCGTAGTTGAGACACAGTCGATGCTGAGGATATGGAAGAACGATAAACGGCGATGACGAACAACATTCCGCTGGCAACGACAGCGAAAACTGCCAACCACCCGACCTAAGTGAAGTGAGGATAGCTACATCTAAACTCAAGCTTAACAAGGCCGCCAGAAATGACGTCCTTCCCGCTGAGCTTTATAAAGCTGGCGGAGATGACTTGGTAAGCAACATCCACCAACTCATAAGCCAAATCTGGTCGGATGAAAGCATGCCTGAAGAATGGAACCTCAACATCGTTTGCCCGATCCACAAAAAAGAGGCATAAGTCTGCTCAACATCGCCTACATGATCCTATCTGCCGTAATATGTGAACGCCTGAAACCGTTTACCAACAACCTGATCGGACCTTATCAGTGTGGTTTTAGGCCAGCAAAGTCCACAATCGATCAAATCTTCACACTTCGGCAGATCCTGGAAAAAACCCAAGAAGTCCAAATCGATACCCACCACCTATTTATCGATTTCAAAGCCGCATACGGCAGCATTTATGGATACGAACTATACAGAGCCATGTCTAGTTTGGTATACCGCCCAAACTCGTCCTTCTCAGGGTTGGAAACGACCTCACCGGCACATTCCATACCAAAAAAAGATTTAGGCGATACGCTGCCATGTGACTACATTAATTTGATTCTTGAGAGGATTGTGCAAAACTCCCGAGCCAACACCAAAGGCATAATTTTCCAAAAATCGGTGCAACTACTACATACGCCGATCATAGCCACGTTTGCTAGTATAGGGAAGGAAGCAGCAAAAATGGGTTTTAGCAGTAAATGAGGGTAAGACCAAGTATGTCAACACGAAATGACACACAACATCGACGAATTGGACAGAACGTCATCATTGACAGATATAACTTTGAGGTAGTGCTGGACTTTTTCTACCTCGGCTCCGCTATTTACTCTGACAACAACATCTCGTCAGAAATCAGACGAAGAATTACTCTTGTCAATCGCTATTTCTTCGGGCTAAGAAGGCAATTTAGTAGTAAAGCCCACACTCGAACTACTAAGGAGATCCTATATAAGACCCTTATCATCAAAGTCCTGCTCTACGCCGCTGAAGCATGGACCGTATCAAAAGCCGATGACGAAATCCTTGGTCGATTCGAGAGGAAAAATTTTCGGTCCCGTTTGCGTTGATGGGCTATGGAGACGAAGATTCAACCACGAACTATACGAGTTGTACAGCGACATACCCCTAGTCAAAAAACTCCGCATTGGACGTTCAAGATGGCTAGGACATGTAGAACGAATGGACACCAATACTCCGGCTCGCAGAGTCTTCGATTCCCAACCAGACATCGGACTCAGTAGAGGAAGACCTCGCCTTAAGTGGCGCGCACAAGTAGAAACCGACCTCAACCAACTTGGAGTGCGCAACTGGAGGCAGTTAGCAAAGGACCGGGCTAATTGGAGAGGCATGTTGGTTGAGGCCCAGGTTCATCCGGGACTGTAGCGCCACTTAAGTAAGTAAGTATATAAAACACAACTCCAACGCCAACTAAGCAAAGCCGTGAAGTGAAGATGTAGCGTTTGGATTCCAATAGCAATTTGTCATTTGGATTCGGCATAAACCAGGTAGTCCCGCCATCGTGCAAAAATTAAACACGCACTCATGAATGGTTGTGAGAAAGCTCGGTCCTGCCACGAGCCTCTTGTGCCAAAAATTTGTATTTGTTGTAACCGTTTGACAAAAAACAACGTTTTACTGAAAAGTGGGCGTGTTCCGCTTTGTCATATAGAGAGCATATATAAGAAAGACACTCTAGCTCAAAATTTAGGCCCAAAAAGAGTGGTTAAAACTTAATTTTGCCGAAATATAAATATTGAGATTCTTTAAATATGTTATACAGCCACTTTTTCAAAGTTTTTAACCGTTTTGCCAAAAAAAAACAACGTTTTACTGAAAAGTTAGTGTGGTAGAGGGTGGATTTCGAAAATGTTTCGTTCAATAGAGAGCCTATCTACCAAATTTCATCTATCTCAAAAAGCACTGACGTACAGACGGACGGATGGGCAGACAGACACGGCTCAATCGTATCAGCTTGCTATTCTAAGTCGATCCATAAACTTTTCGGTCAAAAAATTCTCTATGTTGCAAACTCAATGTCAAAACTAATATACCCCTATGAGATAGGGTATACAAAATAAACACAGGGTTATTGAATTTTGTCCATGAGTGTACTTCGCAGTAACTGAATTGAGTCAAATTTTGAAGATAAGCACCTTTGTGCACGAACTCACAACATACAAACAAATCGTTCCGCGAGACCCGGGCATACTTTTGGACTCTATAGCAATGCATTTGTATTTCACTTGACACTTTTATTTTTTTTTTTAAAAAAACCAAAACATACAAATTAACAAATTGGCACCAAGAAAATACCACACATCCAGTTAAATCAATTTATTTCCAATGAAATACACATACCTGCTCCCATTGAATTCGATTGCGGCTTATTTCTTTGTACATCTTCAAACCAAGGAATTGGACTAGGTCCAGTGGTGTCCAAGTTCCGTGGGAGTGGAACTGATTGGGGTACATATGCAGGTTGTGTTTGCATTTGAAAATTCGCGTGACCACTAATTGTTGAGGCTTGTTTTCGGTCCATTACAAGAACGTACCGGACCACAATGTCTCTCACTCGAAGTTCTATTATTATTGAATTGTCGACTTTTATCAACAGTTCGACAGAATCTTTATCAGTCTTTTTTTTATTAGTTGATATAAAAATGTGTAGGTAACATGATAAGGTGCGTTCTGTTATGTTTTACTTTATTCATATCGGAGCTGTTTGATATATTACTTCTCACCTGGGGTTTATATTGTCGTGTCATACTAGCAGCATTTTTATTATGGTGTTAGTTTTGTGAGTGTGTGTGCAACTTTCAATTGGTAGTGATTCCTAACTGCTGGCATGAAATTATGTTGGGCATGGAAACTTTAATTCCCACTCGATATTGAGGTGATGGGCCTAGAATTTGAATTCAGGAAGACCAAACTGGATCGGTGCTCTATGAATACCAGGCGCAAGTAAATTCCCCATCGAAAGCCAACGTGCACAAAGATGCTTTCTGTGGGTGAAATGCGATAGACTTTACAGTAATCAGCACCTATCTCAGTTAAACGATAGGATGGACGACTTACTCAAGTGGCGCTACAGTCCGGGATGAACCTGGGCCTCAACCAACATGCCTCTCCAATTAGCCCGGTCTTAAGCTAACTGCCTCCAGTTGCGCACTCCAAGTTGGTTGAGGTCGGTTACTACTTGTGCGCGCCACTTAAGGCGAGGTTTTCCTCTACTGCGTCCGACGTCTGGCTGGGAATCGAAGACTCTGCGAGCCGGGGTATTGGTATCCATTCGTTCTACATGTCCTAGCTATCTTGAACGTCCAATGCGGAGTTTTTTGACTAGGGGTATGTCGCTGTACAGCTCGTATAGTTCGTGGTTGAATCTTCGTCTCCATAGCCTGTCAACGCAAACGGGACCGAAGATTTTCCGAAGAATTTTTGTCTCGAATCGACCAAAGATTTCTTCATCCGCTTTTGATACGGTCCATGCTTCAGCGCCGTAGAGCACGACTGGGATGATCAGGGTCTTATTTAGGATCTCCTTAGTAGTTCGAGTGAGGGCTTTACTACTAAATTGCCTTCTTAGCCCGAAGAAACAGCGATTGGCAAGAGTAATTCTTCGTCTGATTTCTGACGAGATGTCGTTGTCAGAGTTAATAGCGGAGCCGAGGTAGACAAAGTCCCGTTCTACCTCAAAGTTATATCTGTCAATGGTGACGTCCGGTCCAATTCGTCGATCTTGTCTGTCCTTTCGTGTTGGCAGCTTATACTTAGTCTGACCCTCATTTACTGCTAAACCCATTTTTGCCGCTTCCTTCTCTATACTAGCAAACGTGGCTATGACATCTCGTTGAGTCAATATCGACGGCGTATGCTAGTAGTTGCACCGATTTTTGGAAAATTGTGCCTCTGGTGTTGGCTCGGGAGTTTTGCACAATCCTCTCAAGAATCAAATTAACGAAGTCACATGAAAGTGCATAGCCTTGCCTAAATCCTGTTTTTGTATCGAATGTGTCGGTAGTTTCCGACCCTGATGGAGCAGCGAGAATTCTCCACCGTCATCATACACAAAAGGACGAGTTTGGGCGGTATACCAAAACTAGACATGGCTCTGTATAGTTAAATATAGGTGGGGGTTATCGATTTGGACTTCTTGAGTTTTTTAGAGGATCTGCCGAAGTGTGAAAATTTGATCTGTTTTAGACTTTCCTGGCCTAAAATCACACTGATAAGGGCCGATCAGGTTGTTGGTAGACGGTTTCAGGCGTTCACATATTACGGCAGATAGGATCTTGCAGGCGATGTTGAGGAGACGTATGCCTCTGTAGTTGGCGCAGTTCAGAGGGTCTCCTTTCTTGTGGATCGGACAAACGATGCTGAGGTTCCATTCTTCAGGCATGCTTTCATCCGACCAGATTTGGCTTATGAGTTGGTGGATGTTACTTACCAAGTCATCCCCGCAAGCGTGATAAAACTCAGTGGGAAGGCCGTCATTTCCGGCGGCCTTATTAAGCTTGAGGTTAGATATTGCTATCCTCACTTCACACAGGTCGGGTGGTTGGCAGTTTTCGCTGTCGTTGCCAGCGGAATGTTGTTCGTCATCACCGTTTAACAGTCTGCAGAAGTGGTTCTTCCATATCCTCAGCATCGTTTGTGTCTCAACTACGATATTTCCTTGTTCATCTCGACAGGATTCTGTTCGAGCCTTGTATCCTTGGCTTTGACGTTTTACACTTTGTTAAAACTTGCGAACATCGTTCCTAGAGTGGCACCTCTCTATATCCTCGACCGCGCGCTTATCTTGCTCTTTTTTCTTCTTTCTGAAAAGCTGATGTTCTTCCCTTCTCCTATGACTATAGAGCTCAATGGCAGCTCTCGTCTTCACCTGCAGCTTAGCCTTGTAGGCCTCGTTCTTGGCTGCGAGCATCTGTCGGCATTCCTCATCAAACCAGGGGTTTCTTGCTGGTGTCCGCGATAAACCTAGCACATCAGTTGCGGCTGATCTAATGGCTTTTTGGCATCGTTGCCATTGTTCTTCGACATTAGATGCTGGTGGTATGGTGTGAATCGAGAGGTTAAGGGATACGCCTTGCGCGAAGGTCTTGGCGGTCTCTTGCGATTGCAGTCTTTCAACATTAAATTTTTTCACAGTATTTGTTGTGGTTTGTTGTGGCGTGGTGGAAGTCAATTAGCCTAAGTCCGCTACCAGACGTGTTGTCGTGTAGGCTATATTTTCCTACAGTACTGCTAAATATGTCTTCTCTGCTACCTTTGCGTTAAAATCTCCCAGCACGATTTTAACATCGTACTTTGGTAGTCGCTCATAGGTTAGATGTCACAGTTTTTCATCCTCATTTTGCCCGGCCCATCCCATCGTATTTCCTAGATGGCAGTAATGTCTGCTTTGTAGCAGTTTAGGGCTTCCGCTAGTTGTTCGCCTGAACCTCTCCTGTTTAATGTTCTCACATTCCAGGTGCAGATACGAACGTCGTTGTCCTTTTTTCGTTTAGCATGGTTGTTAACAATAATGTCAGTCCTTTCCGAGGCTATTGGTTGCTTCATAAAAATAGTTTTTTCCGTGGATGGGTAGTTAACCCTAAGCACAACCCCTAACCTATAGGCCCAGACCCATGGAAAATTGAGAAGAGCAACCTTGTGCATGTTGAGTCCCTTCATAGATGTCTATATGGTCAAAACACCGATCAATGCCGAAGGTTCATGCGTAGCACATCTTATCATTCAAGTTGTGGTGAGAATTTCGTCATCAGGGGGGTTGTGCTGTAGTCTTTCCCATAATGATCTAATCGACTGATAAATTAACATTTAAATTTATTTTTAAAATGTTTGTGCGATAATATTCCAACGTAACGTTATATTCAGAAATTCTTAAGATAATGCACATGTCTCCTTGATTGTTATCAAAGCTTTGTTGATGTGTCATAGACCTATAGAACAATTCTCCTTTTTTTCATTTTACTGATCAAGGATCTTGTTGAAAGAAATATCAGCTGACATTGACTCACAGACCGTTGAATCTAGTTTATCAAATTTCTTAGATCTAGAAATGTAGGTATACGTGCGTGTGCTTTATTTTTTGTCAGTTTCGTTATGTCATTTTTACCAAAGCTGTATCATACCAAGGGAAATATTGACAAACAGATGAGAGGTGACCATTTCAGCATGGACAATATGCAAAAAAAAAAAAAAAAACACGAAATCATTTGACCCAATTTGTGGCCAAATTCCTCCACATTCAAGGATGAACCACCATCAATTTCAACGTTAGGAAAGAGAAGGACCGCACATTCGGGACCTTACAGAATCACAAGTAAACTCGAAGAAGGTCTTAACATATCTGACTACGAAGTGAATGAATGTCGTCTCGCATTAAGGATATGGCCTATGTACATATAAAATATCTATTTCAGCATCCCAGAGAGAGAGAGAGAGAGAGAGAGAGAGAGAATTTGATGGTATGTACCAGGTATTAGCCTCGACGTTATACGGGTTAAAACTTGTCTTTCAAACTTTGGACTGTAGTAAAAGCACTGGATCTCACTTCTGAATTTTCTATGTAGTACGATCAACAGGTTTTCCCCAGTCGCTAGAAAATGGGTCAAATTTAATAGTTACCAAAACCAAAAAATCAGTGATCCAAAAATTACAGACCTATGGCTTTAAAAACCATATTTTCAATGGTAATGGCAAAGGATGACATGTTTACCGTGATGACAGGAGCAATGCGTCAAATACTCAATCAGAATATTAGGAAGGAACGTATGGTCGTCAAAGTATGTGGAATGCAGCTTGGATACCGCAATATACACCGATGAATCAAACATGGAAATCGGAGTAGGCTCTGGGATTTACTCCGCAAACCAGTATTGTATTCCCAGCAGAGATCATATCCATATTGGGATAGGTTTCACAACAAGATATCTTCATCTAGGTGGACAGTCAAGCGGTCATAAAAGCACTGGCATCAAATAATTTTGATTAGATCCAAATGAGGTGGGTGCCAGGACATAATGACTTAATTGGAAATAAAGATGCAGACTTGCATCGGCATTATAAACCCTGATAAATTCCCGCTGTGATAGGGAATCAAGAAGACGCGTGAGACTTTAATATTTCCTGGAAAGTCCGATCGAGTTTGGGAAAGGGATCTGGTAGGCAAATTGACAGCATACTGTCAATTGATGTAAAAATGAAATATCTGACAATTTCGACCCATAAAAGGCCTCAAACCTAGCTTCTCCCTTCATTTTTGTGTGGGCAGTGTTTATTTGTTACACAAAAGATGACCTCCTGCTAAACGCCTTACCCGAACGGCAAATATGCGAAGTTTCTCATGGCAGTGTTACTCTTGGATGTTTGTCAGAATTTCGGAAGAGACAGAGCAGTGAAAAATAACGTAGATGTTGTCACTTTCTGGACTTTGAACCAGAGACCCCACGCTTAGTAGTCCAAAGCACTAACCACTGCATCTCTAAAACTGTTCTTTAAAAAAGAAACAAACGATGGAGTGCCTCAAGGAAAAATCCTCTCACCCACTCTATTTCTACTGTACATTAATGATTTGTTAGGGATATTTTGGCTGTTTAAATGTTTAGAGCCGTCAACATCGATGTGGAACCATTTCTATTTATTTCGAAGGCTCTTTATGGAACACTCCACAAGATCAAATCAACAAAAAGAGTAAGAGAGGAGAGAGAAAAATATGCTGCAATCCCAAGAAACCACCCAGAACCTCTGAGAATGTTCCATAATTTCACGATAAACACTCTCAACAATCCATCAGAGCCCGCGCTGAGCTCAAACACTATAAGGGTAGTCGTAAACCCTTTAGCGCGTGCTAATTATAAAAAAAAGAAAGAAATGTCGAAACTGAGTCTCCTTCAAGCTTCCGGGCAAAGAAGAAGGGAAGATCAACAATTTTTCTGGAGAGAACAACAAACAAAGCTAGGCCTTTACCTAACTGCCTTCAATTTGGTTTAGGTCGGGTTTTTCCTAAGAGCGTTCTCTAAATAACGTCCATCCGGCTTGGAATCGAGTATTCATCAGGCTGGACCATTGGTGTCAATTTACTTCACATATCCTAGGTATCTTGAACGTTTAGTAAATTTTTTTGTTAGTTTGACCAGGTCGAAGTTTCCTTACAGCTCGTAAAGTTCGTAATTTATCGTCTCCATAGTCCATCAATGCTGACGGGGCAGAAAAGTTTTTCAAAGCAATATTTGAGAAATCGCATGAAGATGCACCACCTTGCCTAAACCTTTTTTTGGTATTATGGTGAGCTCGTTGCAGACCTTCAAGTTTCACTTAGATATAAAACATCAGAGTTCGTCATATAACGCTTTAACAGAATTGTGTCTAAATGAACAAGGAGAATACTTAGTCGGTGCTAAGAAGATGGAAGCACCACTTCTGTAGATTTTTCTTTTGTGAGGCAAACATCTTCCACTGTTTGGCAGATCGACAAGGACGACATTGAAAGTGTTATCCACCCGATCTAAATGAAGTCAGGGTGCTCATTCGGTAACTTTTAAAACGATTATCATTGACGATAGTGAAGGAGACTTGATAGGTACGTAGCGTGTAATTTTTACATTGCGTGTGTGCACATACAAGGTGGGCCAAAAGAAGTCATCCGATTTTGTTTGGCCCTTCAGAATATCGGTTGTAGCTCGCGCAGTGTGTGCCGATACTCCGTCCTGTTGGAACCACATGTCCTCCATTGCTAATTCGTCGAATTGCGACAGCAGCTGATGCACGGACTGGACTTTGTATGGGAACATGCGCAAGTCTGTGACCAAAAATTCGCCTTTGGGACGACCGGCTGATGGTTTATTGCGATGCACGGCGTTTGGTCGATGTTTCTGACAGGTCGACATCCTCGGCAACAGCGGCGATATTCTCGGCACAACGGACGCTCCGGGGCCGGCCACTCTTGGCAACATCTCGTGTGGTCCCATACTCTTCAATGTTGGTGGCCAAACGGCACGTGCAGTGTTTGCGCAGTCGGTGTCGGACGGCCGGGGAATCGGCGACGGAATTCGCGCTGCACCAACACTACAGACGAATTGTTACGCAAAAAAAATATACTCGATTATTCCGCGTTCTTTTAGAGTGTATCGCTCCATGGCTTATTCACTTGTATTCTACATCTATCTAGTCCACAAATATTAAAACAGATTTGACATTGGCGGCCATTTGCAAAAATAAGAGCATCTTCTTATACTCAGAGAGTCTCCCTCACTATCGTCAACGATTATAGTTTTGAATATTACGGAATGAGAACCCAGGATAGCAATATCCAAATTAATGTCTAACAAGGCCACGGGATATTTTTAATTATGGAGAGGGCAGTACTTTGACAGCGACTTAGACAAAGGACTCTCCTTTAGGGGCTAGTGTTGCACATCAGCAGAGATCCGAACAAATTCGTTTCATAAATGAGGACTTTAAAAAAATATACAATGAGGAAAGGACGTCGAAATCGAGAAAAGAGTCCTTAAATCAGAAGAATCCATTCATCTTTTAGGCATTCAATTGATTCAGATGTATCATAGCAACAACTTGTAACCTCTATTGCCAAATCTGCGGTGACTAAACTACTTTAACTTTAGCTAGGAGTTATTTTACACCAGACCTACTAATTCTCTACAAGTAAACCCAGGTCTTGAATACTGGTTTCTTGTTGCTCTAAACTTACTAGACGAAATACAAAGATGACCAATTCTTCTTATAGGGTATAAAAATCACCAACCATTGGCTTTGCGAAGACTTGCAAAAGATCTGAGATCTTTTTTGCAGTTACTATAACGGCATATGTTCAGAGGAGCTTAGAGAAACCAACTAGGCTTGTTGCATTTCAACTATTAACATGACTCACAGTTGCAGCTCATAGACATGTAGTCTAAGAAGAACGCAAAATACGTGATGTTACAGAACAAGCAAACAATGGAACGAACTTCCAGAAGACCAATGTCCTCCAGTATACAATCTACAACAGTTCAAGAGCAGTCATTACACATATGAAGGATCATCTAAAGGGGGGCTTTAAGCCTTGTAGGAGAAAAGTTCGTAAAAAAGTCAACCACATACGTGTACCTCCTATACGGACATAACAAAGTGTCAACATTGACCTTGCTTATCTCATCAACTTACTATCCTAACCTAACTAAAGTATTTGTCGTCACCTTGCAAACATGATTGAACATTCAGGTGGCATTATTAGGATCTATACCCGAAACAAGTAACGTCGTTCTATAAATATCCACTGATTAATCCATTTGAGCTTTATCTACAAAAAAAAATGTTTGTCGAAAAGACTGATAGAAATCGAATTTATAAACCTCTGCAGTATACGCTGGTGAATAATCATTTTGGAAGGAAACTTCTTGTCCGAAGGTACTTCTCTTTTTATTCGCGCTTAATAACTCCAACCTTAGTATGGATGAAAAACATTCACATAATCATCAGCATATTACTCCGGCAATGGTATATCCCCAAGGGGATTATCCACCACCACATGGAGGACAAAGCAGTTTCTATCCAACTGCTGGATATCAACCACAGTTTGGAGGTTATTCTGGAAATCCGCCGGCATATGGATTACAGCCAGGTGGTCCACCACCCTCGGGATGTCCGCCTCAGCTAGGAGCACCACAAGGCAAGCAGGAATTCAGTGGAATACAATTAAAATCATTGGCAGCTGGTATGTATTTATGTAGACGTGCAATGTAGTTAGTATGTGGAATTAAGTGGACATAGTGGAATATGTTGTGTATGTGGTTTTCGACACCAAAATGTCTTTTCATGAAAAATATAAAATAGATCCCTCTTCAGCTTCAGTTGGGATTTTTCTCAGGCTTATCTCGCAGTCCAATCTAATGCGGCAGGAAAATTTCGTACGAAATCTGACATCTAAAACAAACAGATACCTACATATCATCGCTTGAAGAGCAAACTGACATAAGTCAAAACTTGGCGATTTTGATAGCGTTTTTGACTTTTGAAGAAACTCGATTCTAATGGCGTTTTCATTGGGGAAAAAAATCAATTTTTTTTGATCTGAAGACCGATTTTGACAGTTGTTGTGTTCCATTGGGCGAAAAAATTGATTTTTTTTTTTGATCAGCGATCAATTTTGCAAATCTGAATTTTTCGGCAGATTTACCAATACCAATACAAATGATAGCTGTCAGTTTGACAAGAGTAATTTTAATTTTGATTTTTTACTTCGGTTGTGAAAAACAAGAGTGCTTTGGGTTTAGATATTAAGGGTAGGTGTCCCAGACCGACCAACTCAAATTTCATGTAAATGCATTTGAATGTGTTGGTAAGCTCTCTTTAATTTTACTCATGTGCTCTTTGCTTCAACGCAAACGAAAACTGAAGGAAAAGACAAAAAGTAGCAAGCGCAGACTAATATTACATATACCTACCTACCTACATATGCAATATACAGACACCAAGCAAATAACTTGAAAACAAATATGGAAAGAGAAGGAAAAAAATCAAGTTGAGGGTTGGTTTGGTGTACATATTTTGTTTTGTAATTTTCTTTCAGATTTGGTGTGAATGTGAATATGTATTGTGAAAAAATAATAAAATGATAAAATTGTTGCTGGCTGCCGCGCAGCGAGGTGTAAAAGCAGTTTTTGAGGTTTTCATTGTATATCTTATAAAAAAATGTGTAAACCTTACCTAGGTTAACTTTTTTCTTAATTTATGAGATGTAGGAAAACACTTGTTTGGATGAAAATTCGATTATTCAAATAATAGGACGGTAGACAATAGTGTTACTGATTCTCGTCGCAACAATAGTAGGATGAAATTTTTCAAATCAAATAACAAAAAATGATAGATATTTATCTAGGTAATTGTCACCCCATCTTCTATCAATGCTCGTTATGAAGGTACCTAAGCACCTTATATAAAAAAAAGAAGTTTACGAAAGTTAATTTAACCGCTATAATTAATTTATATTATTATTATTATTAATTATATTAATTAAATTAATTATTAATTTATATTATTATTATACTTTATATGTATGAAATATAGATATTGATATTCTGTAAAAATGTTGTTCAGACATAATATATATATACATATAATACACATATGTATATACAATATAAAAAATAACATAAACAATTAAATTAACAAAATAATATAACAACTTGCCCTAAAGTTCCTAGGTATATCGGAAGTTAAAAACAATTTAGCGGGTGAAATCGTGGAAATTTCAAAATTCTGAGTGACAAAAAACCAAAAAACATCGATGTAAAACATCGCCCCAAATAACATCGATGCATTGTTTGCATCCCTATACTTCCCATATAACGGTTTGCGAATATATCGATAGACGTTGAAACTTGTTAAAAACAACCTGCTTACCTTTTGTTTTTTTTTTTTGATGGGTTTGGCTGTTTTTTTTTGCCATAATGAAACGATTTCCCCTTATTTGAAGGCATTTTATTTATATATGTAATTTGTTTTTTTTTTAAGTTGTGTCACAGATGAATTTTGATTTCAACTGAGGGTACAAAATCTCAAACTGAAACAAACAATTATAAATTGTCTCCTCCTGCGAACGGGAATTTAACGGTCATTTTATCCCACACATAAGTACACCATACACACAAGTACACTTTGACTTACTTCCCACTCAACCCTTTCTGTCACGTGCAAACATACGCATACAAAACAATTCATCAGCAGCGATAGCAAACATTTAAATAATGTAACGATCTGTATTATACCATGTCCACGTGAAGTCCACACGAACTTTCATCAAGTCTACCCGAAAAGGTAAACAAAAGATACATACATAATAACAATCTCGCCTGCCTAGTGCCTGTATTTACAGAAGAGAATAATGAAAAGAGAATGTCACCAACTCACCACCTAGTGACATTATTTTGAAACAAACTTCTTTGTGTGCGTGAATTCGATCTTTTTTTATGTAAAAAACGTAAAATAGACCACTTTTCTAACATCAAAATTTGAAAAACCGTGTGGAAAAAAACTATTTTGTATTTTGAATTAAATAATACAAATACCAAAAAAAAATAAAAAAAATATGTCGGAATCATTTTGGTTGTCCTTTTTTCACAGCGGCATTGCAAATAATGTCATATTGAATTGCATATTTAAATATGTTAGAAGAAAAAAAACATGTTTTAAAGACCGGTACGTTGTGCCCTATATATTGTCGCTTGGTTAAAAAATTATTTCCAAAAATTAGAAAATATAACTATCGATTTCCCAGCCAAAAAACCCAAAACGTTTAAAAAAAAAACACCTTTTTTCCATTTTGTCACCAAAAAATTACTGTACAAAATACAAAAAAAAAAAAAAAAAAAACGGTATCTGCACGTATCTATTAGCTTTGTAAAAAAGCTAATTTGACTTCGTTACCTTTTATACTTTAGAAGTTATATCTAGTTAAACTTTGTAAATTTACCTTATTTTTCATAGTTTTGTGCATTTTTTTCGGGATAAATACTAAAATTCACAACAAAAAACAACCGGTGTTATCTGCGCAAATCTATTGTCTGTAGAAAAAAAATATAAAAAAAATAAAAAATATGTATATAAAGAGATAAAAATGGAACGCAATTAGCATCTAACTTATTTGTATGGTTTTTCTACATGTCAGGCGGTTTTGAGGCTCAAAGATATTTTAATGTTTTTTAAATGCTAAACAAGTACTTTGCTTAACATATTTCCAATCGATCACCGTTTATTTCATTTAAATATTCGGAAAATTGTGAGCGCTACACAATTTAGCGCAAAACTCCAACCTATTTTTGCATGGGACACCTACCCTTAATAATGGATATAGACACAGAAAAGAAAGTTATACGTGAACTATTAAATTGATTGAAAAAAATGTTTGTTATGTTTTTAATGTTGGCAGCTACACCGACGCTAACTTCACAGACATGAAATGACACCAATACAAAAAAATAAATCTGAATCGTGTTCCATTGACACTCCAAAAGATCAAATTTCAGATCAAAATCAAGATTTCCCAATGGAAAACGCCATAAGTGAGATTTACACCACCAAACACAATAACATTTGACATCTGACTTATGTCGGTTTGAAGTTTGTATATCGCAGTTTGATTTGTGTTTTTTGTGATTAGTGAAAACTAAAAACTGATTTTCTGCGAAAACTATACTCAGAAATTTAAATGTTTTTTGGAAAATCATGTTCTAAAATTCAAAGGCTTTGTTTTGACACCAACTCGCCAATGGCTGAATTTATAAAAAAGCCGCAATGACTAAAAGAAAATTTCAAATGATGGTTTTCATCATTCACGACTGGGTCGTACGCAACTTTCTCTTTCACAGCGAGTTGGGCGTTAGATCAAATACAAATACTACACATTTTAATTATTAATGCTAAAAATTATATAAATAATGTCGAAATGTGATTATACGAACGTTTACACCGAATTTGAAGGAATCGGTGTCTATGGGAATAATAATTATTTTTCATTATTGGCCAAAACTGAAAAGAAGCTTCACTTTTTTGGGTTCCGCTATCATCGTAATGTTAATTACTTACCTACTTAAGTGGCGCTACAGTCCGGGATGAACCTGGGCCTCAGCCAACATGCTTCTCCAATTAGCCCGGTCCTTAGCTAACTGCCTCCAGTTGCGCACTCCAAGTTGGTTGAGGTCGGTTTCTACTTGTGCGCGCCACTTAAGGCAAGATCTTCCTCTACTGCGTCCGACGTCTGGCTGGGAATCGAAGACTCTGCGAGCCGGAGTATTGGTGCCCATTCGTTCTACATGGCCTAGCCATCTTAAACGTCCAATGCGGAGTCTTTTGACTAGGGGCATGTCGCTATACAGCTCGTATAGTTCGTGGTTGAATATTCGTCTCCATAGCCCGTCAACGCAAACGGGACCGAAGATTTTCCAAAGAATTTTCAAAGATTTCAATCGACAAGGATTTCTTCATCCACTTTTGATACGGTCCATGCTGCAGCGCCTTAGAGCAGGACTGGGATGATCAGGGTCTTATATAGGATCTCCTTAGTAGTTCGAGTGAGGGCTTTACTACTAAATTGCCTTTTAAGCCCGAAGAAACCGCGATTGGAAAGAGTAATTCTTCGTTTAATTTGTGACGAAATGTTGTTGTCAGAGTTAATAGCGGAGCCGAGGTAGACAAAGTCCCGTACTACCTCAAAGTTATATCTGTCAATGGTGACGTTCTGTCCAATTCGTCGATGTTGTGTGTCCTTTCGTGTTGACAGCATATACTTAGTCTTACCCTCATTAACTGCTGAACCCATTTTTGCCGCTTCCTTCTCCATACTAGCAAACGTGGCTATGAAACCACGTTGAGTCCTACCAATGATGTCAATATCGTCGGCGTATGCTAGTAGTTGCACCGATTTTTGGGAAATTGTGCATCTGGTGTTGGTTCGGGAGTTTTGCAAGAATCAAATTGAAGAAGTCACATGACAACGCATCGCATTGCCTAAATCCTTTTTTGGTATCGAATGTGTCGGTGAGGTCGTTTCCGACCCTGATGGTGCAGCGAGAATTCTCCATCGTCATCCTACATAAACGGACGAGTTTGGGTGGTATACCAAAACTAGACATGGCTCTGTATAGTTCGTCTCTATAAATGGTGTCTTATGCGGCTTTGAAATCGATAAATAGGTGGTGGGTATCGATTTGGACTTCTTGGGTTTTTTTCCAGGATCTGCCGAAGTGTGAAGATTTGATCGATTGTGGACTTTCCTGGCCTTAAACCACGCTGATAAGGGCCGATCAGATTGTTGGTAAACGGTTTCAGGCGTTCACATATTACGGCAGATAGGAACTTGTAGGCGATGTTGAGCAGACTTATGCCTCTGTAGTTGGCGCAGTTCAGAGTTTTTGTGGATCGGGCAATCGATGCTGATGTTCCATTCTTCAGGCATGCTTTCAACCGACCAGATTTGGCTTATGAGTTGGTGGATGTTGCTTACCAAGTCATCTCCGCCAGCTTTATAAAGCTCAGCGGGAAGGTCGTCATTTCCGGTGACCTTCGTAAGCCTGAGTTTAGATATAGCTATCCTCACTTCACTTAGGTCGGGTGGTTGGCAGTTTTCGCTGTCGTTGCCAATGTTAAATGGTTCGTTCTGCCTGACAGCGGAATGTTGTTCGTCATCGCCGTTTAACAGTCTGCAGAAGTGGTTCTTCCATATCCTCAGCATCGACTGTGTCTCAACTACGATATTTCCTTGTTCATCTCGACAGGATTCTGTTCAAGCCTTGTATCCTTGGCTTTGAAGTTTTACACTTTGGTAAAACTTGCGACAATCGTTCCTGGAATGGCACCTCTCTATATCCTCGATCGCGCGCTTTTCTTGCTCTTTTTTCTTCTTTCTGAAAAGCCGATGTTCTTCCCTTCTTCTTTGCCTATAGAACTCAATGGCAGCTGTCGTCTCCACCTGCAGCTTAGCCTTGTAGGCCTCGTTCTTGACTGCGAGCATCTGTAGGCATTCCTCATCAAACCTGGGTTTCATGCTGGTGGCCGCGAGAAACCTAGCACATCAGTTGCGGCTGATCTAATTGCTTGTTGGCATCGTTGCCATTGATCTTCGACATTAGATGCTGGTGGTGTGTTATGAATCGAGAGGTTAAGGGTTTCGTGTTGCACGAAGGCCTTGGATCTCTCTTGCGATTGCAGTTTTTCGAAATTAATTTTTTTCACAGTGTTTTTGGTTTGTTGCGGCTTGGTGGATATCCGCATCCTTACCTTGGCTGCAACAAGGTTGTGGTCCGAGTCGATGTTAGCCCCTCGGAATGTTCGGACATCCATAATACTGGATGCGTACCTCTTGTCTGTCGCAATGTGATCAATTTGGTTAACTGTTCGTTGGTCTGGAGACCGCCATGTCCCCTTATGGATATCGAGGTGAGGAAATCGTGTGCTGGCTATAGTGGCATTTCGTTCTGTAGCGAAGTCAATTAGCCTAAGTCCGTTACCAGACGTGTTGTCGTGTAGGCTATATTTTCCGACAGTACTGCTAAAGATGTCTTCTCTTCCTACCGTTGGTAGTCGCTCATAGGTTTTGTCGACGAGCTCGTAGAAGCAATCCTTAGTTATATCATCCTTTTCCTCTGTCGGAGCATGAGCGCATATAAGGCTTATGTTGGCGAATTTGGCCTTGATGCGAATTGTTACAATGCGTTCGCTAATGTCTTGGAAACATAAGACTTCTTGCCTAAGTCTGGCAGTTATAGCAAATAGGCATCCGAATAGTCACTGTTTCTGCTCACCATAACACGGTCCATAGTAGATATCACAGTTTTTCATCCTCTTTTTGCCCGGCCCATCCCATCGTATTTCCTGGATGGCAGTAATATCTTCTTTGTAGCAGTTTAGGGCTTCCGCTAGTTGTTCGTCTGCATCTCTCCTGTTTAATGTTCTCACATTCCTGGTGCAGATACGAACTTCGTTGTCCTTTTTTCGTTTAGCAGGTCGTCAACAATAATATCAGTCCTTTCCGAGGCTATTGGTTGCTTCGTAACATAGTCTAGAATCCGCTGTCCAAATTTTTTGATACCCTGTCCCATCCCATCCTTTCCTGATAGTTTGACTAAAATCGATGTTCTGTTCTAAAAGTTGGCATAGTCGTGGTGGATTTTAAAATTTTTTTACTTGCACTGGACTCTTGAGCTTAAATACCAAATTTTATTATCCTAGGTCGAAATTTGCAAGCTATGGTGTATACTACCGGAGGGTATCAAATCATTTTTAAGTCCTGAAAATCGATGACGTACAGACGAACGGACGGAGAGACAGATATGGCTAAATCGACTCACCTATCGATTCTGAGGTGATGCACTTCAAGTTGCTAGAGGTTGGCTTCTACTTGTACGCAACACGGTCTTTCTCTGCTGCGCGTCCGACGTTTAGTTGAGAGTTAAAAAAAAAATCTGCGAGTTGGATTATGGACACTAATTCGCTCTACATGTCCTATTCATCTAAAAAGCTCATTAAGGAGTTTGTTTTTTGAAAAGGTCTATGTCGCTGTTACACCTTGTTAAGTTCCTGGTTGAACCTTTGCTACCAAGATAGACCGTCAACGCAAACAGGGCCGAAGATTTTGCGAAAAATGTTTCACTTAAGCTGCCTTCTAGCTCGAAGAAGCAGCGGTTGACAAGATTAAGGTTTTGTTTGGTTTCTGCTGAGCTGTCGGAATTATTCAAAGATCCGAGGTATGCAAGGTTAAGGTTTAAAGTAAATCTATATATCCCCTACTTATATAATTGTAACTAGTCTTGAAATTTTGATCACAACTGCTCACATCTATTTTTTTTCAGCAACTTTTATTTTCGTATCTGGTGGTATGAGCTTTGCACAAAGTGTTGGCATAAGTACGAAAAACTTAGACCCTCTACTTAGAGAAGAACGGTCACACATGCAAATGTGTTGGTTTATAGCTGTCATTATTGGGGCTTGTCTATCAACGCTGTTCAGTAACAAGCTCACCAAGCGCAACTTTGATGTAAGTACATACAATCCTTCAAAAGGACACGTTACCCTAAACTTTTCTTTGTTACAGATGCTCTCTTCAGTTCTTGTCATCGTCAATGGAATTCTCTTTGTATCAGCGCCAAAAAGTGTAGCTGCGATCACCACAGCTCGCTATTTCGATGGCATCGCATTTGGGTTAACTTTGATTCCGACTATCATCGCAGGCTCTGAACAATCGGTACCACGATTCAGAGGCCGAGTTCTTACTGTGGAACAAATTGGTCTGACAGGCGGCTTTATGCTAGAGACAATCTATTGCAATTTTTGGGGCTACGAATGGAGCATGCTTCCAAATCAAATGCATGGAGTTTTGGCTATAATCTGTGGCACGCTAGCTATATTCATCGCCCCTGTGTACACAATCGAATCACCCGTCTTTTATCTCCGGAGGAATAATGAAGCCGATGCACTTAATACCATACGCCACCTACAAGGATCTCATACTGATACGAATGCAATAAACGCACTGCTCTACGAACATAAACAGCTTCTGCAGGAGGATGACGCCAGGGGAAGATCTGAGAACGTAAGCGCCAGTCTAATGCCAATGGTCAAGGTATGCCTGCTCCGTGTCTTAGTAGCGCTGTCGTTCTCATTTGCACTTACATGGGGATTCATGATTGTATCCTTGTATGACAATAGACAATGGGCACCCTACATGTATGCAGGGGCAAGATTGATGGGGGTCGTCATCAGCATATTTACATTGGACACGCTGGGACGCAGGGTATTGAGTTCATTTGCACTGCTTGTTGGCGGTGGACTGCTGATGGTCATTGCCGGAATATGCCAGCTCGACTACTTTGATTTAATGCGGTATCACATGATCACCATTATTACATTAGCCTTGATCTATCAGCTGTTTGCTGGGCACGTGGCTTCTGCTAGTACGTGCTATTTGGGAGAAGCCTTTTCGGTCTCCATGAAGCCATATTTTATTCTTCTTACGGTTATCCTGGAAAACGTCATTCAGATTATTGTCTACTATTCATTTGGAAGGACATTCGATTCCATGACAGTATATGGATACACTGTGGGTGTTCTACAGATTGTGCTCGCAATAGGTTTTTATATTCTTATGCCGGAGACTAAGCAGACTACCTTGCGTCAGGCTTTAGCAAAGTTTAATGAGGCTGCAAAGTGAAAGAACTCACTTTTTATGTAAATCGTATATTCCAACGCTGATTTTTTTTAATAGTTCTGCCGAATACGATTTAATTACGAAGCCATTTGCAAAGGGCGCATTTATATGTTTTATTATAAAAATAAAATTTTTACTAAATTTGGCGAAAAAAACAAGTTTGCAACAATTTTGATGTCCATTGCAGTGCCACTAAAATATTGAAAACATCACGAAAAAATTTTTGTCATTCAAGCTATGTTATGCGAACTTGGCATCACTTTTTTGTAAATGTCAGTCGTTTGAAGTTTGAAATAATGCAAAAAAAAAAATAAAAGTAAACGTTTTTGTTTTATTAAATATTTTATGTTTGCGGCTGCGATATGTCAAGGACTAAATTTCTCCTATCGTAGGATCAGAGCTGCATGAACGAAAAATCATAAAACGACACATTTCACTTTTTTTAACCTCAAAACACCAAAACACTTATAGCTACTGACAACAGGGAGCTATGCAAGAAAAAGCCATTTTGACACATCATATGAAGGTCTGACTCCGACGGTATTAATCCAGTTTCCATCTGGTAGTGATAGTAAAGATGATTTTAGGTCTTTGCTATCCACCTTGATGAGCTAAATGTTCATCTAATATTTGTTGAAGGAACAGTGCCTGGAACTGGAACAAAAGTCCATAAAAAGCCTTGATGATCTACTAAAAGTTTAGGAAGCATAACTTTCATTTCTAAAATATGTATTACTCAAGCTGTCGAAATGGTATGGAGATGACGAACCCCGAACGCCATTAAGGAAGCAAAATTTGCCAGGCTGAAGATTTTTGTTTAGTATGAAACCAGACCTCTTCCGGGACTATTAATGGCTGAGGCCTCGTTTCTTGATAATGGTGAAACTTCCATTATTCAAGGGTTGGGATTGAACCCTCCTACTATCGCTATCCACTCTTATGATCACAGGACCCTAGCCAGTTTGGTCATGAAAATCCACTCGCTAGCTCAGCAGCGGGTATGGGATATTTCTACCAAACTCGGGTTATTTTTATGTTTTAAATGCCTTTGTGAAATACTGTCACAAATATCTTTAACAGTATTGCCGGTGTTTGAGGATAGTGATGCGATTACATGAGGACACAAGCGTTCTCACTCTAGCCTCTCACTGTCAACTCCTACTCTCACCTCCACGCTGGTGACTGGTGGGTGCCTAGTACCTCGACTGGAGATGGGGTAATAAACCCCTGTGGAAGGTTGTTGGTGGCAGCAAACGAGAGAGGGGGAGGAGTGTCGTCTCACTAAGGCACTCACTCTCAGGCGGCAGCGGAGGAATTCCCTAGATGGAGTCAACGATGGCGCCTACAGCTCCAGCCTGATCGAACTGGTAGTGTAATCCCTATATGAGCTGCTTCGACATATTTGAACACCTGGTCTATAGGGATTTCCAATACTGAGCCAGGGCGTTGGAAAAGAGTTGGTGGCGGAGGAGCCCTCAATGGGTCAACGACAGCGCTCATATCCCAAAATGGGATACTGACATCGGTATTCGTTCAGTCCCGCTGTCCTAGGGTCAAAACAAGGGCCTGGCCCTCCAGGTTGGGGGTTGTGCTTTGGGTTAACTACCCATCCACGGAAAAAAGATTATGTTACGAAGCAACCAATAGCCTCGGAAAGGACTGATATTATTGTTGACGACCATGCTAAACGAAAAAAGGACAACGACATTCGTATCTGCCTATGTAGTTTGAGAACAGAAAACAGGAGCGGTGCAGGCGAACAACTAGCGGAAGCCCTAAACTGCTACAAAGCAGACATTACTGCCATCCAGGAAATACGATGGGATGGGCCGGGCAAAAAGAGGATGAAAAACTGTGACATCTACTATGGACCGTGTTATAGTGAGCAGAAACAGCGACGATTCGGATGCGGATTTGTTATAAGTGCATGAAGTCCTATGTTTCCAAGACATTAGCGAACGCATTGTAACAATCCGCATCAAGGCTGAATTCGCCAACATAAGCCTTATATGCGCTCATGCGCCGATGGAGGAAAGAGGATGATATAGCTAAGGATTGCTTCTACGAGCTCCTTGACAAAACCTATGAGCGACTACCAAAGTACGATGTTAAAATCGTGCTGGGAGATTTTAACGCAAAGGTAGGAAGAGAAGACATCTTTAGCAGTATTGTCGGAAAATATAGCCTACACGACAACACGTCTGGTAACGGACTCAGGCTAATTGACTTCGCTACGGAACGAAATACCACTATAGCCAGCACACGGTTTCCTCACATCGATATCCATAAGGGGACATGGCGGTCTCCAGATCAACGAACAGTCAACCAAATTGATCACATTGCGATAGATAAGAGGCACGCATCCAGTATTTTGGATGTCCGAACATTCCGAGGGGCTAACATCGACTCGCACCACTACCTTGCAGCAGCCAAGGTAAGAATGCGGATATCCACCACGCCACAACAATCCAGAAATACTGTGAAAAAATTTAATGTCGGAAGACTGCAATCGCAAGAGACCGCCAAGACCTTCGCACAACGCGTATCCCTTAACCTCTCGATTAACACCATACCACCAGCATCGAATGTCGAAGAGCAATGGCAACGATGCCAACAGGCCATTAGATCAGCCGCAACTGATGTGCTAGGTTTCTCGCGCCCACCAGCAAGAAACCCCTGGTTTGATGAGGAATGCCGACAGATGCTCGCAGCCAAGAACGAGGCCTACAAGGCTAAGCTGCAGGTGAAGACGAGAGCTGCAATTGAGCTCTATAGGCAAAGAAGAAGGGAAGAACATCGGCTTTTCAGCAAGAAGAAAAAAGAGCAAGAAAAGCGCGCGATCGAGGATATAGAGAGGTGCCACTCCAGGAACGATGTTCCAATGTGTAAAACGTCAAAGTGTAAAACGTCAAAGCCAAGGATACAAGGCTCGAACAGAATCCTGTCGAGATGAACAAGGAAACATCGTAGTTGAGACACAGTAGTTGCTGAGGATATGGAAGAACCACTTCTGCAGACTGTTAAACGGCGATGACGAACAACATTCCGCTGTCAGGCAGAACGAACCATTCAATAATGGCAACGACATCGAAAACTGCCAACTACCCGACCTGAGTGAAGTGAGGATAGCAATATCTAAACTCAAGCTTAATAAGGCTGCCGGAAATGACGGCCTTCCCCCGGAGCTCTATAAGGCCGGCGAAGATGACTTGGTAAGTAACATCCACCAACTCATAAGCCAAATCTGGTCGGATGAAAATATGCCTGATGAATGGAACCTCAGCATCGTTTGCCCGATCCACAAAAAAGGAGACCCTCTGAACTGCGCCAACTACAGAGGCATAAGTCTCCTCAACATCGCCTACAAGATCCTATCTGCCGTAATATGTGAACGCATGAAACCGTTTACCAACAACCTGATTGGCCCTTATCAGTGTGGTTTTAGGCCAGGAAAGTCCACAACCGATCAAATTTTCACATTGCGGCAGATCCTGGAAAAAACTCAAGAAGTCCAAATTGATACCCACCACCTATTTATCGATTTCAAAGCCGCATAAGACACCATTTATAGAGACGAACTATACAAAGCCATGTCTAGTTTTGGTATACCGCCCAAACTCGTTCGTCTGTGTAGGATGACGATGGATCGCTACACCATCAGGGTCGGAAACAACGTCGCCGACACAGTCGATACCAAAAAAAGGATTTAGGCAAGGCGATGCACTGTCATGTGACTTCTTTAATCTGATTCTTGAGAGAATTGTGCAAAACTCCAAAGCCAACACCAGAGGCACAATTTTCCAAAAGTCGGTGCAACTACTAGCATACGTTGACGATATTGACATCATTGGTAGGACTCAACGTGATGTCATAGCCACGTTTTCTAGTATAGAGAAGGAAGCGGCGAAAATGGGTTTAGCAGTAAATGAGGGTAAGACTAAGTATATGCTGTCATCACGAAAGGGCTCACAACATCGACGAATTGGACAGAACGTCACCATTGACAGATATAACTTTGAGGTAGTACGGGACTTTGTCTACCTCGGCTCCGCTATTAGCTCTGACAACAACATCTCGTCAGAAATTAAACGAAGAATTACTCTTGCCAACCGCTGTTTCTTCGGGCTAAGAAGGCAATTTAGTAGTAAAGCCCTCACTCGAACTACTAAGGAGATCCTATATAAGACCCTGATCATCCCAGTCCTGCTCTACGGCGCTGAAGCATGGACCGTATCAAAAGCGGATGGAGAAATCCTTGGTAGATTCGAGAGGAAAGTTCTTCGAAAAATCTTCGGTCCCGTTTGCGTTGACGGGCTATGGAGACGAAGATTCAACCAAGAACTATACGAGCTGTACAGCGACATGCCCCTGGTCAAAAAACTCCGCATTGGACGTTTAAGATGGCTAGGACATGTAGAACGAATGGACACCAATACTCCGGCTCGCAGATTCTTCGATTCCCAGCCAGACGTCGGACGCAGTAGAGGAAGACCTCGCCTTAAGTGGCGCGCACAAGTGGAAACCGACCTCAACCAACTTGGAGTGCGCAACTGGAGGCAGTTAGCTAAGGACCGAGCTAATTGGAGAGGCATGCTGGTTGAGGGCCAGGTTCATCCCGGACTGTAGCGCCACTTAAGTAAGTAAGTAAGCAGATTCTCGATTGTAAAAATGCGTCTCATTTTCAAAATCCGCACCGAATTGCTTGACTTGAACTATAGACCGCATAGAACTGACATAGACCCCAAGTGCAGCCTTTGTTACCTTAACCAAAGGGAAGATTTGTATGTCCAATACCCGGAGACTATATTTTGCCAAATATAACCTAACATTTGATGAGTGTATGCGGTTGTTAAATGGAGGCGAAGGTTGGAAGTTACTTATTCGCTGTCGTAATTATGTTTTCAGACTGACAACTTTCTCAAAGTTGGCAGGAAGAGCTGTTGTTTCTCCAATCTTAAAAGGTTATCTCTTGTGTTTTGATTTTAGCCCAACTTAAAGTTCCTACTATGAAATATTGCACCTCAAATAATGGCACCATTCAATTTGATTATTAAGTTAAACATAGGTTAGGTTGGATCTTGTCCAATCTCCTTACTATCCGCTGGAAAATTATTTTGAGCTTTTGATGAAGCGAAGGAGGCTTTTCACTTCCGTTATTGCCAAATCACTGAGATTTTTAAAATAGTAAGCTCCGAGATGTAGCTTCCTTTTGTTTGATAGGGCCGGGCAGTTACAAAGGAGATGAAGTATTGTTTCCTCCTCCTCCTCGTCCATGCAGCTCCTACAGAAGTCGTTTGAGAAAAGGCCTAGCCTTTCTGCGTGCCTACCTATTAAGCAGTGTCCCGTGATGACACCTATGGTATCGCAAATATGCGGTCTAACGAGCGAAATCAGTCCCTTTGATCTACTCAAATCTAGCTTTGGCCAAATTTGTTTGGTTGTTTGACACGTCGTGCCAAGACTCCATCTGAGGTTTGATTTGCTGTTAGCATATTGCTCTTATAAGCTTTTGCATGTAGCGATAGGAATACCTAGTGTACCCGTGTCGGCTACAACTGGTAATTTGGTTCCATTTCTGGCGAGTTCATCAGCCTTACAGTTCCCTGGAATGTCACTATGTCCAGGCACCAAGCATAGGTGAATGTTAAAATGCTTTGACATCTTCTGCAGAGATGATCGGCAATCTAGGGTTGTCTTTGAATTTGTTGAGACTGATTCCAGGGATTTGATTGCCGCTTGGCTGTCCGAGAAAATGCTAATATCCTTTGCAGATATTACATTCTCTTTCAACCAGGATAAGGCTTCTTTGATCGCCATGGGTTCCACCTGGAACACGCTGCAATGATCAGGAAGACGTAAAGATAGGCTGATATTTAGCCTGTCGGAGAAGTCACCAGCACCCACTCCGTCATTTGTTTTGGAACCATCGGTATAAAAGTGGATCGAGTCGTTTAGCACAGGTTCGTTGCTCTCCCATGACGTTCTGTTTGGGATTGTGACCCGGAAACTCTTATCAAAGTTTAATCTGGTGAGGGTGTAATCGGTGTTTTCAGGAATATTTGTGTATAGAATTTTTGAGTGGCCATATTTAATATTTGACCACTGTTGGATGGCTTTAAGACGTAAGGCTGAGTTAGCTGCCATTTGTTTGCCGAAAATATCTAGGGGTAGTAGGTGAAAAAAAATGTCTAATGCTGCTGAGGGTGTCGTACGGAGTGCTCCACCAATGCACAGACACGCAGTTCTCTGCACTTTGGCTATTTTTTTTGCTGTTTAAAGCTATTTCTAGTGCTGTCCACCATACTACTACTCCATAAAGAAGTATCGGTCTTATAACCGATATATAGAGCCAATTCGTGATACGAGGTTTCATTTCCTATTTCAAGCCTATGGCCTTCTTGCTGACCGCCCATTTGGAAAGTTTATGTAGTGCGTTTTGGAGAAGCTCCTTAAACAAGTTAAACATTGTCCAAACTATTTTTTTTTTTAAATAAAATTCCTGTAAATCATGTATAACAATTCATTAATTTTAAATTTAATTATTATTTTTTTTATTCTTTTCTTTTTTTTGATTTAACTAATCTAAAAGTCCAAACTATTTGTTTATATGGAGATACAAAAAAACTTTCTCAATACTGATGACAAATATATGTTTTCCCTATTAATAGGTTAAGAAACACTAATGACTTACAAATTCCACTGTTGTTCTAAAGACTATTTTTGGATCATCCAGTCTTTTCGGGTGATGCCCTCCGGAAGGGACTTCTTGAGAACACTATATCCCCACGTAGACTGAGTAAATATGTCCAAAATAGACTCATTTTGTTGGTCTATTTGTGCTGTGGATACATCCATTTGTCGATTATGTCAAAGAACACTTTTATCTTTATTGAGGCAGCCGAATAAATAAATACTTTTGCTAAAAATATAGTGACGTCGACAAGTTCCACAACAACTTTATACTGCTCAATTATTTTAAGCGTTATCTCCATAACTCTGATAAGTATCGAATGGATTGACTTGTAGTATCAACGGTGTTTGCTAGTCATTTTATAAATTAGCTTCCTGTGATAAGGTTGTGTTTTAGCGTATTCCAACGTAGATATGGCCGAAAAACGCTCGTATACTGGTCCCCCAACCGCTCCGTCTTATAACAATCCAATTGGTCCGGCAACAATTTATCCACAAGGAGGCTATGCACCGCCAACATCAACACAGGCAGGGCAGAGTGGATTTTATCAACCGGGAGAATATCCATCATCATATGGAAATCCACCACCATATGGAAATCCACCACTGTTTCCACGTTCGTTTGCAAATATACGACAATCGGGTCTTCCATCACGGCCGCTCCCCCAGTCGCAGAATACACCACAGCCGGGGACACCACAGGTTGGACAAGAAGCTAATCAATATGGTTGGTTCGAGGATACCCAAAGGAATAAACCACAAGCGAATTCATTGGCAGCAGGTCCGTATATATAGACATTAAAATCTAAGGCTCCTTGTATTGTGAGAGCTTAACTAAGCTTAAGAGCGTTATTTGTTTTTTTATCTCGAACTTATGTAGACCTCAATCACTTGGGACTATCGTTAGACCATTGCGCATGAATCATGTCAGGTTTTCTTTTTTTTTCCTTATCAGCCGCGTGGGGTTATGATCGGTATAGAGGGGCTTTTACTTTCAAACTAAATTTCATCCCTGTTGGTCCAGTCTTTTGGTCGGCATATCTATGGATGTATGATATATTTTATTTCAATTACTTAAATTTACGTTAATTATAATAATGAGTTAGATTAAGGAGAAAAACTTTAAACAATGCGATTGCGATTAAATATGCGTGTGCGTTAGTTGGTGGGTAATCAAGCAGTCTCTCTCGCTGACCGACCGTCAGCTTCAAACGTCTCAAAACTCAATCGATGTTATCGATGCTACAGGTGCTGCCAAATTGGATCCTACATCTATAACTTCACCCTTTATCTGGTACTTGGTTCGTTAAATTCGCTTTTGATATAACGCCGTAGTTAGTATAGTGCGTACCAAAACAGTTGGCCATTCTACTGCGCAGGTCTCTTAAAATGTGTTTTACAATCTCTTAAAATTGCAAAAACAAGCATAAAGAGACGAAAATGGGCGGAGCCATAATAAAAAACGACGTATACCCTGCCTTGTGTTCAAGATCGCTGTCGCGATCTCACTGAGGGTGGTTTCTTCATTTTCCTTATTTTATACTGAAATTAGGAGCGGAGGAAAAATATAGACCATTATATGTCAACTTTACTTGGAGGAAAATATATTGTTTCGTTTTTTGTCTTGTTGGTTCTTTGTAGGCGTATGATGTGATCACGGTCGGATAGATTAAGCAAAACATTGCACATGAATTGATTGTGTGACTGTGTCTGTATGAAGGTGTACGGTTTTAGATTTAAACCCTATTTGCTCATTATGCTTTCGTTGATCATTATTAATTGTGTCGTGCATATTGATCATGTAGGTACTGATATTGGCACGCAAAGTAAAGTAAATTGCAGTGTCACACCAAATTTTTTTTGTTTATATCATTGAATTTGGGCGAGGTAGGTAAATTTAATAAAAAAATTACAATTTGGGAATTTTTTTGGAAACGTAAACGATTTTATACCCAATTACAATAGGCACGATTTTCTGTCACAAAAAAGAGGATGGGGTATAAAACGGTTCGTTAAAGACAAAATGGTGAACGTTCTTGATTCTTCAATAATTTTTTTTAAGAAATGCAGTTTTTATAACTTATTGAACTACCCACCACTTTTAAATTTGTAACCTTGATTAAAAGTGTAAATTATAGCGAGATAAAATTGACTATGAATTGCAAATATAAAACAGATTTACAGCGAGCAGCAAAACAAAACACCAGTATACCAAATGGGTGGTTCGGTTTGGTTTGAATTAAGAAGTAAAAACACACACGTTTTAGTACTAAGATAAAAATATTTATTGATTTTGCTACCTATATATGAAATAGTTAATATTAATGTATATTAAATTGAATTCGAAGAACTGTCAGTTTCATAATCGGTTGAAGAATCATCTCCTGGATTGATAATTTTTGCATCCGACATTGTGTCCCACATCTGCTCGTGTGAAAAGTATTCCTCCTCTGTCCTTATAATTTTTTCACAAACTTTGCGCCAATCTTCAACTGTTATTTTTGAAAATTCTTCTTCAGCTAGTTTCTGAACATCCGATAATCTAAACGTTGTATTTCGGCTTCCGACTCTTCCCTTGACTGTTGCCCAGATCTTTTCAATAGGGTTGAGATCTGGATGATAGGGTGGAAATCGTAGTACTTCGTGTCCCGCGCCGTGAATCATATCGTCAATCTTATGCTTGGGGTGGTGATTAGTCCGATGTCGCTTTATAAGGTCATAAAGTTCGACTTTGAGCATTTTTGAAGAATGCGGTATATTGTTGACGGAAAGCCATTCTAACGTCTCCGATTTAACGGAAGCAGAAGTGATTTGCTTGTGTTCCCATTTGTTGTGATATGATGCGTTGTCCATTACAATAACCGATGGTTCCTCTAGGTTATTTAAAACTTGATCCTTCATCCATTTGGAGAAATTTTCAAAATTCATCTCATCGTGATAATCTCCTGTTTTCGACCCAGATTTAAATAAAAGCAAGGCATTATTCACGAAGCCCTTCGCTCCACCTGCATGCGCCATTACCAGCCTTTGGCCTTTTGAAATTGGCGCCTTTAAACCTTGAGTGGTGCCGTCAGTCCATGCCCTTGGCCTTGTGTGAGAGCTGTGAATACTGCTCTCGTCCAAATAAATAATCTCATATCCTTCTGACCTGTACTCCCGCACCTTCCTCAGATATTTCACTCGTAAAAGTTTGATTTCATTTCTTACGCAAAGAAATTTACGGTTGTTCTCCGTTTTCCTATAAGAAAATCCATTTCTTTTTAAAATCCCATGTAGCGACATATTGCTTAGGTTCAGCTCCAAATCTTCCTGCACCCGTTGTCTTAACATTTTTAATGTTATCATCATTTTTTCTTCAATGTGGAAGTTGTATATAATTCGCCGAACAGCTGTGATATCAAATTCGTCCAATCCAGTTTTCCATTTTGTATGTGGTACTCTTTTAGTTGGAGATTCAATAGCGCCTTTCTTCTCATATTCTTTAATTATCCTCCTTATTGTTCGGGCCGAAATTCCCGTAAACTCCTCTGTCTGTGAATTTGCGTATGTGAAGGGATTATCTATACATAAATTCCTAACTTCTTCAATTTTTTTGTAATATATCCTAACAACGATCTTACGTCCTAGACTTCCTATTGGTTTTCCTTTTCTTGAAAGATCCATGACAATTTATTTTATTTTAATAAACTTATGTCCTAGCAATGCTTTTGTTTTCGTGAAAGTGAATTCCAAATAGGAAATCCATAATATATATGCGTTATCTTAAAATAAAAAACTCTAAAAAAAATCTAAAAAAAACTATAAAAAACCAGGCAACAAATTTATTCCTTGCCCCTACAGGTAACCAAATGCAAACACTAATCATGTCGTAAAACTTTTAAACTTAAGTCAAACAGGTAAAATCAAACATCATAAAATTAATGCTAACCAAGCACACCACCCACCTAGCGCTAAACCACGAAATGTTCAACCATAAAAAGGGTTGGGAACCCTTTCAAATACAATCGGACTTCTAGGTAGAAATGTATAAAAGTCGACCTCATAATAAAAAATTAAGTTTATTTAGATATTTAACAGCATTTTAGTTCTAAGCACTGTAAAGTTGGGTTACGCATTGTAAATTACAGGCAAAAACGCTTAGTGATTAAATCTCTTTCGCGTCATTTTTGTTCTCTTAAATCCTCTCTCTGCGCAATCGACCGTTGGCCAACTGTTTTGGTACGGACTATATCAAAAAACGCATGCCAATCAATATAGCAGGCAAGTTCAACTCAGACTTGGGTTCTTCAGAGATTTCCATCATCTGCCTCAGATGAGATTTTTCATTTAGCTGAAACAATATTCTCAGCTGAGGAAGACTTGATCAAATTCCCCAACAAGTAATACTGATGAATAGTTTTCATGAACCTCTAAAAATACCTAGCTGAACTGTTGAAGGCTGAATAGGCTACGAAACGCTGCGCGAATAGCTTAAAACCCTATTATATCATATCGTTAAAATAAGCAGTCTCTTCAACTATTTTTATTCTTGCTGTGGCGCTACAGTCCGGAATGAACCTGGGCCTCAACCAACATGCCTCTTTAATTAGCCCGGTCATTAGCTAACTGCCTCCAGTTGCCCACTTCAAGATGCTTGAGGAAGGTTTCTATCTGTACCCGCCACTTAAGGCGAGGTCTTCCACTACTGCGTCAGATGTCTGGCTGGGAATTGAAGGCTATGCGAGCCGGAGTTTTGCTTTCCAATCGCTCTACATGTCCTAGCCATCTTAAAGGTTCGATGCAGAGTAATTTGACTAGAGGTATGTCGCTGTACAGCTCAAAGTCAAAGCAAATTGGACCAAAGGTTTTTTTCCCCCAAAACGACCAAGGATTTCTTCATCCGCTTTTGATACGGTCCATGCTTCAGCGCCGTAGAGCAGGACTGGGATGATCAGGGTCTTATTTAGGATCTCCTTAGTAGTTCGAGTGAGGAAAGAAACAGCGGTTGGCAGGAGTAATCCTTCGTTTAATTTCTGACGAAATATTGTTGTCAGAGTTAATGGCGGAGCCGAGGTAGACAAAGTCCCGTACTACCTCAAAGTTATATGTGTCAATGGTGGCATTCTGTCCAATTCGTCGATGTTGTCTATCCTTTCGTTTTGGCAGCATATTAAGGGTCCGCCAAATAACTTTTTTTTTTGAAAATGCTATAAAAAAAACTACTGAATATTTTCTCAAATTTCCTTTTATTTTATTTGAAAGAACAATCCTTCCGGTTAATAATGGAAAATAATTTCATTCAAATGGCTACCTCGACTGGCCATGCTGTAGCCTACACGATCGGTCCAATTTTTAAGCACATTATCGATTGTGTGCAGCTGTATTTCACCAATGGCTTCACGAATATTGTCCTTTAAAGGGTCAATTGTCTCTGGCTTGTCGGCGTAACACTTATCTTTTACGGCACCCCACAAATAATAGTCCAACGGTGTCAAATCGCAGCTCCGAGGTGGCCAAACGACATCAGCTCTGCGGCTGATAATGCGATCTTCAAAAACAGGGCGCAAAACATCGAGTGTAGCTTCGGCTGTGTGGCACGTAGCGCCGTCCTGTTGAAACCAAATGTTGCCAATATCCTCCTCTTCAATTTTTGTGAACAAAAATTCGTGCAACATGGCCCGATAACGATCGCCATTGACTGTAACGGCCACTCCTCGCTCATTTTCGAAGAAAAATGGCCCAATTATGCCTCTGGACCAAAATCCGTACCAAACAGTGACTCGTTTTGGGTGTATCGGCTTTTCAATGGATGCGTGCGGGTTTTCTGTTCCCCAAAGGCGACAATTTTGCTTGTTGACATACCCGCCAAGATCAAAATGAGCTTCATCTGAAAAGATGATTTTTTTGGCAAAATCGGCATCTTTTCTAAGTCGATCGCAGGCCCACTTAGCGAAGCGAAAACGCATTGGATGGTCAATTGGCTCAATTGTACTCCTGAACCAATTGGACTTTGTATGGCGTCATACCAAGGTCTTTATGCAAAATTCGTCTCAATGATGTCTCCGAAATGTTCAATTGCTGAGAACGACGGTGAATTGATGTTGATGGCGCTTCACGCACACTTTCTGCCACAGCAGCAATATTCTCGGGTGTATGCACCGTTTTTGGCTTTTCACGCTTTGGTTTATCGATGAGGATGCCAGTTTCTTTCACTTTTTTTCACAAGATAACGAACATACGGAGCTGACAGTGCTTCTCTTCTTCCAAAATCCGTACGCAATTTTCGCAAACATTCTGCAACATTACCATGATTTTCAAAGTAATGTCGCAATATTTCCCAGCGTTGTTCAAGCGTATACAGGCCCAGCGTATATAGGCCTTTGCCATTTACGTTTTAAAGACAAATTCAGGTGAATGTTGTCCGTGGCTCTGTTTCAAATGGTCCATTCGGAAGGTCCAATTTTGCGTAATTGTTTCGAGCATTTTGGCCTGTATTCCACGAATTAGGCGTGGTAAGTTATCCTGTAAGGCTTCAATCGTATTCGGCTTGTCCACATAGACTAACGACTTTACATAACCCCACAAGAAATAATCAAGAGGCGTTAAATCGCCTGCTTTTGGCGGCCAACTCCCAGGGCCATTTCGATAGATAAGCTGCTAACCAAATTCATTCTTCAACATTTCCATTGTTTCACGAGCTGTGTGGCATGTGCCACCGTCTTTATGAAACCACATGTCAACCAAGTTCGACTCAGCCAACTGGGGCAAAAAAAAAGTCGCTTATCATATCTCGATATCGTTCGGCGTTGACGGTAACGTTTCTTTCACGGTCGTGTTTGAAGAGAAATGGACCGATGATACCACCAGCCCATAAACCACATCCAACTGTCGTTTTTTCGGGATGCATCGGTAATTTTTGTTTGGCATGTGGCTCTTCATTACTCCAGATGCGACAGTTTTGCTTATTTACGTATCTGTTGAGCCAGAAATGAACCTCATCGCTGAAGACAATTTTTCGATATAACAGCGGATTTTCACATTTTTCACAGAGCACGAATTTTGATAATAAATTTCAATAATTTGTAATCGTTGCTCGTTTGTAAGTCTTTCCATGATTACTGAACTGAAAACTTTCACTTTGACAGATGACGGTTGGACGCCATTACTAGTTGCACCGAATTTTGGAAAATAGTGCCTCTGGTGTTGGCTCGGGAGTTTTGCACAATCCTCTCAAGAATCCAATTGAAAAAGTCACATGACAGCGCATCGCCTTGCCTAAATCCTTTTTTGGTATCGAATGTGTCGGTGAGGTCGTTTCCGACCCTGATGGAGCAGCGAGAATTCCCCATCGTCGTCCTACACAAACGGCCGAGTTTGGGCGGTATACCAAAACTAGACATGGCTTTGTATAGTTCGTTTCTATAAATGCTGTCGTATGCGGCTTTGAAATCGATAAATAGGTGCTGGGTATCGATTTGGACGTCTTTGGTTTTTTCCAGGATCTGCCGAAGGGTGAAAATTTGATCGGTTGTGGACTTTCCTGGCCTAAAACCACACTGATAAGGGTCGATCAGGTAGTTGGTAAACGGTTTCAAGCGTTCACATATTACGGCAGATAGGATCTTGTAGGCGATGTTGAAGAGACTTATGCCTTTGTTATTGGCGCAGTTCAGACGGTCTCCTTTTTTGTGGATGGAGCAAACGATGCTGAGGTTCCATTCTTCAGGTGTATGCTTTCAACCGACCAGAATTTGCTTATGAGTTGGTGGATGTTACTTACCAAGTCATCTCGACGGCTTTATAAAGCTCTGCGGGAAGGCCGTCATTTCCGGAGGCCTTA
The DNA here is from genome assembly GCA_932526625.1 of Rhingia campestris. Classification (NCBI taxonomy): domain Eukaryota; kingdom Metazoa; phylum Arthropoda; class Insecta; order Diptera; family Syrphidae; genus Rhingia; species Rhingia campestris. The sequence goes on from OW052184.1 coordinate 23,003,397, forward strand.
AGATATTTCTATCCTCACTTCACTTAGCTCGGGTGGTTGGCAGTTTTCGCTGCCGTTTTTCGTTCTGCCTGACAGCGGAATGTTGTTCGTCATCTCCGTTCAACAGCCTCCAGAAGTGGTTCTTCCATATCCTCAGTATCAACTGTGTCTCAACTACGATATTTCCTTGTTCATCTCGATAGGATTCTGTTCGAGCCTTGTATCCTTGGCTTTGACGTTTTATGTAAAACTTGCGAACATCGTTCCTGGAGTGACACCTCTCTATATCTTCGATCACTCGCGTCCTTTTTTTCTGAAAAGCCGGTGTTCTTCCTTCTTCTCTACCTATAGAGCTCAATGGCAGCTCTCGTCTTCAGCTGCAACTTAGCCTTGTAGGCCTCGTTCTTGGCTGCGAGCATCTATCGGCATTCCTCATCAAACCAGGGGTTTCTTGCTGGTGGCCGCGAGAAACCTAGCACATCAGTTGCGGCTGATCTAATAGCTTGTTAGCATCGTTGCCTTTGTTCTTCGACATTAGATGCTGGTGGTGTGTTGTGAGTCGAGAGGTTAAGGGATACGCGTTGCGCGAAGATCTTGGCGGTCTCTGGCGATTGCAGTCTTTCAAAGTTTTTCACAGTATTTCTGTTTTTTTGTTGGGTGGTGGATATCCGCATCCTTGCCTTGGCTGCAACAAGGTAGTGGTCCGAGTCGATGTTAGCCCCTCGGAATGTTCGAACATCAAAAATACTGGATGAGTGCCTCTTGTCTATCTCAATGTGATCAATTTGACAAACCGTTCGTTGATCTGGAGACGGCCATGTCCCCTTATGGATATCGGGGTGAGGAAACCGTATGATGGCTATAGTGGCATTTCATTCCTTAGCGAGTCAATTAGCTTAAGTCCGTTGCCAGACATGTTGTCGTGTAGGTTGTGTTTTCCGACAATACTGCTAATGATTTCTTCTCTTCCTACCTTTGCGTTAAAGTCCCCCAACACGATTTTGACATCGTTCTTCTGTGGTCGCTCATAAGTTTTGTCAAGGAGCTCGTAGAAGAAATCATCTTTTTCCTCCGTCGGAGCATGAACACATACAAGCTATATGTTGTCGAATTTGGCCTTGATGCGAATTGTAACAATGCGTTCACTAACTAGGAAACATAAGTCTTCTTGCCTAAGTCTGGCAATTATAACAAATATGCATCCGAATAGTCGCTGTTTCTGCTCACCATAACACGGTCCATAGTAGATGTCACAGTTTTTCATCCCCTTTTTGCCCGACCCATCCCATCGTATTTCCTGGATGGCAGTAATGTCTGCTTTGTAGCAGCTTAGGTCTTCTGCTAGTTGTTCGCATGCATCTCTCCTGTTTACTGTTCTCACATTGCAGGTGCAGATACGAATGTCGTTGTCCTTTTTTTCATTGAACAGGGTCATCACCAAAAAAATCAGTCCTTTCCGAGGCTATTGGTTGCTTCGTAACCTTGCTCATCTTGCGGTGCAATCTCGTTGTGCGCCAACGGTCACCCCCTTAAAGAACTTACCCTTGGTAACACCAAGGCAGTCAATGACTTTATCTTCTCCAAGGACATTCGATAATGGGACGCCTTGTTCCAAGTGTTCCATGACCCACTTTCCCTTGTCTTCAACACTGCCACCGTTCAATAGGATTTCTATGATACAGGCCTTCTTTTGGCGTTGCTTGATCAATCGGATCTGACAGTGGACAATAATGTGGATATGGTAGCTTCACTGTATCGGACCATCTTCCCGAAGACATTCTAAATGGTTTTCTTGCCAACATCATAGGTACACTTCTTGATGGAATGAAAAGAAAGCGTTCTTCTTGCTCTTGTACCATTTCTTGTAGAAGGAACTCCTCTGATAAATGCTGAGCCCAAATATTAACCCATGCACGAAGACCGTATTGAGTCTCGATATAGCAGACAGCTCCTACGACCATCATTGGTGGAGTTTCCAACATAGGAACGGAAGCTACAACCTCCTTCTGGTTGATCTTTGATCAGGGACGGCCAGCTTCGCAGACGATATGGGTCATATCGGCTTTGTAGCCAATGTAGCATGTTAGAAACACTGGTTTTGAAGCATAATTATCGGTGAAAGACCTCACTATACCACGGTGTTTTGCTGCGCGCTTCTTGGAAAGAAAGCCATGCAACCATAATGAGGCGCTTAAAACTTTCGAATGACACTTTTATAAGCTATTTCAACGCGTCCTATCAGTTCAGACGGCCATGCTAGAAGGCGGGGACAACTTTTTTAGTTTCGGGTCTTAACCTTAAGATAAAACTTCAGTTTTCAGTTTTGGAACCAATTCGGTAAAATGTAAACGGTAGCAGTTGAACTTACAGCTTACTTACATAAGTAACGCTACAGTCCAGAATGGACCTACGCCTCAACCAACATGCCTCTCCAAACTAACTGAACTTACAGCTAGCTGAACTTACTACACCGACAAATTGGGAGCCAGATTTTTTCTTATTATTTTGTCTTCTAGAGCTCTATAGCTCTTGGACTTCACATTAGAAGTAGTTTCACAATCGCCACTTTCAAGTCTTTCCATTCGAACCTTCTTGACCTGTTTTCAGACACATCGACTCCCTAAAGGATCAACTTAACTTCCAACCTTTATTTTCAATTCCAGCGACATTCATTTTCATATCTGGCGGTATGAGTTTAGCCCAAAGTTTTGGAATCGATGCAGACAGCAGCTTCTACGAGCTACTTGCACATAACCCGTCACACATGCAAATTTGTTGGTTCATAGCTGTCATCATTGGAGCCTGTATTTCAACGGTCTTAATTGACAAGCTCACGAAGCGCAATTTTAATGTAAGTATGACAAACTTTCAAAAGGACACATTATCCTAGCCCTCTCTTGCAGATAATCGCCTCAGTCCTTGTCATCGTAAATGGAATTCTCTTCACATCAGTCCCATCAACTGTTGCAGCCATCACCATAGCTCGCTACTGCGATGGCATCGCATTTGGTTTGACTCTGATTCCAGCTATCGTCGCAGGCTCAGAGCAATCGGTTAAAAGATTAAGAGGTCTGGTCCTTTCTACTGAACAAATCGGTCTTACCATCGGCTTTATGGTAAAGTCAATCTATTGCACTTTTTGGGGATACAATTGGAGTGTGCACCCAAATCAAATGCATGGAATCTTGACCTTGATCTACGGCTTGATTGCTTTGCTCTTCGCCTTTGTATTAACTAAGGAATCACCAGTCTTCTATTTACGTAGGAAAAATGAATCGGAAGCACTGGAGGCGGCACGTATTCTACAAGGCGCCCAAAACCAAAGAGATCCCCGAGTCTTGGATATGTTCTATGAGCTTAAAAACCTTCTGAAAGATGACGAAGAAAGAGGTCGTCCTGAGAATTTTGGAATTGGGCTATTGCCAATGGTCAAGGTATGCTTGTTCCGTATCTTTGTGGCGTTGTCCTTCTCATTTGCACTATCCTGGGGAGTCCTAATTGTGTCCATACTCAGCTACAATGAATGGGGACGGTATATGTATGCGGTAGCGCGATTATTGGGCGTTTTTATAAGCATCTTCACACTGGACACGCTGGGACGCAGAGTATTGACCGCGATTGCACTTTTAGTTGGCGCTAGTCTGCTAATTGCCGTCGGGGGAATATGTGAGACCGACTTTTTAATACTAAAAAGCAGCAAGTTGACAGATATACTGATACTAGCCTTGTTCTATCAGTTGTTTGCTGGAATTGCATCCTCTGCTAGTACCTGCTATCTGGGAGAAGCATTTTCAGTGTCGGTGAAGCCGTACTTTATCCTTGTTGCGGTTATCATGGAAAACCTCATTCAGATTGTTGTTTGCTACTCCTTTGAGAATACGTTCTCATCGTTGTCGGCATATGGATATACTGTGGGGGCGTTACAGATTGTTTTTGCCGTCGCATTCTATGCTCTAATGCCAGAAACTAAGCAGACTACTCTGCGTGTGGCGTTGCAAAAGTTCAATCAATTTGTTGGAGATATACCGATGTGGAGGAGTCGCAATTACGCATAGTGCGGTTTTTTTTTTTCAAAAATTAAATTTTTTACTCGATATTCGACTTATTGCATGTAAAACAATGTCATGGCAATGTTTATGCATGACGATAAATGTAAGGTTTGTTGGCATTACTTTTTTTGTATAATAAAAAAACATTTTCTATAGATTTGGCATCACTTTTTTTATTGAAAATCTTTGTCATGACATTTCAATTAGTTTATATTGGCCGTGATCCGAATATGAGCTGCTTCGACATATTTGAACACCAGGTCTATAGGGATTTCCAATACTGAGCCAGGGTATTGGAAAAGAGTTGGTGGCGGAGGAGCCCTCAATGGGTCAACGGCAGCGCTCATATCCCAAAATGGGCTACTGACATCGGTATTTTTTCCGGCCCGCTGTCCTTGGGTCAAAAAATAGGGCCTGGCCCTCCAGGTTGGGGGTTGTGCTTTGGGTTAACTACCCATCCATGGAAAAAAGCTTTTGTTACGAAGCAATCAATAGCCTCGGAAAGGACTGATATTACTGTTCACGACCATGCTAAACAAAAAAAGGACAACGACGTTCGTATCTGCACCTGGAATGTGAGAACATTAAACAGGAGAGGTGCAGGCGAACAACTAACGGAAGCCCTAAACTGCTACAAAGCAGACATTACTACCATCCAGGAAATACGATGGGATGGGCCGGGCAAAAAGACGATGAAAAACTGTGACATCTACTATGGACCGTGTTATAGTGAGCAGAAACAGCGACTATTTGGATGCGGATTTGTAATAGGTGCCAGACTTAGGCAAGAAGAAAGACATTAGCGAACGCATTGTAACAATCCGCATCAAGGCAGGATTCGCCAACATAAGCCTTATATGCGCTCATGCTCCGACGGAGGAAAGAGATGATATAACTAAGGATTGCTTCTACGTGCACCTCGACAAAACCTATGAGCGACTACCAAAGTACGATGTTAAAATCGTGCTGGGCGATTTTAACACAAAGGTAGGAAGAGAAGACATCTTTAGCAGTATTGTAGGAAAATATAGCCTACACGACTACACGTCTGGTAACGGACTTAGGCTAATTGACTTCGCTACGGAACGAAATGCCACTATAGCCATCACACGGTTTCCCCACCTCGATATCCACAAGCACATCGCGGTCTCCAGATCAACGAACAGTCAACCAATTTTGGATGTCCGAACATTCCGACTCGGACCACTGCCTTGTTGCAGCCAAACCAACAAACCAAAAATACTGTGAAAAAATTTTGAGGAGAGACTGCAATCGCCAGAGACTGCCAAGACCTTCGCGCAAGGTGTATCCCTTAACCTCACGATTCACACCATACCACTAGCATCTAATGTCGAAGAACAATGGCAACGATGCCAACAGGCCATTAGATCAGCTGCAACTAATGTGCTAGGTTTCTCGCGGCCAAGAGCAAGAAATCCCTTGGTTTGATGAGGAATGCCGACAGATGCTCGCAGCCAAGAACGAGGCCTACAAGGCTAAGCTGCAGGTGAAAACGAGAGCTGCCATTGAGCTCTATAGGCAGAGAAGAAGGGAAGAACACCGGCTTTTCAGAAAGAAGAAAAAAGAGCAAGAAAAGCGCGCGATCGAGGATATATAGAGGTGCCACTCCAGGAACGATGTACGCAAGTTTTACCAAAGTGTAAAACTTCAAAGCCAACGATACAAGGTTTGAACAGAATCCTGTCGAGATGAACAAGGAAATATCGTAGTTGAGACACAGTTGATACTGAGGATATAGAAGAACCACTTCTGGAGGCTGTTAAACGGCGATGACGAACAACACTCCGCTGTCAGACAGAACGAACCATTTAATATTGGCAACGACAGCGAAAACTGCCAACCACCCGACCTAAGTGAAGTGAGGATAGCAATAGCTAAACTCAAGCTTAATAAGGCCGCCGCTGAGCTTTATAAAGCTGGCGGAGATGACTTGGTAAGTAACATCCACCAACTCATAAGCAAATTCTGGTCGGATGAAAGTACGCCTAAAGAATGGAGCCTCAGCATCGTTTGCCTGATCTACAAAAAAGGAGACCCTCTGAACTACGCCAATTACATTCTCGAATCGCCCAAGGATTTCTTCATCCGCTTTTGATATGGTCCATGCTTCAGCCCCGTAGAGCAGGACTGGGATGACAGGGTCTTATATAGGATCTCCTTAGTAGATCGAGTGAGGGCTTTACTACTAAATTGCCTTTTGAGCCCGAAGAAACAGCGATTGGCAAGAGTAATTCTTCGTTTAATTTCTGACGAGATGTTGTTGTCAGAGTTAATAGCGGAGCCAAGGTAGACAAAGTCCCGTACTACCTCAAAGTTATATCAGTCAATGGTGACGTTCTGTCCAATTCGTCGATGTTGTGAGTCCTTTCGTGATGACAGCATATACATAGTCTTACCCTCATGTACTGCTAAAACCCATTATTGCAGCTTCCTTCTCTATACTAGCTAACGTGGCTATGACATCACGTTGAATCCTACCAATGATGTCAATATCGTCGGCGTATGCTAGTAGTTGCATCGATTTTTGGAAAATTGTGCCTCTTATGTTGGCTCGAGAGTTTTGCACAATGCTCTTAAGAATCAAATTGAAAAAGTCACATAACAGCGCATCGCCTTGCCTAAATCCTTTTTTGGTATCGAATGTGTCGGTGAGGTCGTTTCCGACCCTGATGGAGCAGCGAGAATTCTCCATCGTCATCCTACACAGACGGACGAGTTTGGGCGGTATACCAAAACTAGACATGGCTCTGTATAGTTTGTCTCTATAAACGCTGTCGTATGCGGCTTTGAAGTCAATAAATAGGTGGTGGGTATCGATTTGGACGTCTTGGGTTTTTTCCAGGATCTGCCGAAGTGTGAAAATTTGATCGGTTGTGGACTTTCCTGGCCTAAAACCACACTGATAAGGGCCGATCAGGTTGTTGGTAAACGGTTTCAAGCGTTCACATATTACGGCAGTTAGGATCTTGTAAGCGATGTTGAGTAGACTTATGCCTCTGTAGTTGGCGCAGTTCAGAGGGTCTCCTTTTTTGTGGATCCGGCAAACGATACTGAGGTTCCATTCTTCAGGTATGCTTTCATCCGACCAGATTTGGCTTATGAGTTGGTGGATGTTACTTAGCAAGTCATCTCAGACGGCTTTTTAAAGCTCAGCGGGAAGGCGTCATTTCCGGCGGCCTTATTAAGCTTGAGTTTAGATAGCACTTCGCTTAGGTCGGGTGGTTGGCAGTTTTCGCTGTCGTTGCCAATATTAAATGCTTCGTTCTACCTGACAGCGGAATGTTGTTCGTCATCGCCGTTTAACAGTCTGCAGAAGTCCTCAGCATCGACTGTGTCTCAAGTACGATATATCCTTGTTCATCTCGACAGGATTCTGTTCGAGCCTTGTATCCTAGGCTTTGACGTTTTTGGTAAAACTTGCGCACATCGTTCCTGGAGTGGCACCTACACCTCTATATCTTCGATCACTCGCGATGTTTTTTTTTTTTGAAAAGCCGGTGTTCTTCCCTTCTGCTCTGCCTATAGAACTCCGTGGCAGCTCTCGTCTTCATCTGCAGCTTAGCCTTGTAGGCCTCGTTTTTGGCTGCGAGCATCTGTCGGCATTCCTCATCAAACCGCGAGGAACCTAGCACATCAGTTTCGGCTGATCTAATGGCTTGTTGGCATCGTTGCCATTGTTCTTCGATATTAGATGCTGGTGGTATGGTGTGAGTCGTGAGGTTAAGGGATACGCCTTGCGCGAAGGTCTTGGCAGTCTTTGGCGATTGCAGTCTTTCGGCAAAACTTTTTCACAGTATTTTTGGTTTGTTGGTTTGGCTGCAACAAGGCAGTGGGTCGAGTCGATGTTAGCCCCTCGGAATGTTCGGATCGACATCCAAAATACTCGATGCGTGCCTCTTGTCTATCGCAATGTGATCAATTTGGTTGACTGTTCGTTGATCTGGAGACCGCCATGTCCCCTTATGGATATCGAGGTGAGGAAACCGTGTGCTTTCTATAGTGGCATTTCGTTCCGTTAGTCAATTAGCCTAAGTCCGTTACCAGACGTGCTGTCGTGTAGGCTATATTTTGCGACAGTACTGCTTCCTACCTCTGCGTTAAAATCTCCCAGCACGATTTTAACATCGTACATTGGCAGTCGCTCATAGGTTTTGTCAAGGAGCTCGTAGAAGCAATCCTTAGTTGTATCATCTTTTTACTCCGATGGGGAGTGAGCGCATAATCGGCTTATGTGGAAGAATTTGGCCTTGATGCGAATTATTACAATGCGTTCGCTAATGTCTTGGAAACATAAAACTTCTTGCCTAAGTTTGGCACTTATTGCAAATCCTTATCCGAATAGTCGCCGTTTCTACTCACACGGTCCATAGTAGATGTCACAGTTTTTCATCCTCTTTTTGCCCGGACCATCCCATCGTATTTCCTGGATGGCAGTAATGTCTGCTTTGTAGCAGTTTAGGGCTTCGGCTAGTTGTTCTTTTCAATGTTGTGAGCGCCGGGCATTGCCAAGTTAAAGTCAATCAGAGTCTACAAAACCCAACCACATCAATGCTACTGCGAAGATGAATTTTAATCAATCTCTCCAAGGTTTTGCGGTCTCAGGTCTTTCGGATTGACGTGGGAACTTTTATCAGATTTGGGTATGAATACAACTTTCACTTCTCTCAGCTCGATAGAGCCTCAAAGTAAAGCTTCCAACCATGGTAAGATAAGATTCAAAGTACGCTGTAGTTCTGCTGGTACAATGCCATCAGGTCCCGCGGATTTAAATGGTTTGAAGCTGGTTATTGCCCAAAGTATTTTATCTTTTGTGATAAGATCTTGAAAGTTGCCGGTCAATTGGTTTCTATTAATGTCGTCTTGAAAAGCTTCCAGTGAACTACCTGGGAAATGGGTGTCCATTAGTAGTTCTAAGGATTCTTTGCTTGAAGTCGTCCAAGTGCCATCTGTTCTTTTGAGATAGCTTGGAATATTTGGGCTAGTGGATAGGAGTTTTCGGAGTCTAGACGCCTCGGAAGTCTCTTCTATTTTCTCACAGAAGAGTCTCCAGGATTTGCGCTTGGACTACCTCAGTTCCTTTTTGTATATTGATAGGTCTCTTTGTATTAGATCCAGTTAGAGGATTCGTTCAAACTTTAAGCTGCTTTGCAAAGTTTTCTACATTTCTGCCTAACCATTCATAGATCTTCAGACCACCATGGAGGTTTTTGTTTCCTACTAGGTTTCCTTAGTGGACAAGAGGATGACAGTGATTCGTTAAAAGCGGATGTTAGCTTATCAACAAGTTTATCAAGCTCCTGGGTACTTCTAGGAGGGCTAGGTTGAGCATGGGAAACTAGTCTTTTGACCGTAGTTTTCACAACAAAGTAGGTACGCTGTGAATTTTATCTTTTTTTCTCCTTTCCTTTCTCAGATGAGGCGAACTTATACGCTTCAAGAGCTCCCTAAGATAATGCTTGTAAATGTCTTTCATCTGGAGAGACCACTTCAAAATTGAAATATGTGAGATTAAAGGCCCTTACAGGGTACCAAAGCTAGCATCATCAGGAGTGGAGGGCCAGATAAAAATCATTTTGGTTATGCTACGGCTGGTTATCAAACCCAGAACTTCTGCGCGGCAGTTCATCGCACTAACCACCGCGGCACTGAATGATATCTAGGTCTAAAGATATTCTAAAGCTCTTGATAGCTAACATTGAGCTGTTGCTAGATTGTAATATTCCAAATCGAACCTTCTTTTGGTGTCGTTATCGGGTGAAGCATAGGTTTGTACCTGGAAACATCTGCCTATGTAGCCAGTGTCGGAAATCCTTCCGAGTGCATTTACCACCACGAAAATATGTTCCAGAAAAAAAGCGAATCCATTCAAATATTTATTTACTTTACATTGAACCTGGCAAGAGCCTCACGCAGAGTAGTTTGCTTAGTTTCCGGCATCATCAGGAAGAATAGGCTAGCAAACACCATCTGACAAATAGCCACCACATAGCCGTTGCTCATTATCAGGAAGTTGTTCTCATAATAAATGTATAAAATAATTTGAAGGACATTCTCAAATACCACCGCGAATAGAATAAAATACGGCTTCACGGACACCGAAAAGGCTTCTCCCAAATAGCATGTACTCGACGGTGCAGCAAATCCAGTGAGTGCTTGGTACAACAGCAAACAGATGAGAACTTGCGTATCGTTCGTTTCGGACCAATATTCACCATTTTGGAATCTGTTATACATCACGGTATATCCAATCAGCAGCCCTCCACCAATAAGCAACGACAGTCCACTTAGGAGCTTGCGTCCAATTGTGTCCAGTGTGTAGCTGGCAACATTCGCCCCCACGAATCGCATCGCCCCATACAAGTAAGAGCTCATCATGGACCCCCATATAAGTGGCATTGTGTAGGACAGTGAGATGAATCCACGGAATAAGCACAACTTCAGCAGCGGAATAAGTCCTCCATGAATGTTATCTGCATATCCCCTAAATTTATCCTCGGCGAGCAGTTTATTGTTCTCTTGGAGTAGGGCGTACGTCTCGGTGGTCAAAGTATGTGGTCTCTGTAGAAGCAGTAAAGTATTAATTGCATCGGCTTCTCTATCTTTGCGGAGATAGAATACTGGCGATTCAATTGTCAAATATTGGTTCATCAGAAAGCCTAGGACACCGCAGAGTAAAACGACGATGCCTTGCACTTGATTCACATTCCAATCGGCACGTCTTGCCAAAAGGACTACGAAAATTTTGATCGTAATGCCGGTGCCTAGGCCGATTTGTTCGGTGCTAATAATGAGTCCTCGAAATCGTTTCACCGATTGCTCGGAACCTGCGACGATTGCTGGAATCAGTGACAGTCCAAACGCAATGCCACCACAATAGCATCCTATGATGATTGCCGTAACACTTGCAGATACCGAAATGTAGAGGATTCCATTAGCGATGACAAGGATCGATGATATTTGCTTAAGGATACAGACATGTGAGGGTTGTATCTTGTTTGAAGGAAGGCTGTACTTACATAGAAAAACCTTTTGCTAAACGAGTCCATATACACCGCTGAGAAGAATGCTCCACTGATGACTGCAATTAGCCAATATATCCGCAAATCTGTGGAGGTGTTATTGAGACTATCATAGAAGTCTATGTTCTGGGTTGATGCTAGGCCACAAGCGGTGAAAATTAATGTTGCTGCAAAAGAAAATTGTTGAGATTAGGAATTTGTGAACGTGCACTTATAAAGCTTAGTAGCTTCACTTTTGGATTGTTTTCCGATGGCAATTGTCAGGGAGGGAAGCCCCTTAAGTCCTTAAATCAGTCGAAAAGATAGGTAATAGTCCTATGCCTCAATTAGGCAGTGGAGAGGTAATTAGCATTGTGTGAGCCTTTAGTTCTGCGTATGCAGTAACATTAACATGATTATCACCCCTATCGAGGTATCCGTCGGAGTGGACAATTTTCCGCAATGAATACTTCGTCGAAGGTTCAAATTCCATTCGAGGTATGTGTTATCGAAAAAAAATACTACACTGCCGTGAAAGCTTCACTTCACCACAATTCGTACATAACTTCCGCGAAGAATTTGTGTCAGAGAAAATGGGTAAAAGAATGACACTTAGCTGTCAAAAATTGCAGGAAAAATGCAGCTGAACGGGATGCGTTACAATAAGTCGGAGAAATATTACGAACAGCTTTTCGGAAGAACACCTCAATACAAAAATCCTCCGACGGATACCTCGATAGGGATTATTAAAAATCTCAGTGCGTTGTGTAGATACTTTCTTTTTATTCAGTTCAATAAGAAAGACGAATTCTAGTCACGGGAACGTGAGTTGAGCAAAAAGGAATTTGTTTTTCTCATTTACAGGATGATCACTGCAGAGAGGTTGGGTATGGAGAAGATCCCGTGTAGTAAACATTTTCGCGATAAGATATGGACGTAGTAAGGTCTGAAAGGAAATTTGTGGGTTACTGGTAGGTGGATAGTCTGGTAGGTTGAAGATTAGAAGTACTATTGGAAGCGAATAATGTTTGGACAAAGGTTGGGTATTACTGATACAGTGAAGCGTTTTTGGAGGAGGTCTTTAAGGTTTTCGGTTGATTATAGGAAAATTAAATGTTGGGTTTTGTAGAACGAGGGTAGACTCTGACTGACTTTAACTTGGCAATGCCCAGTGGTTGCAACCTTGACTATACATAAAATGTGCTTATTTGTACCTCGAAGTGGTAACCATTGGGAACTGGTCTCATCCAACCAGATTTAACTTGCTAATCGATAAGTGCGAGTCACCCTGGTCGGAATGGCGCGGAATGAATACCCGATCTGCCATCCCAGGCGAACCTAGGTAAGCTGCTCCGACATATTCGGATATCCATTATCTAGGAATTTCAAGGGTAAGTCAGGTAACTCGAACAGAGATGGTGGTGGATGAAACGAAAGGTTAACGGGTTAAATATCCATTGTTACGCAGCAACCAATAGCCTCGGAAAGGATTGCTCTTATTGTTGGCGACCCTGCTAAGCGAAAAAGAGACAACGACGTTCGTATCTGCGCCTTTAATGTGAGAACATCAAACAGGAGAGGCACAGGCGAACAACTAGCGGAAGCCCTAAACTGCTACAAAGCAGACATTACTGCCATCGAGGACAGCAAAGCATGGTCTGGGCAAAAAGAGGATGACAATCAGTGACATCTACTACGGACCGTGTTATAGTGCGTAGAAACTGCGACTTTTCGGATGAGGATTTGCAATAAGTGCCAGATTTAAGCAAGAAGTCTTATGTTTCCAAGAAATAAACAAACGGATTGCAACAATTCGCATCAAATTCGTCAACACAAGTCTTATATCTGCTCACGCCCCGACGGAGGAAAAGATGATATAACTAAGGATTGCTTCTACGAGCTTCTTGACAAAACCAATGAGTGACTACCAAAGTACGATGATAAAATCGTGCTGGGAGATTTTAACGCAAAGGTAGGAAGAGAAGACATCTTTAGCAGTATTTTCGGAAAATTTAACCTGCACTACAACGCGTCTGTCAACGGACATAGGCTAATAGACTTCGCTGCTGAACGAAATGCCACTATAGCCAGCACACGGTTTCCTCACCTCGATATCCATAAGGGGACATGGCGGTCTCCAGATCAACGAACAGTAAACCAAATTGATCACATTGCGATAGACAAGAGGCACGCATCCTGTACATTGCGAGGGGATAACATCGACTCGGACCACTACCTTGTTGTAACCAAGGTAAGGATGCGGATATCCACCACGCCACAAAAACACAGAAATACTGCGAAAAAATTTAGCCGAAAGACTGCAATCGCCAGAGACCGCCATGACCTTCGCGCAACGCGTATCCCTTAACCTCTCGATTCACACCATACCACCAGCATCTAATGTCGAAGAACAATGGCAACGATGCCAACAAGCCATTAGATCAGAAGTAACTGATGTTCTAGGTTTATCGCGGCCACCAACAAGAAACCCCTGATTTGATGAGGAATGCCGACAGATGCTCGCAGCCAAGAACGAGGCCTACAAGTCTAAGCTGCAGGTGAAGACGAGAGCGGCCATTGAGCTCTATATGTAGAGAAGAAGGGAAGAACACCGGCTTTCAAGAAAAAAAGGACGCGAGTGATCGAAGATATAGAGAGGTGCCAATCCAGGAACGATGTTCGCAAGTTTAACCAAAAACGTCAAAGCCAATGTTACAAGGCTCGAACAGAATCCTATCGAGATGAACAAGGAAATATCGTAGTTGAGACATAGTTGATACTGAGGATATGGAAGAACCACTTCTGGAGGCTGTTAAACGGCGATGACGAACAACACTCCGCTGTCAGGCAGAACGAACCATTTAATATTGGCAACGACAGCGAAAACTTCCAACCACCCGACCTAAGTGAAGTGAGGCTAGCAATATCTAGACCCAAGCCGGAAATGACGGCCTTCCAGCAAAGCTTTATAAAACTGGCGGAGATCACATGGTAAGTAACACCCACCAACTCATAAGCCAAATCTCGTCGGTTGAAAGCATGCCTGAAGAATGGAACATCAGCATCGTTTGTCCGATCCACAAAATAGGAGACCCTCTGAACTGCGCCAACTACAGGGGCATAAGTCTGCTCAACATCGCCTACAAGATCCTATCTGCCGTAATATGTGAACGCTTGAAACCGTTTACCAACTACCTGATCGACCCTTATCAGTGTGGTTTTAGGCCCGGAAAGTCCACAACCGATCAAATTGTCACACTTCGACAGATCCTGGAAAAAAACCCAAGAAGTCCACATCGATACCCACCACCTATTTATCGATTTCAAAGCCGTATACGACAGCATTTATAGAAACGAACTATACAGAGCCATGTCTAGCTTTGGTATGCCGCCCAAACTCGTCCGTTTATGTAGGATGACGATGGAAAATTCTCGCTGCACTATCAGGGTCGGAAACGACCTCACCGACACATTCGATACCAAAAAAGGATTTAGGCAAGGCGATGCGCTGTCATGTGACTTCTTTAATCTGATTCTTGAGAGGATTGTGAAAAACTCCAAAGCCAACACCAGAGGCACAATTTTCCAAAAGTCAGTGCAACTACTAGCATACGCTGACGATATTGACATCATTGGTAGGACTCAACGTGATGTCATAGCCACGTTTGCTTGTATGGAGAACTAAGCGGCAAAAATGGGTTTTAGCAGTACATGAGGGTAAGACTAAGTATATGATGTCAACACGAAAGGACACACAACATCGACGAATTGGACAGAACGTCACCAGGTAGTACGGGACTATGTCTACCTCGGCTCCGCTATTAACTCTGACAACAACATATCGTCAGAAATCAAACGAAGAATTACTCTTGCCAACCGCTGTTTCTTCGGGGTAATAAGGCAATTTAGTAGTAAAGCCCTCACTCGAACTACTAAGGAGATCCTATATAAGACCGTGATCATCCCAGTCCTGCTCTACGACGCTGAAGCATGGACCGTATCAAAAGCGGATAAAGAAATCCTTGGTCGATTCGAGCGGAAAATTCTTCGGTCCCGTTTGCGTTGACGGACTATGGAGACGAAGTTTCAACCACGAACTATACGAGCTGTACAGCGACATACCCCTTGTCAAAAAACTCCGCTTTGGACGTTTAATATGGCTAGGACATGTAGAACGAATGGACACCAATACTCCGGCTCGCAGAGTCTTCGATTCCCAGCCAGACGTCGGACGCAGTAGAGGAAAACCTCGCCTTAAGTGGTGCGCACAAGTAGAAACCGACCTCAACCAACTCGGAGTGCGCAACTGGAGGCAGTTAGCTAAGGACCGGGCTAATTGGAGAGGCATGTTGGTTGAGGGCCAGGTTCATCCCGGACTGTAGCGCCACTTAAGAAAGTAAGTAAGTAGCTTTAAATGCCAAATGACACTTTCGACCTTACGCTGTCAGTTTAAGTGCTATGGATATGATGGTTTGACAGAATTAATTTTTTTTTGCGTATCGCCAAATTTGACTTATGTCAGTCAGTTTGTTTTTCAAGCGACGATGTGTGTGTGGTCATTCGTTTGGACACGGCATTAGAGAAAATTCAATGACAAGATTCGGTAAAAATAAAAAATGAATAAAATATTTCAAGGAACATCAATTTAAAGGACTTACATCGTCAGATAGGGTCTGGACTTATCTTTCAAAAAGTCACAATTTTTTTTCAACTATACAGTTTTGAAATTCAAATTTTCCAATTTAGAAGGATATTAACACACACATATAACTGTTCCACTGCAATGCTTCTTCAAATTTTCTATTTAAAAATATTTTTAGCAAAAATCCATACCTGCAGTTAATGAATATGATTGAGGCCTATTCCGCTTCTTATCCTCAGACCAGCCATAATTTTTTGGTTCAAATGCTGGCTCTGTTTGAGGTTGTGGTTCTGGTTCAGTTTCAATCACCATCACCACAGGTGATTGAGACTGATAATCCGGAGTGGATTTTTCAATAAAATACGTATTTCGTTGAGAATTATCCATGACTTAATGAAACTCACGAAGACATACAGTTCGTTCTTACTTGAAGCTTGCTAATTAAATGGCAATAGAAATTGCAGCTAAAGCTTTAAATACCAATACATACATGTTCTCAGACTTCCTGTATGAATTACTACCCAGATAACATTCCCTAAGTTGATAAATTTCTATCTATGGCACAGTTGAGTACCTACTTAGTTGATAAAACAGTTTGTAATTGAGCTTAGCTAACAAGTTGTCAAATAGGAACTCTCAACTTGTGTTTTTTTTTCTATAACACATAAATATATTCTAAGGGCCTCTTGTACCAAAATAATGATTAGACTAGGTTAGCTGTCATCTGAAATCTACAAAAAAATGACGGAATAGACACATAGTGCTAGACACTCTAAGCGTAGATAGCCTTTAAACTCTTCAGTTATTTAAATCTTTTACAGATTGCAGCTCTGATTTTTTTAAACCAGCAAAATCTACTATTTATCAATCGTTAAGCCTTTTAGGCTAAAGCTCATAGAGTCTTTGGACTTATCAGCCAATTAATTATCATCTGAAGAGCTAACTTCAAGACGCTATGTAAGATTATGGAGGTTTTGAGATCTTCAAAATATGAGTACAGGTATACAGATCGACGGCTGTAAATTTATCCCGATCATCGATCTTTTTTTCCAGAGAGTGACAATTTTTGGAAAAATATTGAAGGCTTTGGTTAGCCCCTAAAACATTAAACAAATCGAAGAGATCGAACCCAAGAAACACAAAGGTCGACAAGACAAGTGGTTAAGTGACATGGCTATGATGCAATAACAATATCTTGGATAGAGGTAAAGAATATGAAGAATATCAATAGAAACTGACTCTTTGGACCACCTGGATCTGGATTCTAGAAGTTTCAAATTTGAAAAATTCCTTTTTTTCGTTTTTTGCTCTAAGGATACCCCATTGACCAAGCTGGGTTTAAGCACATGTAGCCATCCAAATCTAGAAGTTTTAATTTTAGCATTTAGGTCTTACCTCTAGAAAGACAAGGCAGTACATTATTATATAGGTATGACCTCCTTATCGAAAGGAATATAAGCTTTGTAAACTTGAAACTTTTCGTAGCTGTTGCCTACCTATTTAAGTGTCGCTGTTATCCGGAATGAACCTATTCCCCATATAACTGCCAGGCCATTAGCAAGCTGCCTCAAGATGAGGTTTTCTTCTTGTGCGCAGAGGAGGAAAAACTAGCCAATTCGGAGTTTGCTGACCAGGTATTTGTCGCTGTAGAGCTCGTTAAAGCAAACGGGACCGAAGCCCGGTCTTTAGCTTTCTGGCTCCAGTTGCGCAGTCCAAGTTGGCTGTGGTCGGTTTCTACTCGTGCACGCCACTTAAGACAAAGTCTTTCTCTACTGCGTCCGAAGTCTGGCTGGGAATCGCAGACTCTGCGAGCCGGAGTATTGGTGTCCATTCGTTCTACATGTCCTAGCCATCTTAAATGTCCAATGCGGAGTTTTTTGAGTAGGGGTATGTCGCTGTACAGCTCGTATAGTTCTTGGTTGAATCTTCATCTCCATAGCCCGTCAACGCAAACGGGATCGAAGATTTTTCGAAGAATTCTCCTCTCGAATCTACCAAGGATTTCTTCATCTTGATCCATGCTTCAGCGCCGTAGAGCAGGATTTGGATCATCAGGATCTTATATAGGATCTCCTTAGTAGCTCGAGTGAGATCTTTACTACTAAATTGTCTTCTTAGCCCAAAGAAACAGCGATTGGCAAGAGTAATTCTTCGTTTGATTTCTGACGAGATGTTGTTTTCAGAGCTAATAGGGGAGCCGAGGTAGACAAAGTCCCGTACTACCTCAAAGTTATATCTGTCAATGGTGACGTTCTGTCCAATTCGTCGATGTTTCGTGTTGACAGCATATACTTAGTCTTACCCTTATTTACTGCTAAACCCATTTTTGCCGCTTCCTTCTCTATACTAGCAAACGTGGCTTTGACATCACGTTGAGTCCTACCAATGATGTCAATATCGTCGGCGTATGCTAGTAGTTGCACCGATTTTTGAAGCATTGTGCCTCTGTTGTTGGCTCGGGAGTTTTGCACAATCCTCTAAAGAATCAAATTGAAGAAGTTACATGACAGGGCATCGCCTTGCCTAAATACTTTTTTGGTATCGAATGTGTCGGTGTGGTCGTTTCCGACCCTGATGGAGGAACGATAATTCTCCATCACCATCCTACACAGACGGACGAGTTTGGGCGGTATACCAAAACTAGACATGGCTCTGAACAGTTCGTCACTATAAATGCTGTCATATGCGCCCTTGAAATCGATGAACAGGTGGTGGGTATCGATTTGGACTTCTTAGGTTTTTTTTCCAGGATCGAAGTGTGAAAATTTGATCGGTTGCTGACTTTCCTGTCCTAAAACCACACTGATAAGGGCCAATCAGGTTGTTGGCAACCGTTTCAGGCGTTCACATATTACGGCAGATAGGATCTTGTAGGCGATGTTGAGGAGAGTTATGCCTCTGTAGTTGGCGCAGTTCAGAGGGTCTCCTTTTTTGTGGATCGGCCAAACGATCCTGAGGTTCCATTCTTCAGGCATGCTTTCATCCGACCAGATTTGGCTTATGAGTTGGTGGATGTTACTTACCAAGTCATCTCCTCCGGCTTTATGAAGCTCGGCGGGGAGGCCATCATTTCCTGCGGCCTTATTAAGCTTGAGTTTAGATATTGCCATCCTCACTTCACTTAGGTCGGGTGGTTGGCAGTTTTCGCTGCCGTTGCCAATATTAAATGGTTCGTTCTGCCTGACAGTGGAATGTTGTTCGCCATTGCCGTTCAGCAGTCTGCAAAAGTGGTTCTTGCATATCGTCAGCATCGACTGTGTCTCAACTACGATATTTCCTTGTTCATCTCGACAGGATTCTGTTCGAGCCTTGTATCCTTGGCTTTGACGTTTTACACTTTGGTAAAACTTGCGAACATCCTTCCTGGAGTGGCACCTCTCTATATCCTCGATCGCCGATGTTCGTCCCTTCTTCTTTGCCTATAGAGCTCAATGGCAGCTCTCGTCTGCACCTGCAGCTTAGCCTTGTAGGCGTCGTTCTTGGCTGCGAGCATATGTCGGCATTCCTCATAAAACCTGGGTTTCATGCTGGTGGCCGAGAGAAACCTAGCACATAAGTTGCGGCTGATCTAATGGCTTGTTGGCATCGTTGCCATTGTTCTTCGACATTAGATGCTGGTGGTGTGGTGTGAATAGAGAGGTTAAGGGATATGCGTTGCGTGAAGGCTTAGATGGTCTCTGGCGATTGCAGTCTTTCGATATAGAATTCTTTCATTGTATGTCTGGTTTGTTGTGACCTTGCCTGCAACAAGGTAGCGGTCTGACTCGATATTACCCCCTCGGAATGTTCGGATATCCAAAATACTGGATGCTTGCCTCTTGTCTATCACAATGTGATCAATTTGACTGACCTTTCGTTGATCTGGGGACCACCATGCCATGGATATCGGGGGAGAAAACCGTGTGCTAGCTTTAGTGGCATTTCGTACAGCAGCGAAGTCAATTAGCCCAAGCCGGTTGTCAGACGCGGTGTCTTGAAGGCTGTATTTTCCGACAATACTGCCAAAGGTATTCCAAATACCAAATCCAAAATTAACTTTGTTACAATGCGTTCGCTAATGCCTTGGAAACATAAGACTTCTTGCCTAAGTCTGGCACTTATAAAAAATCCACATCCAAATAGTCGCTGTTTCTGCTCACTATAACACGGTCCATAGAAGATGTCACAGTTTTCATCCTTATTGTGGTCGGGTTATCCCATCGTATTTCCTGGATTGCAGTAATGTCTGCTTTGTAGCAGCTTAGGAGTTCCGGTTTTTGTTCAGCTGCACCTCTTCTGTTTTCTGTTCTCAAATTACATAGGCAGATACGAACGTCGTTATCCTTTTTTCGTTTAGCATGGTAATCACCAAATAAAAGCGGTATTTTCCAAGGCTCTTGACTACTGTCTTACAATATTTATGCTCTCTCCTGTAGGGGTATATTAGTTTTGACATTAAAATGGGATGCGATAGGGTACTAAACGATTCGCACAGCGGTTTGTAACCATGTCATACGGTTTTTATTTGATTGGCTTGTTAGCCCAAAACACTATCCCCAACCTGAAGGACCAGTTCGAATTTTTAGATACCTTTTGGGCACATTGTTCCAGTAGTATCTATAATGGTATTGAGCGCTGACGTTGGTCTTTCGGATTTTCCGCCACCCTCTCTGGTCAAGTGGCCTAACTAAGTCTTGAGTTTACTAAATGTCCTCTTGCCCGAATTGTTGAACCAGTTCATTTAGGTCTTTCACTTCTAACTGGGAATGTATACGCCACCGTTGAATACATCTTTTTCTTCTGCCATATTGGAAAAGGCCTATATTGAGCCTTTTGCAAATCAAGGGAAATATGTCGCCAAGGTTGAGCTGTTGGTACATCGTACTATTCCGAATCAAACCCTGTTTTTGAACATTTAGTCCCAACCCCAGCTCAAAACGGAAGAAACCGGGCCACATATAAGTACACTTCTGCTACATAGCCAGCGTCAGAAATCCTTTTCACAACGATAGGTAGCCCCCCTGTGTATAATGCACTAATCACCTCAAAACATGTTTCAGAATAAAACGAATGGATATAAATATTTATTTGCAACAAATTTCAAAAGTTCATCTAACATGTAACGCCTTCTTGAACTTTGCAAGGGCGTCGCGCAGAGTAGTTTTCTTAGTTTCCGGCATCATAACGAAGAAAAGGACAGCAAACACAGCCTGACAAACACCCACCACATACGCATAGTCGCTCATCATGGTCAAAGTTTCCTCAAAATAGACGTAAACAATAATTTGAAGGACATTCTCAAACACCACCACGATTAGAATAAAAAACGGCTTCACGGACACCGAAAAGGCTTCTCCCAGATAGCATGTACTCGCCGGTGCAGCAATCCCAATGAGTGCCTGATAGATCACCAAAAATATCACGACATTGTTCATTTCATCCAAAGCTCCGGTATTTTGAAAACTGGAAAACATCGTTCCAACCCCAATCAGCAGTCCTCCACCAATAAGCAATGTGATTCCACTTAGGGCCTTACGTCCAATAGTGTCCAGTGTCCAGCAGGCAATCATCACTCCCAAGAGTCGCATCGGAGCACAGACGTAAGAGCTCCACAGGTTATTTTGTACATCCGCTGCTACCATGAATCCCCATGTTAGTGGCAGTGAATAGGACAGTGAAATGAATCCACGGAATAAGCACAGCTTCACCATCGCCATCAGACCTCCGGCAATGTTTTCTACATATCCTCTAGACCTATCCTCGACAAGCAGTTGTTCAATCTCATGGAGCAGAGCGTACGTCTCGGTGGTCACAGTATGTGGTCTTTGTAGACTCAGTAAAGCTTTAACTGCTTCGGGTTCTCTATCCTTGCGGAGGTAGAACATTGGCGATTCTATTGTCAAACAGAAGTTGAACACAAAGGCTAGGATACCACAGATTAGAACGATGATGCCTTGCACTTGATTTCCATTCAAAGTGGAATAGTTCTGCCAAAAGACTACGTAGATTATTTTCAGCATGATGCCACAGCTTAGGCCGATCTGTTCGGAAGTAAGAGTGAGTCCTCGAAATCGTTTCACCGATTGCTCGGAACCTGCGACGATTGCTGGAATCAGTGACAGTCCAAATGCAATGCCTCCACAATAGCGTCCTATGACGATTGCTGTGACATTTGTAGATACCGAAATGTAGAGGATTCCATTAGCGATGACAAGGATCGATGATATGAGCTTAAGGATAAAGAAATATTAGAGCTGTACCTTGTTTAAAAGAAGGAGGTACTCACATAGAAAATCCGTTTGCTAAGCGATTGCATAAGGACCGCTGAGATGAATGCTCCAATGATGACTGCAATAAACCAGGAAAGCCGCAAATTTGTAAAGATGTAATATTGGAAGGGTCCAAAGGCAACGTCCTGGATCAATCCAAGACCACTAGCGGTGAAAATTATTGTTGCTGTAATAGAAAAAAGTCGAACTTTGATTTTTGTATGAACATGTTTAGTGTTTGCTTAAATTTAGAGCTGGACATGTAGAGAGCTTATTGTAGCTTCACTTTTGGATTGTTTGATGATATGTAATATCAGGAGGATAGTAGTACACTATCACTGATCGTCATTTCCAACATATTGCACCACTATTTGAAATACCACAACACGGGGTTTGGCTTAAACTCAATTCAAATGGCTGCTAGTTAATAAAGACTGACTCTCAGGAATAGCGGATAAAAGAGATGGTGGATAAGGAAAAAAAAAGGACAACGACCTTCGTATCTGCATCTGGAATGTGAGAACATTAAACAGGAGAGGTGCAGGCGAACAACTAACGGAAGCCCTAAACTGCTACAAAGCAGACATTACTGCCATCCAGGAAATACGATGGGATGGGCCGGGCAAAAAGAGGATGAAAAACTGTGACATCTACTATGGACCGTGTTATAATGAGCAGAAACAGCGACTATTCGGATGCGAATTTGTTATAGGTGCCAGACTTAGGCAAGAAGTCTTATGTTTTGAAAAAATCCGCATCAAGGCCAAATTCATCAACATAAGCCTTATATGCGCTCATGCTCTGACGGAGGAAAAAGCTGGTATAACTAAGGATTGCTTCTACGAGCTCCTCGACAAAACCTATTAGCAACTACCAAAGTAAGATGTTAAAACCGTGGTGGGAGATTTTAACGCAAAGGTAGGAAGAGAAGACATCTTAAGCAGTACTGTCGGAAAATATAGCCTACACGACAACACGTCTGGTAACGGACTTAGGCTAATTGACTTCACTACGGAACGAAATACCACTATAGCCAGCACACGGTTTCCACACCTCGATATCCATAAGGGGACATGGCGGTCTCCAGATCAACGAACGGTCAACCAAATTAATCACATTGTGATAGATAAGAGGCACGCATCCAGTATTTTGGATGTCCTAACATTCCGAGGGGCTAACATCGACTCGGACCACTACCTTGTTGAACCCAAGGTAAGGATGCGGATATCCACCACGCCACAACAATTACTTTACTGTGAAAAAATTTAATTTCGAAAGACTGCAATCGCCAGAGACCGCCAAGAGCTTCGCGCAACGCGTATCCCTTAACCTCTCGACTCACAACACACCACCAGCATCGAGTGTCGAAGAACAATGGCAACGATGCCATCAAGCCATTAGATCAGCCGCAACTGATGTGCTAGGTTTCTCGCAGCCACCAGCAAGAAACCCTTGGTTTGATGGGGAATGCCGACAGATGCTCGCAGCCAAGAACAGGTGAAGACGAGAGCTGCCATTGAGCTCTATAGGCAAAGAAGAAGGGAAGAACATCGGCTTTTCAGAAAGATGAAAAAAGAGCAAGAAAAGCGCGCGATCGAGGATATAGAGAGCTGCCACTCCAGGAACGATGTTCGCAAGTTTTACCAAAGTGTAAAACGTCAAAGCCAAGGATGCAAGGCTCGAACAGAATCCTGTCGAGATGAACAAGGAAATATTGTAGTTGAGACACAGTCGATGCTAAGGATATGGAAGAACCACTTCTGCAGACTGTTAAACGGCGATGACGAACAACATTCCGCTGTCAGGCAGAACGAACCATTTAATATCGGCAACGGCAGCGAAAACTGCCAACCACCCGACCTAAGTGAAGTGAGGATTGCAATATCTAAACTTAAGCTTAACAGGGCTGCCGGAAATGACGACCTTCTCGCAGAGCTTTTTAAAGCCGGAGGAGATGCCAAATCTGGTCGGATGAAAATATGCCTGAAGAATGGAACCTCAACATCGTTTGCCCGATCCACAAAAAAGGGAGACCTTCTGAACTGCGCCAACTTCAGAGGCATAAGTCTGGTCAACATCGCCTACAAGTTCCTATCTGCCGTAATATGTGAACGCTTGAAACCGTTTACCAACAACCTGATCGGCCCTTATCAGTGTGGTTTTAGGCCAGGAAAGTCCACAATCGATCAAATTTTCACACTTCGGCAGATCCTGGAAAAAACTCAAGAAGTCCAAATCGATACCCACCCACTATTTATCGATTTCAAAGCCGAATACGACAGAATTTATAGAGACGAACTATACAGAGCCATGTCTAGTTTTGGTATACCGCCCAAACTCGTCCGTTTGTGTAGGATGACGATGGAGAATTCTCGCTGCACCATCAGGGTCGGAAACGACCTCACCGACACATTCGATACCAAAAAAGGATTTAGGCAAGGCGATGCGCTGTCAGGTAACTTTCCAATTTGATTCTTGAGAGGATTGTGCAAAACTCCCGAGCCAACACCAGAGGCACAATTTTCCAAAAGTCGGTGCAACTATACCATACGCCGACGATATTGACATCATTGGTAGGACTCAACGTGATGTCATAGCCACGTTTGCTAGTATAGAGAAGGAAGCGGCAAAAATGGGTTTAGCAGTAAATGCGGGTAAGACTAGCTATATGCTGTCAACACGAAAGGACTCATAGGACACAAGTTATATCTGTCACCATTGACAGATATAACTTTGAGGTAGTACGGGACTTTGTCTACCTCGGCTCCGCTATTAACTCTGACAACAACATCTCGTCGGAAATCAAACGAAGAATTACTCTTGCCAACTGCTGTTTCTTCGGGCTATGAAGGCAATTTAGTAGTAAAGCCCTCACTCGAACTACTAAGGAGATCCTATATAAGACCGTGATGATCCCAATCCTGCTCTACGCGCTGAAGCATGGACCGTATCAAAAGCGGATGAAGAAATCCTTGGTCGATTCGAGAGAAAAATTCTTCGAAAAATCTTCGGTCCCGTTTGCGTTGACGGGGTATGGAGACGAAGATTCAATCACGAACTATACGAGCTGTACAGCGACATACCCCTGGTCAAAAAGCTCTGCATTGGACGTTTAAGATGGCTAGGACCTGTAGAACGAATGGACACCATTACTCCGGTTCGCAGTCGTCCGATTCCCAGCCAGACGTCGGACGCAGTAGAGGAAGACCTCGCCTTAAGTGGCGCGCACAAGTGGAAACCGACCTTAACCAACTTGGAGTGCACAACTGGAGGCAGTTAGCTAAGGACGGGGCTAATTGGAGAGGCATGTTGGTTGAGGCCCAGGTTCATTCCGGACTGTAGCGACACTTAAGTAAGTAAGTAAGTAAGTAAGATGAATTTTGACACACAACATTTCGATGCCGGCAAGTCAATTAAAGTTGTACGAAGAACAGATTTTACAGCAATACAGAAAGGTGATCTATCGAAGCGAAAAATATTAAATGAACAACATAGAATTTCATTATCTAAAACAGGGTTGTCGAGCCAAGTTTCAGTGAAACATAAGACATCATATAGTAGACCATGGCTTGTTAGAAATAGCGATTTTAACTTCGATTTGAGACCTCTGACATTTTGGTAATATAGCGTAAGGGAATTCACATTTCGTTCGAGTTCATTCTTTCTCTCTATCCGTTGTCCACTCGGCGCTTCCGAAAAGGATGAACTATTGAGTTTCGAGGCCGGAAAGCTTTATCAACGAGAATTTCATAAACTGACATATTAAAATGATGAAACCAAATCCGGGCTATGTTTCAGAATATAATCTTGAACATTAGCCACCATAGTAGATTTTGGGAAAGTTTGAGATGAAAATCGGTAAGGGTCCGTCCAAAGCAATTAAGTCAGTACCCAGAACTTCGGCATCCATTGATGTGATGAAAATTGTCGGATTAATGCAATCCTGATCCGTTGAAGAATTTCCATTGATTTTCGAGACAACAAGTTGCGGAACAGGAGGATTTTCCATAGTCCTTTAATCCATAATGGAGTTATTGACAATTACAGGCGATAGAAGGTTTATAAGAGATGAAGAAGTCGAGGAAGCCGTTGGTAATAAGCATCGTGACGAAGAACAATCCAAAGTTGGGAATTTTTTGTTAATTTTTTTGAGTTTCTGCTCAATAGGTCCTTCAGCTCTTCTTTTTGCACCGCGAGTAAAATGAGCATCTACAATCAGTGGGCACGTCGGAGAATTAACTGGCGATGATAATGATGATGATGGATGAGTACGTGGTATAACATGTGTTGAAGCAACGTTGTTCATCAAGGACAGCGATTTAGTCAAATCCAAAATTGTGGAATTCAACTCAGCAATCGACGATTTTAGATCACCTATTTGGGTGCTATTGTCTTGAACCTTCGTACACAGGGATACAGCTCTTGTTAAATTACTTGACTCGGAACTCTTTAATCATGAGTTCTTAGTATATAGGAATGACCGTCACATAAATGACCTAAAAGCGCTTGGAGGAGGTGTTCTTACTGCGGTTCGCAGTCACCTTACCTCAGAGAAAATTGATTTTCCATTCATTCTTAATACCGAAATAATTTGTGTTAAGATAACTATTGGAAATAAATTCCTTTATGTCGCAAATGCGTACATTCCCTCCTATCGTCTTGGTACTCTGTCTGTATTCTGAACTATCAAAGGCTTTAGAATACATCTTTGACTTATCTTGTTGTGACAGTAATATTTTGTTGCTGGGTGATTTCAACTTACCACACATAGAATGGGTGCCTTCGGAAGGAGAACCTCATTTTATACCATCAGAAGTCTCTGCACAACAAAAAAAAAACACAAAAAATTCGAAAAAATGAATGAAATATTTATTTGAATCGATAGTTTGAACCTTGCAATTTAATGTTTAAAGATAATTTCATGCAAATCTTGACCGCGACTGCGTCTCAGGTAGCCCATCCGCTGAGTCCAATTTTGGCATACTCTTTCACACATATCGGCCGGTATCTCACGAATGAATGCATGGATGTTGGCTTCCAGTGCGTCAATCGAAGCGGGCTTGTCCCTATAGACATTAGCCTTGACATACCCCCACAAAAAATAATCTAATGGTGTCAAATCGCACGATCTAGGCGGCCAATTGACCGGCCCGAAACGTGAAATTAACTGTTCACCAAACTCGCCTCGCAATTGCGCCATTGTTTCGCGTGCTGTGTGGCATGTGGCACCGTCTTGTTGAAACCACATATCATGCAAGTCAAGAACTTCTATTTCGGGCAAAAAAAAGTTTGTTATCATCGCTCGGTAGCGTTCACCATTGACAGTAACGCTGCGATTCGCATCATCTTTGAAGAAATATGGCCCAATAATGCCGCCGGCCCATAAACCGCACCAAACAGTGGCTTTTTCGGGATGCATTGGTAGCTGTTGCAATGCTTCTGGCTGATCTTCACTCCAAATGCGGCAATTTTGCTTATTTACGTACCCATTCAACCAAAAATGAGCCTCATCGCTGAACACAATTTTTCGATAAAAAAGCGGATCCTCGGCCAGCTTTCCAAGAGCCCATTCACCAAAAATTCGGCGTTGTGGTAGGTCGGCTGGCTTTAGTTCTTGCACCAGCTGTATCTTAAAAGGCTTTACGCCCAAATCCTTCCGCAAAATTTTCCACGTAGTGCTGTAACAAAGGCCTAACTGCTGGGAACGGCGCCGAATCGACATTTCGCGGTCTTCTGTCACACTAGCTGATACGGCCGCAATATTTTCTTCACTACGCACAGTACGTAAACGTGTTGGTGGTTTAATATCCAACGAAATAAATTTATTGCGAAATTTGGTCACAATCTTCCGAATAGACTGCTCAGAAGGTCGAGAATGCCGATCATAAAATGGAAGCAGCGCGCGATGAACATTTCGAACCGAGCACGAATTTTGATAGTAAAATTCAATAATTTGCAAGCGCGTTGTTCATTTGTAAGACGATCCATGGTTAAATTGCAAACCAAACTGAAGCTGTTTGACAGTGACACAAGGTACTAAACACACGTCAGCTGTCAAAACCAGTGTTGCCAAAACCAAACCAGCTAAAAATTCACCCGTTATATGTTTGAAAGCTCCCTTAAAACAGGAGTATTCCCAACTCAATGGAAAAATGCATTTATTACACCTGTTTTTAAAAAAGGTGAACGAGGAGACATTTCTAATTACAGACCTATTTCAAAACTCTCTTGCATTCCTAAGTTATTTGAACATATTATTTCTAATAAATTGGTATTCCTGTGTCGAAACATTATCTGTAAAGAGCAGCATGGCTTTGTAAAAAATCGATCCACTGTCAAAAATCTCTTAACTTTTATGCATCATTGTTCCAATAGGTTGGAAAATAAAAAAGTGGTCGATTGTATATACACTGACTTTTCCAAAGCTTTTGACCAGTTATCACATAACATCATAATTTTAAAACTTAAGGCTTATGGTTTCCCTCCAGGTTTCATAAATTGGGTTCAATCATATCTCTCACTAAGAACTTATCAGGTAAAATTTAGAGGCTCTAAATCCAACCCTTTTGTTGCCCAATCTGGAGTACCCCAAGGTAGTCATTTAGGCCCTATCTTATTTATTCTTGCTATTAACGATGCAAAAGCTTGTATTCGAGAGAGCAAAATACTGATATATGCTGATGACATGAAAATTTTCAAATGTGAAGGAGATCTAAGCGATTCGCTTTCACTTCAAACTGATCTAAATAGCTTTACAACATGGTGTTTTAAAAACGGTTTGAATCTGAACCCCACTAAGTGCCAGCATATGTCATTTTCACGAAAACGTATTCCGTCCAATTTTAGTTATACTCTGTCGGGGCACACTCTCTGTCGTATAGACAGTTTTAAAGATCTTGGTGTTTATTTTGATCCCAAATTGGAGTTTAATAAACACATAAACGTTATTGTGAATAAATCCAACTCTTTGTTGGGATTTATAATAAGGTGGTCAAAAGAGTTCAATGATCCTTATGTCACCCTTTCGTTATATAATTGTCTAGTACGCCCTCACTTGGAGTATGCCTCACAGGTGTGGACACCCTTCTATGTCGTTCATTCAAATAGAATTGAGGCAGTCCAACGTAAATTTATAAGATTTGCTTTGAGAGGACTTCCATGAGATGATGTACAAAATTTTTGCCTCCGTATAGGTGTCGAATTAAACTGCTGCAGTTGTTGCCTTTGTCTCAACGTAGACTTAACAATGACATGGTCTTCTTACACCAAATATTATCAGGACAAATAGATGCTCCTGATCTTTTAAGTGCTATTGGTTTTAATACCCGTGGAGGTTCCTATAACCTTCGTAGACTAAATATTTTACATATACAGTTTGTCAACTAATTCTTTGCAAAGTAAAATAAGTCACACAATCTCAACTTCAACACTTACTTAAGTGGCGCTACAGTCCGGGATGAACCTGGGCCTCAACCAACATGCCTCTCCAATTAGCCCGGTCCTTAGCTAACTGCCTCCAGTTGCGCACTCCAAGTTGGTTGAGGTCGGTTTCCACTTGTGCGCGCCACTTAAGGCGAGGTCTTCCTCTACTGCGTCCGACGTCTGGCTGGGAATCGAAGACTCTGCGAGCCGGAGTATTGGTGTCCATTCGTTCTACATGTCCTAGCCATCTTAAACGTCCAATGCGGAGTTTTTTGACCAGGGGCATGTCGCTGTACAGCTCGTATAGTTCTTGGTTGAATCTTCGTCTCCATAGCCCGTCAACGCAAACGGGACCGAAGATCTTTCGAAGAATTTTCCTCTCGAATCTACCAAGGATTTCTTCATCCGCTTTTGATACGGTCCATGCTTCAGCGCCGTAGAGCAGGACTGGGATGATCAGGGTCTTATATAGGATCTCCTTAGTAGTTCGAGTGAGGGCTTTACTACTAAATTGCCTTCTTAGCCCGAAGAAACAGCGGTTGGCAAGAGTAATTCTTCGTTTAATTTCTGACGAGATGTTGTTGTCAGAGTTAATAGCGGAGCCGAGGTAGACAAAGTCCCGTACTACCTCAAAGTTATATCTGTCAATGGTGACGTTCTGTCCAATTCGTCGATGTTGTGTGTCCTTTCGTGTTGACAGCATATACTTAGTCTTACCCTCATTTACTGCTAAACCCATTTTCGCCGCTTCCTTCTCTATACTAGCAAACGTGGCTATGACATCACGTTGAGTCCTACCAATGATGTCAATATCGTCAGCGTATGCTAGTAGTTGCACCGACTTTTGGAAAATTGTGCCTCTGGTGTTGGCTTTGGAGTTTTGCACAATTCTCTCAAGAATCAGATTAAAGAAGTCACATGACAGCGCATCGCCTTGCCTAAATCCTTTTTTGGTAACGAATGTGTCGGTGAGGTCGTTTCCGACCCTGATGGAGCAGCGAGAATTCTCCATCGTCATCCTACACAAACGGACGAGTTTGGGCGGTATACCAAAACTAGACATGGCTCTGTACAGTTCGTCTCTATAAATGCTGTCATATGCGGCTTTGAAATCGATGAATAGGTGGTGGGTATCGATTTGGACTTCTTGAGTTTTTTCCAGGATCTGCCGAAGTGTGAAAATTTGATCGGTTGTGGACTTTCCTGGCCTAAAACCACACTGATAAGGGCCAATCAGGTTGTTGGTAAACGGTTTCAGGCGTTCACATATTACGGCAGATAGGATCTTGTAGGCGATGTTGAGGAGACTTATGCCTCTGTAGTTGGCGCAGTTCAGAGGGTCTCCTTTTTTGTGGATCGGGCAAACGATGCTGAGGTTCCATTCTTCAGGCATATTTTCATCCGACCAGATTTGGCTTATGAGTTGGTGGATGTTACTTACCAAGTCATCTCCGCCGGCCTTATAGAGCTCAGCGGGAAGGCCGTCATTTCCGGCAGCCTTATTAAGCTTGAGTTTAGATATTGCTATCCTCACTTCACTCAGGTCGGGTGGTTGGCAGTTTTCGCTGTCGTTGCCAATATTGAAAGGTTCGTTCTGCCTGACAGCGGAATTTTGTTCGTCATCGCCGTTTAACAGTCTGCAGAAGTGGTTCTTCCATATCCTCAGCATCGACTGTGTCTCAACTACAATATTTCCTTGTTCATCTCGACAGGATTCTGTTCGAGCCTTGTATCCTTGGCTTTGACGTTTTACACTTTGGTAAAACTTGCGTACATCGTTCCTGGAGTGGCACCTCTCTATATCCTCGATCGCGCGCTTTTCTTGCTCTTTTTTCTTCTTGCTGAAAAGCCGATGTTCTTCCCTTCTTCTTTGCCTATAGAGCTCAATGGCAGCTCTCGTCTTCACCTGCAGCTTAGCCTTGTAGGCCTCGTTCTTGGCTGCGAGCATCTGTCGGCATTCCTCATCAAACCAGGGGTTTCTTGCTGGTGGGCGCGAGAAACCTAGCACATCAGTTGCGGCTGATCTAATGGCCTGTTGGCATCGTTGCCATTGCTCTTCGACATTCGATGCTGGTGGTATGGTGTTAATCGAGAGGTTAAGGGATACGCGTTGTGCGAAGGTCTTGGCGGTCTCTTGCGATTGCAGTCTTCCGACATTAAATTTTTTCACAGTATTTCTGGATTGTTGTGGCGTGGTGGATATCCGCATTCTTACCTTGGCTGCTACAAGGTAGTGATCCGAGTCGATGTTAGCTCCTCGGAATGTTCGGACATCCAAAATACTGGATGCGTGCCTCTTATCTATCGCAATGTGATCAATTTGGTTGACCGTTCGTTGATCTGGAGACCGCCATGTCCCCTTATGGATATCGAGGTGAGGAAACCGTGTGCTGGCTATAGTGGCATTTCGTTCCGTAGCGAAATCAATTAGCCTAAGTCCGTTACCAGACGTGTTGTCGTGTAGGCTATGTTTTCCGACAATACTTCTAAAGATGTCTTCTCTTCCTACCTTTGCGTTAAAATCTCCCAGCACGATTTTAACATCGTACTTCGGTAGTCGCTCATAGGTTTTGTCGAGGAGCTCGTAGAAGCAATCCTTAGCTATATCATCTTTTTCTTCCGTCGGAGCGTGAGCGCATATAAGGCTTATGTTGGCGAATTTGGCCTTGATGCGGATTGTTACTATGCGTTCGCTAATGTCTTGGAAACATAAGACTTCTTGCCTAAGTCTGGCACTTATAACAAATCCGCATCCGAATAGTCGCTGTTTCTGCTCACTATAACACGGTCCATAGTATATGTCACAGTTTTTCATCCTCTTTTTGCCCGGCCCATCCCCTCGTATTTCCTGGATGGCAGTAATGTCTGCTTTGTAGCAGTTTAGGGCTTCCGCTAGTTGTTCGCCTGCACCTCTCCTGTTTAATGTTCTCACATTCCAGGTGCAGATACGAACGTCGTTGTCCTTTTTTCGTTTAGCAGGGTCGTCAACAATAAAATCCGTCCTTTCCGAGGCTATTGGTTGCTTCGTAACCATGTTTTTTTTCTGTGGGTGGGTAGTTAGCCCAAAGCACAACCCCCAACCTGGAGGGCCAGTTCCAATTTATTAGATACCCCTAGGACACGGGGCCATCAGTATCCACTACGGGATTGAGCGCTGCCGTTGGCCTTTCGGTTCATCCGCCACCATCTCTGTTCAAGGGGCCTGACTAACCCTTGAAATTCCTAGACAACCTGTTGTCCGAATATGTCAGAGCAGCTCATCTAGGTTCGCCTGGGACAGCAGGCCGGGTATTCATCCGTGCCATTCTCACCAGGGTGTTTATAGTGTTGCTGTTTTTCGTCGTGTTATCAACACTCGCACTTATCGTTTAGCAAGTCAAATCCGGTTGGATGAGACCAGTACCCGATGGTTACCACTTGGAGGTAAAGATAAGCACATTTGATGTGTAGTCAGAGTTGCAACACTGGGCATTGCCAAGTTAACGCCAATCAGAGTCTACCCTCGTTCTACAGCACCCAACCATCAACTTCAACAACAAAAATATAAATAAAAGCGTTATTTTGGAAAATTTTGATTATCAATTATTGTTAAGATATATATAAGCTATAGATATGACAAGAAAAAATAAGAAAATTCCAAGTAAAACGTAAATGAAATGCAGAAAACAAAACAACGGCATTTATGACGCTGTCAATAAATTCTTTGCAAAATGCAAACACTGGTTGAAAGAAGACCATAGAAAAACTAACGGGACCACAAATTTCAAAGCGACCGATGGCGTGTTTTTGTTCTAGTCTTCCTTGCATTCATTCGTTTTAAAATTTGCTTCGGTTCAGTCCACGTTTTTGTTAAATTGAGGATTTTTGCAATGCCTGGCAAACGCACTAAGGATAATTTGATACAATTAGTTTACTTTCATTTTAACAAAGGAAAAACAGCAAAAGAGTTAGCTGAAACATATCAAATTAAACTAAGAACAGTTTATAATATTATTAACCGTGCGGAAAAAGAAAACAGACTGGAATTCTACAGTTCCAAAGGCAGACCACCAAAGCTCTCTCGGCGGGATTGTTCAAAAATTTTAAAAACTATTGAAAATAAACCGCAAACTAACCTCAGGGAGTTGGCGAATGACATCAAAACAGACTGCAAGAAGACCGTGTGCCATGAGACTGTGAGAAAAGTACTTAATCGCCACAAGTACTCATCATATGTAGCAAGGAAGAAGCCATTGCTGTCTGCTGTGAACATTGAGAAGCGCTTAAACTTCGCAACTTTAAATGTTAACAGTTCTCCCGAGTACTGGAGTGACGTAATTTTTTGTGACGAAACCAAGATCATGATGTATTATCATGATGGACCTAGCAAAGTTTGGCGGAAACCGAAAACAGCCCTCCAGGACAAAAAGATTGTACCTACTGTTAAATTTGGCAAGCTTTCAGTAATGGTGTGGGGTTGTATTTCTTCCAAAGGCGTTGGAGAGCTGCGCATATTTAACGACATTATGACAAAAGAGTTCTATTTAGACATACTTAAAAATGAATTGTCAAGAAGTGCGTACAATTTTGGCTTCGTTGATACAGAAAACAGCAGCAAACTCAAATACAAACTCTACCAAGCCAATGATCCGAAGCACAAATCGCTGCTGTGTCGCACCTGGCTGCTTTATAATTGCAGCAAAGTGATTGACACGCCCGCCCAGAGTCCGGATCTCAATCCTATCGAAAATTTGAGGGCATTGCTCAATAAAAGGGTGGCTAAACAGAGCCCTACTACAAAAGTTGAGTTGGTTAAGTGCATAAATGAGGAGTGGCTAAAAATACCGGAATACTATGACATACAGCTAGGTTCTACGTTTCACTTTCACTCGAAATGAAATTGAAATCGTTCTAAAATGAAATTTTGGGTTCCACATTTCACTTTTACTGATTTCAATTTCACATTTTTCGAAGTTAAAAAAAAATGAATTTCCATGTTCCACAATTCGGTTTTATCGTTTTGTGTGTGATTTCAATTCGATCATTTTAGTATCTGTGAAATTTGTTGGAATGAGCTGACGTGATTGAAAATATAAATGAATAATATCTGAGTGTAGTAATGTTGTTTAGATTTTGAATAGAATACTACAAGATAATGTATTTTACCAAAGATAAACACAAAAATAATTCCCAGGAGGCAAATTTTATTAAATTTATGGAGAGGCAAAAAGATCTTGTCAGAGGATTTATGAAAGGAGATCCAGTTGCAGCGGACGCTTTGTTTTTGAAAAGATACTATTTTTGGATCCTACTCACAATCAGTGCATTAACTGAGAAGTATCCTTTCCTGCCTTCGATGTCGATGACCCCAGGAATAAGAAATTCGTCCATGAAATGTTGTTTTGATTTCCGTTTTTCTTCATCCGACATGGAATGTTTGATCATCTTGGACAAATTTTGTTCTCCAAAACATTGAGAACTCTTTTCAATATCTTTGATAAAGTGCTATGGCCCAAAGCAACATCAGAATCTTTTCCAATAGATCTCAGAAATCTTCTTTCGATAAGGAAACGCAAAACTGAGGCGAACTGCATCACACAAAAAATCTATGATCGTTTTAGGTGTGGCGCAAAAGTTTGCAGCAACATTTGGAAAGCATGTTAATAAACATGCTTTCCAAATGTTGTCAATAATATGACATAAATCTAAATGAAATAACATTTTTTAATTTTCATTTGAAATTTATTTGTTTAAGTTAAGCAGCATCTGCAATTTCTAAAGGATTAGAAAGGGGTCTTATCGTACACCTTTTTTTTTGTCTCTGTGTACTTTTGTTTTTCAACTTGCAACACCGCCACAATATATAGCACTCAATATTTTATAATTTATTATTTATTTTATAAAAATTAAGCAGAATTTGTAAACAAACAAATTTATCCAAATAAAAATAATTTTGCAATGTCCCATATGACAGATAGTATCAGGCTGTCTTTAATTTCACCGAGTGATTTCGAAAACTTTTCGAAGTTATGAAATCGGTCGGAATGTGGAACACCAAAAACAAATTCACTCGATTTACAAAAGTAATTTCACTTTCATTTCACTCGATTTCTGGAACCTAGCTGATAAATGCACTTATTTCGTCGATGTCGCGGCGCCTCAGGGCAGTTATGGATGCTAATGGCGGACATACAAAATATTAGCCAATTATAGCTTCATGTTAAAAAGATAACCATTTTTTGAGATTAATGTTTGCATTTTGCAAAGAATTAATAGACAACTAATTTTTGCTGTTTTTTTTTATATGAATTTTGTATGTTTTCGTTTCTATTTTTTTACTTTTGTTAATTATTTTATTTAAGAATACATACTATAAAAAATATTGTGAAAAACTGAATATGAAATCAAGTGCCTTTCCCAATAAATAATTATGTTTAAGTTGAAATTGTGTGGTTTATTTAACTTTGCAAAGAATTAGTTGACAAACTGTACCTAATCATAAATACAACTATGGTATGCATGAGGCTATAAGTCGCATGAGTAGAGTTTACAATAAAAATAGCGATGTAGTTGAACTGCATGTTAGTAAAAGTAGTTTAAAAAACACTTTGCGTAATTGTTTTCTAGAGTCGTAATAAGTGTATGTTTATTTTTTTTGTTTTGTTAATAATACAAAAATAAAGTTTAATTTCATCGTTTATTGATTTTGTTAGTGACGTCAAACTAACTTCAGTGTTTTGTTATGTCCCACTAACAAATGCACTTAATGATGAGCCTGTGGATGCATTTCATATGCTGTGGCAAATCTCTGCTCGTAGATGCGCTTGTATTAAGCTCGCTACGACACAGATCTGATAGTGTTAAAATTACATTTACGACAAAAGTAGTGGTAATTCGGTAAATGACTCAATTTTTTTTAAAGTGACTTGGTCGAGTTTTGCACAACTATACCACTACAAAAGGATAATCTTATTGGTGGGAAAGTAGTGCGATCGTAAGCGAGTTACGTTTGGAAAAAGGTTGGCAATAGTAAATCATTTTGGTGGACCAGATTAGGGATAAAAAAAAAATATTAAGGAAAATTCATTCCAAAACTCTGAACATCCAAGAACTCAATATCACAGCCACAATTTTTCCAACATACCACTTTGGAAATTCAAATAATTTTCAGAGATGGAAGGGTTTATAAAAAGTGATACCTAACACACCTTCCACCATTTGTTGTCCCGATATAGCTAATCAGTTCACATATACCATCTTCTGTCAAATTGAAACCATTTTAATCAAAAATCCATACCTGCAGCTAATGAATCTGATTGGGGCCTATTCCGCTGACTATCCTCACACCAGCCATACTTTTTTGGTTCAAATGTTGGTTCTGTTTGAGACTGTGGTTGTGCCTGCGCCGGTGGTGGTGGAGCTGGTGTCGATGTTCCGGGTGGAATTACAGCCGTAGGTCGATAACTCTGCTGTTGTTGATATTCCATAGGAGGTGCAGATCCCGCTTGAGGTAGATATCCAAATTGAGATTGATAGTCCGGTGATGTTGGGAGTTGATAATTTTGTTGATATCCATGGTGTGTTTGCCAGTACTCTAAATC
Organism: Rhingia campestris; assembly: GCA_932526625.1. NCBI lineage: Eukaryota > Metazoa > Arthropoda > Insecta > Diptera > Syrphidae > Rhingia > Rhingia campestris. The sequence goes on from OW052184.1 coordinate 23,040,336, forward strand.
CGGATAAATTTCATTCGGAGCTGATGGAGCAACATAATTCGAATGTGGTTGATGATTATACATTTTAAATGAAACCCACGCGGACGTACAGTTCGTTCTAACTTGAAGCTAGCTAATTAAATGACTAAAGGAATTGCCACCTAACGTTAAGAATATCTACTAACACATGTTCTCAGGCTTCCTGTATGAATTACTTCACAGATAACAACGCTCCAAGTTGATAAATCATATTAGTCATACGGTTATGCATTTTATCTATGGACAGGTAAGTACTCAATTGATAAAATTATTTATATTTGAGTTTGGCTACCTAGTTGACATTGTCAAATAATTAAAATAGAAACTCTCAACTAGTGGGTTTTTCTTTCTATACTCTAAAAATGCGATCTAAAGTGTTTACTAAGGGCCACTTGCACCAAAGCAATTGTTTAACTAACCAGTGGTTAGCTGTCGTTCTGAACTTACAAAATGAAATGAAATCCAATGTTTGTAGTTCAGCCGAGAGCATTTGAAAGTTCTCCAAGTCACCATAACCATTTCCTAATTGCAGTTCGGATTATTTTTAATCGCGCAATTTACTCCTCAAGCCTTTTAGTTATCTTCTTAAAAAAATCCGAGAGGAAATAGACTTATCAGCAAATTAATTATTTTCTGAAGAGCTAACTTCCTAACGTCTTATGTACGATTTGTAGCCTACACGTATGCAACCATGATCACGATTCAAAGTTTGGTCTGACTCATTGTAATAAACAACTTTTTAATCAGCTAATTTACAATATTTGATAGATAATGTCATCGATCATTTTTTTTCAGGGAGTGCTATTTTTTGCTAAAATATTAGAGATATCTGTGAGCCGGTAAAACCACCAGCAAGTTGAATAGATAGAACCCTGCGAAACCCATAATTGAAGTGGATAGATGGGTAGGTTATGAACATAATGGTAAGTCTAACATGAGCTTAGTTTTGAGAAGTTTCAAATTTATTTTCTTGACAATTGATGGTTGGGTGTTGTAGAACGAGGGTAGACTCTGATTGGCTTTAACTTGGCAATGCCCAGTACTCGCAACTCTGACTTCACATCAAATGTGCTAATTTTTTACCTCCAAATGGTAACCATCGGGTACTGGTCTCATCCAACCGGATTTGACTTGCTAAACGATAGGTGCGAGTGTTGACAACAATACGAAAAACAGCAACACAATGAACAACCTGGTCAGAATGGAGTGGAATGAATACCCGGTCTGCCATCCCAGGCGAACGTAGATAAGCTGCTTCGAGATATTCGGACATCAGGTTATCTAGGAATTTCAAGGGTAAGTCAGGCCCCTTGAACAGAGATGGTGGCGGATGAACCGGAAGGTCAACTGCAGCGCTTAATCCCGTAGTGGATACTGATGGCCCCATGTCCTAGGGTTATCTAATAAATTGGAACTGCCCCCCCAGGTTGGGGGTTGTGCTTTAGGTTAACTACCCACCCATGGAAAAAAAAATTGTTACGAAGCAACTAATAGCCTCGGAAAGGACTGATATTACTGTGGACGACCCTGCTAAACGAAACAAGGACAACGACATTCGTATCTGCACCTGGAATGTGAGAAGATTAAACAAGACAGGTACAGGAGAACAAATAGCGGAAGCCCTAAACTGCTACAAAGCAGACATTACTGCCAAACTGGAAATACGATGGGATGGTCCGGGCAAAAAGAGTATGAAAAACTGTGACATCTACTTTGGACCGTGTTATTGTGAGCAGAAACAGCGACTATTCGGAAGCGGATTTGTTATAAGTGCCAGACTTAGGCAAGAAGTCTTATGTTCCAAAGACATTAGCGAACGCATTGTAACAATCCGCATCAAGGCCAAATTCGCCAACATAAGCTTATATGTGCTCACGCCCCGACGGAGGAAAATGATGATTATAACTAAGGATTGCTTCAACGAGCTCCTCGACAAAACCTATGAGCGACTACCAAAGTACGATGTTAAAATCGTGCTGGGAGATTATAACGCCGAGGTAGGAAGAGAAGACATCTTTAGCAGTACTGTCGGAAAATATAGCCTACACGACAACACGTCTGGTAACGGACTTAAGCTAATTGACTTCGCTACGGAACGAAATGCCACTATATCCAGCACACGGCTTCCTCACCTCGATATCCCCAAGGGGACATGGTGATCTCCAGATCAACGAACGGTCAACCAAATTGATCACATTGCGATAGATAAGAGGCACGCATCCAGTATTTTGGATATCCGAACATTCCGAGGAGCTAACATCGACTCGGATCACTACCTTGTAGCAGCCAAGGTAAGAATGCGGATATCCACCACGCCACAACAATCCAGAAATACTGTGAACAAATTTAATGTCGGAAGACGGAAGACTGCAAGACGTTCGCACAACGCGTATCCCTTAACCTCTCGATTAACATTATACCACCAGCATCTAATGTCGAAGAACAATGGCAACGATGCCAACAAGCCATTATATCAGCCGCAACTGATGTGCTAGGTTTCTCGCGGCCACCAGCAAGAAACCCCTGGTTTGATGAGGAATGCCGACATATGCTCGCAGCCAAGAACGAGGCCTACAAGGCTATGCTGCAGGTGAAGACGAGAGCTGCCATTGAGCTCTATAGGCAAAGAAGAAGGGAAGAACATCGGCTTTTCAGAAAGAAGAAAAAAGAGCAAGAAAAGCGCGCGATCGAGGATATAGAGAGGTGCTACTCCAGGAACGATGTTCACAAGTTTTATCAAACTGTAAAACGTCAAAGCCAAGGATACAAGTATCGAACAGAATCCTGTCGAGATGAACAAGGAACTATCATAGTTGAGACACAGTCGATGCTGAGGATATGGAAGAACCACTTCTGCAGACTGTTAAACGGCGATGACGAACAACATACCGCTGTCAGGCAGAACGATCCATTTAATATCGGCAACGACAGCGAAAACTGCCAACCACCCGACCTGAGTGAAGTGATGATAGCAATATCTAAACTTATGCTTAACAAGGCCTCCGGAAATGACGGTCTTCCCGCAGAGCTTTATAAAGCTGGCGGAGATGACTTGGTAAGTAACATCCATCAACTCATATGCCAATTCTGGTCGGTTGAAAGCATGCCTGAAGAATGGAACCTCAGCATCGTTTGCCCGATCTACAAAAAAGTAGACCCTCTGAACTGCGCCAACTACAGAGGCATAAGTCTGCTCAACATCGTCTAAAAGATCCTATCTGCCGTAATATGTGAACGCCTGAAACCGTTTACCAACAACTTGATCGCCCCTTATCAGTGTGGTTTTCGGCCAGGAAAGTCCACAACCGATCAAATTTTCACACTTCGGCAGATCCTGGAAAAAAACCCAAAAAGTCCAAATCGATACCCACCACCTATTTATCGATTTCAAAGCCGCATACGACAGCATTTATAGAGACGAACTATACAGAGCCATGTCTAGTTTTGGTATACCGCCCAATGCCCAAACTCATCCGTTTGTGTAGAATGACGATGGAGAATTCTCGCTGCACCATCAGGGTCGGAAACGACCTCAACCGACACATTCGATACCAAAAAAGGATTCAATTTGATTCTTGAGAGGATTGTGCAAAACTCCCAAGCCAACACCAGAGGCACAATTTTCCAAAAATCGGTGCAACTACTAGCATACGCCGTCGATATTGACATCATTGATAGGACTCAACGTGATGTCATGGAAACGGTAAAAATGGGCTTCGTAGTAAATGAGGGTAAGACTGACTATATGCTGTCAACACGAAAGGACACACAACATCGACGAATTGGACAGAACGTCACCATTGACAGATATAAATTTGAGGTAGTACGGGACTTCGTCTACCTCGTCTCCGCTATCAACTCTGACAACAACATCTCGTCAAACGAAGAATTACTCTTGCCAATCGCGGTTTTTTCGGGCTGAGAAGGCAATTTAGTAGTAAAGCCCTCACTCGAACTGCTAAGGGGATCCTATATAAGACCCTGATCATCCCAGTCTTGCTCTACGGCGCTGAAGCATGGACCATATCAAAAGCGGGTGAAGAAATCCTTGGTCGATTCGAGAGAAAAATTCTTCGAAAAATCTTCGGTCCCGTTTGCGTTGACGGGCTATGGAGACGAAGATTCAACCACGAACTAAACGAGCTGTACAGCGACACACCCCTGGTAAAAAAAAATCCGCATTTGACGTTAAAGATGGCTAGGACGTGTTGTAAGAATGGACACCAATACTCCGGCTCGCAGAGTCTTCGATTCCCAGCCAGACTTCGGACGCAGTAGAGGAAGACCTCGCCGTAAGTGGCGCGAACAAGTAGAAACCGAGCTCAACCAACTTGGAGTGCGCAACTGGAGGCAGTTAGTTAAGGACCGGGCTAATTGGAGAGGCATGTTGGTTGAGGCCCAGGTTCATCCCGGACTGTAGCACCACGTAAGTACGACAATTGATACTACTCGGATGATTTTTCAGATCATCACGAGAGGAGGGCTAGTGAAAAATCATTACGACTGGGAATCCAACAAGGACCTTCTGCGCTGCAGTTCATCGCACTAACCATCGCGCAACTGAGCCCTGTATACACTTATACAGGCACAATATTCCACCCATGGAATTGCTAGTCATCCATCGAACGGGTCCTCGGATGGCTGATAGAGGAATCCTCTGCAACCACTCGTGTACCAAAACTAACTTTAGGTAAGGTTCCCTATCAAAAACCTGGGATTTATTATGGAAAAATAAAACACAAACCAAAAAAAAATAAATAATACAAAAACAAAAACAGTACGTCCAGAAGGAAACCAATCCAATCGTACTGAGGAGGAAAATTTCCTCTTCAGTATGAGCGGGCTACTGGTATCCGGCACGGACAAGTCGGGATCGGAAGATGAAGCTGCGATCAGAATGAGGGAGGATGAACTCCTAAAAAACGATCGCAGCTCCATCTCCAGTAAATATGCCTCTGTCGTTGGCGCAGTTCAGAGGGTCTCCTTTTTTGTGGATCAGGCAAACGATGCTGAGGTTCCATTCTTCAGGCATGCTTTCATCCAAACAGATTTGGCTTATGAGTTGATGGATGTTGCTTATCAAGTCATCTCCGCCGGCTTTATAAAGCTCGGCGGGAAGGCCGTCATTTCCGGCGGCCTTGTTAAGCTTGAGTTTAGATATTGCTATCCTCACTTCACTTAGGTTCGTTCTGCCTGGCAGCGGTATTTTGTTCGTCATCGCCGTTTAACAGGCTCCAGAAGTGGTTCTTCCATATCCTCAGCATCGACTGTGTCTCAACTACGATATTTCCTTGTTCATCTCGACAGGATTCTGTTCGATCCTTGTATCCTTGGCTTTGACGTTTTACTTACTTACTTACTTAAGTGGCGCTACAGTCCGGAATGAACCTGGGCCTCAACCAACATGCCTCTCCAATTAGCCCGGTCCTTAGCTAACTGCCTCCAGTTGCGCACTCCAAGTTGGTTGAGGTCGGTTTCCACTTGTGCGCGCCACTTAAGGCGAGGTCTTCGAAGTCTTCGAGGAATCGAAGACTCTGCGAGCCGGAGTATTGGTGTCCATTCGTTCTACATGTCCTAGCCATCTTAAACGTCCAATGCGGAGTTTTTTGACCAGGGCAGCTCGTATAGTTCTTGGTTGAATCTTCGTCTCCATAGCCCGTCAACGCAAACGGGACCGAAATTTTTCGAAGAATTTTCCTCACGAATCTACCAAGGATTTCTTCATCCGCTTTTGATACGGTCCATGCTTCAGCGCCGTAGAGCAGGACTGGGATGATCAGGGTCTTATATAGGATCTCCTTAGTAGTTCGAGTGAGGGCTTTACTACTAAATTGCCTTCTTAGCCCGAAGAAACAGCAGTTGGCAAGAGTAATTCTTCGTTTATTTTCTGACGAGATGTTTTTGTCAGAGTTAATAGCGGAGCCGAGGTAGACAAAGTCCCGTACTACCTCAAAGTTATATCTGTCAATGGTGACGTTCTGTCCAATTCGTCGATGTTGTGTGTCCTTTCGTGTTGACAGCATATACTTAGTCTTACCCTCATTTACTGCTAAACCCATTTTCGCCGCTTCCTTCTCTATACTAGCAAACGTGGCTATGACATCACGTTGAGTCCTACCAATGATGTCAATATCGTCAGCGTATGCTAGTAGTTGCACCGACTTTTGGAAAATTTTGCCTCTGGTGTTGGCTTTGGAGTTTTGCACAATTCTCTCAAGAATCAGATTAAAGAAGTCACATGACAGCGCATCGCCTTGCCTAAATCCTTTTTTGGTATCGAATGTGTCGGTGAGGTCGTTTCCGACCCTGATGGAGCAGCGAGAATTCTCCATCGTCATCCTACACAAACGGACGAGTTTGGGCGGTATACCAAAACTAGACATGGCTCTGTACAGTTCGTCTCTATAAATGCTGTCATATGCGGCTTTGAAATCGATGAATAGGTGGTGGGTATCGATTTGGACTTCTTGGGTTTTTTCCAGGATCTGCCGAAGTGTGAAAATTTGATCAGTTGTGGACTTTCCTGGCCTAAATCCACACTGATAAGGGCCAATCAGGTTGTTGGTAAACGGTTTCAGGCGTTCACATATTACGGCAGATAGGATCTTGTAGGCGATGTTGAGGAGACTTATGCCTCTGTAGTTGGCGCAGTTCAGAGGGTCTCCTTTTTTGTGGATCGGGCAAACGATGCTGAGGTTCCATTCTTCAGGCATATTTTCATCCGACCAGATTTGGCTTATGAGTTGGTGGATGTTACTTACCAAGTCATCTCCGCCGGCCTTATAGAGCTCAGCGGGAAGGCCGTCATTTCCGGCAGCCTTATTAAGCTTGAGTTTAGCTATTGCTATCCTCACTTCACTCAGGTCGGGTGGTTGGCAGTTTTCGCTGTCGTTGCCAATATTGAATGGTTCGTTCTGCCTGACAGCGGAATGTTGTTCGTCATCGCCGTTTAACAGTCTGCAGAAGTGGTTCTTCCATATCCTCAGCATCGACTGTGTCTCAACTACGATATTTCCTTGTTCATCTCGACAGGATTCTGTTCGAGCCTTGTATCCTTGGCTTTGACGTTTTACACTTTGGTAAAACTTGCGAACATCGTTCCTGGAGTGGCACCTCTCTATATCCTCGATCGCGCGCTTTTCTTGCTCTTTTTTCTTCTTGCTGAAAAGCCGATGTTCTTCCCTTCTTCTTTGCCTATAGAGCTCAATGGCAGCTCTCGTCTTCACCTGCAGCTTAGCCTTGTAGGCCTCGTTCTTGGCTGCGAGCATCTGTCGGCATTCCTCATCAAACCAGGGGTTTCTTGCTGGTGGGCGCGAGAAACCTAGCACATCAGTTGCGGCTGATCTAATGGCCTGTTGGCATCGTTGCCATTGCTCTTCGACATTCGATGCTGGTGGTATGGTGTTAATCGAGAGGTTAAGGGATACGCGTTGTGCGACGGTCTTGGCGGTCTCTTGCGATTGCAGTCTTTCGACATTAAATTTTTTCACAGTATTTCTGGTTTGTTGTGGCGTGGTCGATATCCGCATCCTTACTTTGGCTACAACAAGGTAGTGGTACGAGTCGATGTTAGCCCCTCGGAATGTTCGGACATCCAAAATACTGGATGCGTGCCTCTTGTCTATCGCAATGTGATCAATTTGGTTGACCGTTCGTTGATCTGGAGACCGCTATGTCCCCTTATGGATATCGATGTGAGGAAACCGTGTGCTGGCTATAGTGGCATTTAGTTCCGTAGCGAAGTCAATTAGCCTAAGTCCGTTACCAGACGTGTTGTCGTGTAGGCTATGTTTTCCGACAGTACTGATAAAGATGTCTTCTCTTCCTACCTTTGCGTTAAAATCTCCCAGCACGATTTTAACATCGTACTTCGGTAGTCGCTCATAGGTTTTGTCGAGGAGCTCGTAGAAGCAATCCTTAGCTATATCATCTTTTTCTTCCGTCGGAGCGTGAGCGCATATAAGGCTTATGTTGGCGAATTTGGCCTTGATGCGGATTGTTACTATGCGTTCGCTAATGTCTTGGAAACATAAGACTTCTTGCCTAAGTCTGGCACTTATAACAAATCCGCATCCGAAAAGTCGCTGTTTCTGCTCACTATAACACGGTCCGTAGTATATGTCACAGTTTTTCATCCTCTTTTTGCCCGGCCCATCCCATCGTATTCCCTGGATGGCAGTAATGTCTGCTTTGTAGCAGTTTAGGGCTTCCGCTAGTTGTTCGCCTGCACCTCTCCTGTTTAATGTTCTCACATTCCAGGTGCAGATACGAACGTCGTTGTCCTTTTTTCGTTTAGCATGGTCGTCAACAATAAAATCCGTCCTTTCCGAGGCTATTGGTTGCTTCGTAACCATGTTTTTTTTCTGTGGGTGGGTAGTTAGCCCAAAGCACAACCCCCAACCTGGAGGGCCAGTTCCAATTTATTAGATACCCCTAGGACACGGGGCCATCAGTATCCACTACGGGATTGAGCGCTGCCGTTGGCCTTTCGGTTCATCCGCCACCATCTCTGTTCAAGGGGCCTGACTAACCCTTGAAATTGTCCGAATATGTCAGAGCAGCTCATCTAGGTTCGCCTGGGACAGCAGGCCGGGTATTCATCCGTGCCATTCTCACCAGGGTGTTTATAGTGTTGCTGTTTTTCGTCGTGTTATCAACACTCGCACTTATCGTTTAGCAAGTCAAATCCGGTTGGATCCGCCACCATCTCTGTTCAAGGGGCCTGACTAACCCTTGAAATTCCTAGACAACCTGTTGTCCGAATATGTCAGAGCAGCTCATCTAGGTTCGCCTGGCACTGAAGGCCGGGGATTCTGCTCCAGTCTGACCAGGGTGTTCATAGTGTTGCTGTTTTTCGTCTTGCTATCAACACTCGCACTTATCGTTTAGCAAGTCAAATCCGGTTGGATGAGACCAGGCCCGACGGTTACCACTTGGAGGTAAAAATAAGCATACTTTATGTGTAGTCAGATTGACAACCATTGGGGCTGAACTCCAAACATGAGAAAAGTATTCAAGACCTTGTCGTACTTAGGCTTTGTACAAAAGAAGAAGCTGGGCTGATGTTAAATATTTCTTAGCTCTGTTTCGGATTCTTTGTATTGGGCTTTATCTGAAAATAAGACGTTGGTAAACTTTGAAAAGCGTTCAATTACCTGGTTACCAAAGTCAAGCCTATGACTTTCTTAATTCTTGCATCAATTGGATTTTATAGTCTGGCAGCGTTGGCCTTTGAGCAGACTAAGGTGTAATGATGATCCATGCACATAAGAATCATTTCAGCGCTGACGAATTGAAAGATTTAGATCGTCACGAACGGACTGATTTACATGCTCTACGTTTTCTATGGTTCTTCGTGATCTTGGTCGCACTGATTTATGGTTTTTCCAGTGTTATACCGATGTCTTCAAATATTCTATTATTTGGCAATGCTGCTCCATCGTGTAACTTTTCATGTTTTACTGTTTATTAAGCATCAGTGACTGAATAACAAACCACAAACTTGACAGACTCCGTTAAACAACATGGCCGCCATTTATTGATCGCCAAAGACCTTCTTAATCGACCTTTCCTAATTGGAAATTCCTTCATTTCGTTAATCTTCTGATAACCCAGACTGTTACAAAATAACGGATTTTTGTAACAACGCCAAATCTAGAAAACCTTCAATACCTGGCTATATATCTTGTCTAGTTGAAAATCAATGTCAGCAAAGCCCTAATCAGCTTTTGCATAAAAGGCTAATCTGTACTCTTTCAAGAGGCCAAAGAGATAACGATTAGGTATTCGAATTTGCAATCACGGTTTCAAGTGTCACCGTGATTAGTATTCCATTGAAATACCTTTAGACTCCCAAATCGAATATCGTGCCTATCTACTTGTAAACAAAATTTTAAGCAAACAACTCTATCCTCTGCTATCTCGCCTAATCCATTTTTTTTTTAATTAAGTCAAGTTTCCCCCAGTCTGACAATGCTATCTTATCTTCACCTGACCACTCCCCACAGTTTCGATATCATTATTCATAATCGAGAGGTGAAAACTTAAATTGCAATCAATTCGCAACGTTCAACTTTGACGCGTCAAAAAATAAGCCAGTTGTGTAGACCTATACGTTTGGGGAAGAGTTGAAAGTTTCGCGCGTCGGTAATAAACGTCGAAGGAAATAAATATTCTTGAGGAACATGCCTACCTATGGAGGTGTTCGTCGATCGTGGTTTGAATTGTTCTATCAACACAAATCGCAGTGCAATTCATTGTCCGCTGGTAAACATTCTTTTATGTCAAAATTTGTCTTTCGATAGAAAATGCATAATCGATAGGTTGGTTTACAAAGGCAGGGCAAAGGTGTTGGTTTTTTTTTAAGTGCGATGATAAGGCCTTATCGGTGATAAAGACGTGTTGTCAAACAAAAGAATGGCGAGTGTGAGTGTGGTGTTGTGTTACGTTTTGCTTAAGTGTCAAAAAAAAGTCAGAATGCCTGTTTTTTTTTTCATTTGTCCGAAAAAAAGCGACAGAGAGGCTTTGCAATTTAGCTGATGAAAGAAATTTGAAAGTCCAGGTGATTTTTGTGATAAAACCTCAGTTCGGATTAAAATGGTCCTGGTGGACTATAATTTTGTATGTGTTATCGATAACCTATTTCATACAGGTCGTGTGTCAGTAAAATTTCTTAAGGTGCTTCAGTAAAATGTCAGATGTGCTCAATGTCTTTACTTGCTCCTAAAGCAAGTATTGGTTTCATGAAAAAAATTTAGCCCTAGATTTTCATCAGACCTATCATTACGATACGATCATGGAAAAGCTAGAAATATTGGGTCCGAAAAGTTTGACGGTTTGTTGGATTTAGTTCAAATTGTATGTACGAGGAGGGATGCCACTTTTGGCATACAAATACAAATTTTTGGCGCAACAGGCTCGTTAGTACCCAGGGCCTAGCTTTCTCACAACCATTCATGTGTGCGTGTGTACTTCTTGCACGATGGCGGGACCTCCTGTTTTATGCCGACTCCGAACGGTTAAGTTGAGATAAGCTATTCTTGACAATTGATACTACTCGGATGATTTGTCAGATCATCACGAGAGGAGGGCCAGTGAAAAAATCATTTAGCTGTTGCTACGGCTGGGAATCGAACCCAGACCTCCTTCGCGGCAGTTCATCGCACTAACCATCGCGCCACTGAGCCCCACTTTTGGCATAACAACGGTATATTTCAGGTCGTGTCCAGTGAACCATAGTTACGAAGGATAGATTTTGGGAAGCCATTGTGTCTTAGGCTACGTTAGCCTAGTTTTATCTTTGGATATGTGAATTATTATGATTTAAGTTTAGGTTTAGGTTAGAATAGCTTTTCGCATGTATTCGCAATTTCTATCCCTTATGGAGGGTAAAGGACATTGGACAATCTTCTCTTCTCTTTTTTCTCTCATCATTCCTTCGTTTTTCAGTCTTTTAATCCGTTTGAGGTCTATGTAACGTATGTTAGGTTAGATCAGGAAGGTCCTTTGTGGTACCACGTGCATCTGTCGACTTTCCCTATATTCGTTTGCCTAATTGAACCATTCAGAGATGACTATATAGCGTAGGAGGTTTCTGACATGATTATTAGCCAGCTCACCTAGATTTGCAAAGAAGTAGTCTCATAGATGGAGAAGAGCAGAGAAGGCGAAGAATATAGTCCTCATCTTCTTCGTCCTTGCAGCTTCTTCATTCTTCGTCCATGCAGCTTCTTCATAAGTCATTGCTAAAGAGGTCTAGTCTTTTTTTTTTATGGGACAGTGTAAGGACACCGATTATGGTGCTGATGTTTGGCCTAAAACCACACTGATATGGACCAATCAGGTTGTTGGTAAACGGTTTCAGGCGTCCACATATTACGGCAGATATGATATTGTAGGCGATGTTAAGGAGACTAAAGGCCTCTGCTCAGAATGCATATCTGTAGCTGGTATCTTGCATCGCTGTCCAAAGACAGATACATTTCATGAATGAAGTTGCCCTCTATTCAACTTCAAGCTACAGATTCTCGAAGATACACATTGTGTAAGCGCTTACGGGTTGCCTTGTTTTTAGCTTTTCACTCAGCTACAGATACGCATTCTGATCGACCCTTAATGATTCTGTAGTTGGCGCAGTTCAGTGTGTCACCTTTTTGTGGATCGGGGAAACGAAGCTGAGGTTCCATTCATCAGACATGCTTTCAACCGACCAGATTTGGTTTATGAGTTGGTGGATGTTACTTACCAAGTCATCTCCACCGCGCCGGCTTTATAAAGTTCTGAGAGAAGGCCGTCATTTCCGGCAGCCCTGTTAAGCTTGAGTCTAGATATTGCTATCCTCACTTCACTTAGGTCGGGTGGTTGGCAGTTTTCGCTGTCGTTGCCAATATTAAATAGTTCGTTCTGCCTGACAGCGGAAAGTTGTTCGTCATCGCCGTTTAACAGTCTGCAGAAGTAGATCTTACATATCCTCAGCATCGACTGTGTCTCAACTACGATATTTCCTTGTTCATCTCGACAGGATTCTGTTCGAGCCTTGTAGCCTTGGCTTTGACGTTTTACACTTTGGTAAAACTTGCACCTCTCTATATCCTCGATCGCGCGCTTTTCTTGCTCTTTTTTCTTCTTTCTGAAAAGCCGATGTTCTTCCCTTCTTCTTTGCCTATAGAGCTCTCAATGGCATCTCTCGTCTTCACCTGCAGCTTACCCTTGTAGGCCTCGTTCTTGGCTGCGAGCATCTGTCTGCATTCCTCATAGTAGTAAGGGCATCTGAAGCTAATATTCCGGTCATAGAATATGACTACATCCATCCAGAAGTCGTTGATGTGGCACACTTCCATTTCAATGCAACACATTCGTATTTAAAGAGTTCCACTGGTAATCTATCAGACCTGTCTATGTTATTTTTTTAGCTTTTTCATGGCTGCGCAGACTTCTTCTATACTGGGAGGAAGCGTTACCCCTTCGTTGACTAGAAGTGGGTTCTTGTCCAATCACTCTCATTATGCCCATTTAGTAGCTACTGGAAATTCTACCCGAATACATCTTATCGGAGGGTTGCTGATAGCTTATGGTCGATTCCGCTATAGCTTTAATAATGTTGCGATACTCCATGTACTGGGGGTTAATACTGGGTATGGGTACAGCATAATCTGTTTCGTGGAGTCTGTCCTTTCCAACTATCCACCGGAGGTTTTTTCACATCGTATTCCGGACCGGATTCTTAGTCTCCGTCCATTGAAATTCCTCCTTTGTCTGTCTCATCGATAGGGGCGTGTGTACAAATATGGCTGATTTTGCCTAATGATCTTGTACAGATCATAGCCAGGCAATTGTAAAAGTTAGTCAGTCACTGTTTACCTTAGTGAGCTCTCCGAAACGAATCAGCATCTTAATGTGGAGCTTTTGGTGTAATAAATTTAACATGAAGGCACAACCCCGCATCTGGAGGGCCACATCCAATTTATAAGGACTAGCGGACATCAGTATCCAGATCCATTACGGTATTGCCGTTGGCATTTCGGGTCCATCTCTGTTCTAGACCAAAATGTCCGACCACCTCGTTGACATGCAAGAAGTTTGGTAATAACCCTTTCGTTGTGAGCATTCTTTGTGAATTTTGTTATTTGGTTGGCTATGTTTTGCTGGTTGATGGAAACAAATAATTTCTCTTCAGTTGAAAATGTCCTTCATTTGGATTTACATAGGTGTCTGTGCTTTATTAACCCCAAAATAATCCTGTGGATGTATACGGCTATCGTGCGACCAATACTCACATATGGCAGTATAGTCTGGTGGCAAGCCACAGACAGAGAAACCAACTTGAAGCAAATGACAAAAATACAAAGACTAGCGTGTATAGGGACAACCAGTGCGATGAGAACAACCCCAACATCTGGATTGGAGGTGATTCTGAATCTGCTGCCCTTAGATCTATACATGCAGGAATCAGCTGCCAAAAGCTCCTCGAGGATCAGCCAAACGAACAGCTGGATCCCGAGCCTCGCTGGGCATGCGCAGGTCCTAAAGAAATACGTACTGAGCGTAGTAAACTCTGACTATCTATCTCCCTATCTAGACTTTGATCGACCCTTCACCTGCTCGTTTCGGAGCAAAGACGAATGGGACAAGAATGAACCCATAAAAAGGAAATCGATATTCCTCTTCACAGATGGATCAAAGATGGGCTGTGGAACAGGTGCTGGCATATTCTCAGAGGAATTAGTAATACACAAATCAATCAGGCTTCCTGATCATAGTAGTGTGTTCCAGGCTGAGGTGCTAGCAATCGCTGAAGCGGCTCATTTGGTGTCAGTGATATCACCATATTCATTGACAGGCTAGCGGCTATAAAAGCAGTATCTGCTATCGAAATTAAATCAAAGCTAGTTCAACGCTGTCACGAAGAGCTCAAGGTTCTCTGCTCACAGCATAATGCTGATCTCTGCTGGGTTCCTGGTCACAGGGACATAGACGACAACGAGATGGCCGACGAACTGGCAAGAAATGGATCTGCTACAGATCATGACCAGGCACTACAAACGGTAGAACCACCACTCTGTAACCTCAGAGAACGAGTGGAACAGGTGGAAGTCATTGACTACCTGCGAAATATCTCGGAAGCTCTGGCCAGAATATAACGGGAAGCGGACCAAAAAACTTTTGCGGTACTACAGAATCTCCTTATCTAAACTGGTAGGGGCTATCACTGGTCAAAACTTTCTCAAGACCCACAGAATGAAACTAAATCTCAAGGATGACGACATCTGTAGAGGCTGTGGTGATGAAGAAATACACGAGGATACACCTCATTTCCTCTGTCACTGCCCGAGTCTCTGTCACCTGAGGAACAGAACACTTGGGAGCTACTACTTCCAAGACATCCGAGAACTTTCCGATATTCCATTACCCTATCTTTACAGGTTCCTTCGAACATTAGGATGGCTGGATAGAGTGGAGTAACCCAAAGTAACAATAGGGAAGGATGTAATCCCATCAAGGGTATCACAATGGGTCCACATGGACCTTAGTGTGGCGGAATAGAGGATCCTCTACTCCACCAACTCGTAAACCTAATCTAACCTAATCTTGGCCACATAGAGCCAAAAACATATTTTTTTCTTTCGAATGACTTACATACTACGGTTAAATAGCGTCACCTTGCGTTTTGTAGTCAGACAAGTCAAAACAACATTGAACAAGCATTTGAAGTTTGATGGCGTACGTTGTAGGATAGTAGGAAGTACGTCAAAATAATTCTTCAACAAAAATTTGCTTAAATTGTATGGAAAATTTACCATAAATGCCAAATTTTGGCGCTTACGTCAAAACAATACGTAAACTCAATGAATTTGATGGATATACGTCAAAACCATTCTGTATATCTTTGGAAAGAGGTACCCCGAAAACAAAAGACTGCATACCAAACTCAAAAAGTGAATTTTGACATTAACGGCAAAGCTAAGTACGCTGCTCGAGCTAAATTTTAGCTCCCATACAAAATTCTCTCCAAAAATTTGCTGGGCTTAATTTAAGCGAATCCATTTAGACGAGCGGTACGCTGCTTCAGCTAAAAAATCAAAATTTCGTTTCAGACTGTATTGGATGTATCTGTCACAATTTAGCGCGCCCATTAATGGTTCGGCGCATTTTCTCAAGCTAAATTTTGACACATCGTCTTGTTGTTTTTCTGTTGTGCTTTTGAGTTGCTGAAATTTTTGAAAAAAACTTATTTTTCAAAGAACAGCTGTTTGTTGTGACTCTTATCCATAAAGCACTCTATGTCAAAATTTTGCGAGGATTTTAGCTAGTGTTTGGAGAGAAATAATGGAGAGCAGCTAAAATTTAGTTTCGCTCGAGCAGCGTACTATGCTAAACCCAATATTTGGGCGACGAATTGTCAACTTATCATATTAATAAGTGTCACCTGTCACCTGTTGTTAATGCTTTTGAAATGGGACTTGCAATGAAAATGTTAAGGTGATGACCAATATCATGGAAACAACTGTTTTGAAAGGGACGAGTGTACAGTCTATTCACATGGATAGTTCTATGTTGCAAATTTACGATTAGAAAAACCGTCGGCATTATTTATTAACTGCATGGATGAAAAAAAAAACATATGAGAAGGCTACAATCCGCTGTGCGAATCGTTTAATACCCTATCCCATCCTATCTGTAAAACTAAAATCCCCAAAAAGTGGACATGGCTAAAAACACGATGTGGATAAAATTAAGAATATGACATGGTGACAACAAATTCTTCAGACTGCTTATAAAAAACTTTTACGGTTCTACAAAAGACAAGGTTTTCTCCTGCATATGTTATGGGGTAGGGTATAAAAATGGTTTTTATATAAAAACGCCCCCAAAAAGTGGGCGTGGGTTAAAATGGTCTATTGACGAAATGTTCATATTTATATTACTAATGATTCTGCATCAAAATTTTTTTAGAAAATTTTAAAATTTGACCGAAAAACGTTTTTTATTAAAAACGCCCCCAAAAAGTGGGCGTGGCAAAAAACTTTATATTGACGAAATATAGATATTATGATTCTCTCAATATGCTACTCAGACACTTTTTTAAAATTCTTTACGGTTTGGCCAAAAAAAAACATTTTTCTAAAAAGGGGGCGTGGCAGTGGGCGGATTACAAAAATTTTTACACTTGTTCTGGTGGCACGGACGAGGATCCTATATACCAAATTTCGTTATCCTAGCTCGAAATTTAAGGCCCAAAAATCGGTGACGAACAGACAGACGGACGGACGGACAGACAGACATGGCTAATGCGACTCAGCTAGCGATTCTGAGTCGATCCATATACTTTGAGGTATATGTAGCAAAATTATTTCTCTATGTTACAAACTATGTATCAAAACTAATATACCCCTATGGGATAGGGTATAAATATGTCGTGATAGATACTCAGTTTTGTGTTTATATTTACTAAGTGCGCTGTTACTTTTTATTTCCAGGAATACCCTCCCAAAGCTTTGATAATTTATAGTTTACAGATTTATCATAACATGTAGCCATTGCTATCAATAACGGCAAAAGCACTTGTATCTACGTATATACATTCAAACCAACTGTATAACAGCAATTATCTCTTATCTGTATTTCATGTAGAAAACACTGGGTGTATTTAGTTGGTTAAATGAATTTATTATCTTGTTTGGAAATAACCATTATAACTTATATTACCGTTACGGAATGATTATTCGCAATGAAAGTGGTAAACCCCCTACTTTTCTAGTCGTCACCTTCTAATTCGAGTTCGTAACTAGAAATGATTTCATTTCGCATCGCAGAACGCTTAGTAATAGTTTTACTTTGTGTTGCACTGTACGACTAAGCATTCTGGCTAGTAAGGCCTTAAAATGTTAAAATGAACATTAAAGTCTTGTTGCACAATGGTAAAGTTCCCAACTAACAATCAGAATCAGAACGGCCAAAAGAAAGCCTTGGAAAGAATTCTGCAGCAGTATCGAGGAAAACAATGAATCTGCCAGATTGAGGAAGATACTATCAAAAGAAGCAAGCAGCCCAGGCTTTCTCAAAAATTCAGCAAATGAATGGACGGAATCAACCGCTGAAACCCTGAACCTTCTTTTAAGCACACACTTTCCGAACTGCAAAACTGTAGAGGAAAATGTCATCGTAAGTACAAAAACAGACCACACATCGGACAATATGTGTGACAACTGCCCCATTAACACGATAGTGTGTAAGGAAAAAATTGCATGGGCCATTAATTCTTTCAAGCCCCATAAATCAGCAGGCCCTGACGGCATAACCCCTATCATGCTACAAAAAACTGCTAATCACATAATGCCATCACTGCTTACCATCTTCCGTGGATGTCTAAAACTAAACCACATACCACAAGTGGCGCGTGAAGTTAAAGTTCTATTCATACCGAAGACAGGTAAATGTAGCCACACCGTAGCGAAAGATTTCAGACCCATAAGCCTGTCCTCCTTCCTACTGAAAACGATGGAACGATTACTCGACATCCAAATACGTAGCAACCTGAATCCAGGTTACCTATCTGTAAGCCAACACGCCTATATAAAGGGCAAATCGGTGGAAACGGCTCACACGAAGTAGTTCATTCATTCATTAAGTGGCGCTACAGTCCGGGATGAACCTGGGCCTCAACCAACATGCCTCTACAATTAGCCCGGTCCTTAGCTTACTGCCTCCAGTTGCGCACTCCAAGTTGTGTGTCCTTTCGTGTTGACAGCATATACTTTGTCTTACCCTCATTCACTGCTAAAACCCATTTTTGGCGCTTCCTTCTCTATACTAGCAAACGTGGCTATGACATCACGTTGAGTCCTACCAATGATGTCAATATCGTCGGCGTATGCTAGTAGTTGCACCGATTTTTGGAAAATTTTGCCTCTGGTCAAGTTGAAGAAGTCGCATGAAAGCGCATCGCCTTGCTTAAATCCTTTTCTTTTTTTGTATCGAATGTGTCGGCGAGGTGGTTTCCGACCCTGATGGTGCAGCGAGAATTCTCCATCGTCATCCTACACAAACGGTCGAGTTTGGGCGGTATACCAAAACTAGACATGGCTCTGTATAGTTCGTCTCATAAATCCTGTCGTATGCGGCTTTGAAATCGATAAATAGGTGCTGGGTATCGATTGGGAATTCTTGGTTTTTTTCCAGGATTTGCCGAAGTGTGAAAATTTGTTCCGTTGTGGACTTTTTTGGCCTAAAACCGCAATGATAAGGCCGATTAGGTTGTTGGAAAACGGTTTCAGGCGTTCACATATTACGGCAGATAGGATCTTGTAGGCGATGTTGAGCAGCCTTATGCCTCTGCAGTAGGCGCAGTTCAGAGGGTCTCCTTTGTTGTGCATCGGCAAACGATGCTGAGGTTCCATTCTTCAGGCATGCTTTCATCCGAACAGATTTGGCTTATGAGTTGGTGGATGTTACTTACTAAGTCATCTCCGCCAGCTTTATAAATCTCGGCGGGGAGGCCATCATATCCGGCGGCCTTATTTAGGTTGAGTTTAGATATTGCTATCCTCACTTCACTTAGGTCAGGTGGCTGGCAGTTTTCGCTGCCGTTGCCAGTATTAAATGGTTCGTTCTGCCTGACAGCGGAATGTTGTTCGTCATCACCATTTAACTGTCTGCAGAAGTGGATCTTCCATATCCTCAGCATCGACTACGATATTTCCTTGTTCATCTCTACAGGATTCTGTTCTAGGCTTGTATCCTTGGCTTTGACGTTTTACACTTTGGTAAAACTTGCGAACATCGTTCCAGGAGTGGCACCTCTCTATATCCTCGATCGCGCGCTTTACTTGCTCTTTTTTCTTCTTTCTGAAAAGCCGGTGTTCTTACATTCTTCTCTGCCTATAAAGCTCAATGCCGGTGTTCTTCCCTTCTTCTTTGCCTATAGAGCTCAATGCCAGCTCTCGTCTTCACCTGCAACTTAGCCTTGTAGGTCTCGTTCTTGGCTGCGAGCATCTGTCGGCATTCCTCATCAAACCAGGGGTTTCTTCCTGGTGGCCGTGAAAAACCTAGCAAATCAGTTGCGGCTGATGTAATGACTTAGTGACATCCTTGCCAATGTTGTTCGAAATTAGATGCTGGTGGTATGGTGTGAATCGAGAGGTTAAGGGATACGCGTTGCGTTGTAACATCTTTTTCCTCCGTCGAAGCGCATACTAGGCTTATGTTGGCTTATTTGGCCATGATGCGGATGTCTTGGAAACATAAGATTTCTTGCCTAAATCTGGCACTTATAACAAATCCGCATCCGAATAGTCGCTGTTTCTGCCCACTATAACACGGTCCATAGTAGATGTCACAGGTTTTCATCCTCTTTCTGCCCGGCCCATCCCATCGTATTTCCTGGACGACAGTAATGTCTGTTTTGTAGCAGTTTAGGGCTTCCACTAGTTGTTCGCGTGCACCTCTCCTGTTTAATGTTCTCACATTCCAGGTGCAGATACGAACGTCGTTGTCATTTTTTCGTTTAGCATGGTCGTCAACAATAATATCAGCCCTTTCCGAGGCTATTGGGTGCTTAGTAACAAAAGCTTTTTTCCATGGATGGGTAGTTAACCCAAAGCACAACCCCCAACCTAGAGGGCCCTTGTTTTGACCCTAGGACAGCGGGCCGGAAAAACCCGATGTCAGAAGCCCATTTTGGTGTATGAGCGCTGCCGTTGACCCATTGAGGGCTCCTCCACCACCAACTCTTTTCCAACACCCTGGCTTAGTATTGGAAATCCCTACAGACCTGGCGTTCAAATATGTCGAAGCAACTCATATAGGGATTACAGTTCGATCAAACTGGAGCTGTAGGCGCCACCGTTGACTCCATCTAGGGAATTCCTCCGCTGCCGCCTGAGAGTGAGTGCCTTAGTGAGAGGACACTCCTCCCCCCTCTCTCGTTTGCTGACACCAACGACCTTCCACAGGGGTTTATTACCCCCATCTCCAGTCGAGGTACTAGGCACCCACCAGTCACCAGCGTGGAGGTGAGAGTAGGAGTTGATAGTGAAAGGCGAGGCTACAGAACAAAACGTTCTTTTTGCTCAAACGGTTGGAATTTTAGAAAAAGTTAAGACCATCACAATATCTATATTTCGTCTATATTATGTTTTTTGCCAAGCCCACTTTTTGTGGGTGTTTTATGTAAAAACGGGTCTCGGCAAACTTTTTGGGGAGTTTTCTTATAAAAACCTAGGGTCGTGTAAAAATTTCAAAACATGAATATTTTGATAAAAAAATGAAAATTTATCGTTACCCTAGGTAGAAAGTTCAAAATCTTAAAAATTTTGCTGAAAAAATGGAATTTATCGTGACCCTAGGGTCGTGTAAAAATTTCAAAATCTGAAAAAATTTGATGAAAAATGAAAATTTATCGTGGCCCTAGGTCACCTCTTCGTAGCATAGACAAGAGAAAAACGTTGTTTTTTGCCGAACCATAAACGGTTTAAAAAAAACTGTCTGAGCAATATATTGTGACAATGCCACACCCACTTTTTGAGGATATTTTATTTATGGATGTAATGGGATAGGGTATTCAACGATCCGCTAAGCGGATTTTAGCCTTCTCATATGTTTGTTTGGTTCGCTTCATTTGCTAGGCTGAGCCGTCGCGGAACAAGTCCTTAAAATTGAATGGAACGAAACATCGGCCATTGAAGTTCCTCATTTCTTTGGATCAATGATGATGATGATGAATGATGATCATGATTTTGAAAATGCGTTCCGCGGACATGTTTTTACCCAGCGCAGATCGCAAATGAAAGGAAAACTCTTATCGGAAGTGGATTAGATTCCAAAATCATGTTTTCAAATTGCAAAGCCTTTTTTTGGTAATATTTTCCTAAAATTCAGCTGATGCCATCGAGTGTATAGCATATGCAATATAAAAAAATTTACCGTAGAAGTGCTACGAGGTTGAAGTGAAACTGTATTGAAGTTTCTCAAAAAACACTAGTCCTTCCTAATCAAACTATTGACTTTTTATACCCTATCTCATAGAGGTATATTAGTTTTTAAACATAGTTTGTAACATAGAAAAATTATTTAGCTATATATACCTTAAAGTATATGAATTGACTCAGAATCGTTAGCTGTCTGTCTGTCTGTCTGTCCGACCGTCCGTCTGTACGTCACCGATTTTTAGGACTTAAATTTTGAGCTAGGATAATGAAATTTGGTAGACTCATCTAATGTGATGTCATACAGTTTATATAGTGGTGTCGTTATAAAATACTGCAGCCAAACCTTAATGGTTCTTTTATTGACCAGACCGCTCAAATAACTGGACTTGTGAATTTTCTTCTTTTTAATGTGAACATTGATGCAATGATCGTCATCTAGATGTCTTGGAAGTTTGTTCACCATTGTATTTACTTCAACTGGAACGTTGATGATCTGGCCATATATTCCATATTGTCCATGTCCATGCCGTAATCGTCGTACCTATTTGCATGAATAGAATTCTTGGTGATATAAGTCTTTCTGATACCAAGTCTAGGTGGGACAGATGAAGGGGTATTTGTGGATAAAAGAAGCCATTATACATCAACAATGGTGGGACAGAGGCGGTGTTGAGTGATCGGAAGCAAGTATTGCAAACATTCATTTGTTCTCTATTCATAGTCGGTGGAATTGTGTTCAAAATGTCAGCATGCTGAATCGCCGGAACTCTTAAATCCTCTTTAAACCACAATCGATCACAAATAGAGCAAGGAAAGCTAAAAGAGTTATTTTTAATTTTTTTATCGAATTCTTTATGAATATTCTCAAATCGAATGAAATGTTTGTAAGGTAGGCTAGTGCTAACTGTAAATTCTGGGATGTCATTTCCCCTTATTGACGGTCCTGGGTTGTCTTTAGCGACAAATGGAATATTCAGGGTCGCCGATATATTAAAATCATTGAAGGATTTATCGGCTTGTTCGACTTCCATTGCCAGTGAAGCGTTCGGAAGTTCTTGGACGATGACAGCCCTCTTCCTTGCCCTATGTTTCCGGACACGTTCTTTAATAGTTTTTGTTTTGTTTTAAGAACGAAGTAGAGCTCGATATTCTTTGCACCTCTGTGCATTTGATTTTGGCATTTTGATGTAGCGTAAAATAAAATTTTTGTTTTCACCTCAAGTGACTGTTCATAAATGTCTAAATGAAATGAAATATCGCATGCACCACTATGAAATGTCCAAAGTAACACAAACTATGACACAAAACACATATTTCGTTTTTCGTATCTACAGACAACAACCACAATCCACACCAGGGTTGCAAAAGTCGACACAATTGTACATTTTTCGATACAATCGACATTGCTTCAGTACACAAATACACTTTATATAATAAGTTAGAGTAGCTTATGTCGACTTAAGCGAAAATGGAGCTCTTTGGTTCACTATGTTCTCCTGTTTTTATGCTTTCTTTTAGTCTGGGTCTCGTTATTCTACGTCGGTTAAAAACCGTTACATTTAAAAAAAATAAAACAGCTTCAGTTTTTTTGGTACACAATTGCATTTAAATAATAGCTTAAGTCTAGATCGAGAAAAAATTTATGAAATCTTGGAAAAAATGTATTTTTTTAAAATAACTTAAGTCATGACATAAGTTATTATGACTTATGAAAACATAATAACTTTATCACTTAAGTCGACATAAGCTATTTTTACCCAATGTTAAATTACAGCAAATTTGTTCTTATGTCGACTTAAGCTATTTTAAAAAAATTTCTTTTTGATAAAACCCAATTTTTTAAAACAGCTTAAGTTACATAAGCTATTTTTCTCCTTTGAAATTCAATATTAGTGTTTTCTTAGGTAAACATAAGCTATTTTCCTTCATGCAAATAAATTCCTTTACGTGAGTTAAGTGAATATAAAAATATCTTCATTTCTGAAAAGGTCTTCGAACAGGTAAGTGCTATTCAAGATATTGTTAAGCTTTTTCAACCGAGCTATTTCTAAACGAAGAATTATGCTAAATATAGGATACATTTTTTCCTAGTGGTCGCAAAAACTCAAAATTGTATTACGCAAGGCCTTTTAAGTGAGTTAATATGAATCGATCAAGAAAAATACTGTCTATGGCATTAAAAAAAGCCTCATCGGGTTGTTGCGGAAACTAAGTTTAAGCGGGCGTCGAAACATCTTACTAGACCAAGAAATAGAAATTTTTCGAACTATTATTTCTTAGAAGCCCATGGAAAAAGAACTTCAGTTTGCCAAAAATGTTTTCGTGCTACTTTATCCGAAACGGAGCAATTTATCAAAACTGTTGTAAAGAAAAAGATCAATTCATCGGGGACAACAACAGAACCTGACAAACGAGGGCGTGGGGTGTCCAATAGGATTACGATTCAACAAGAAAACGAGAACCGAGATCACATTAACAGTTTCCCAGCGTACGAATCGCACTATACCCGAAGAGACAGCAGCCAAAAATACTTTCACAGTGACTTAACACACTCTTCTATGTATAACTTGTACTGCGAAAAATACGAGACAGTGGCTTCAATTTCTACTTTCTCAAAAATATTTAAAACTATGAATATTAAATTTAAAAAACCTAAACTCGATACTTGCCACAAATGTGAAATATTGAAGTCGAAAGTTGAAATGGGAACTGGAGAAGAAAAGCTTATCTTCAAACAAGAGCAAGAAAAACACCAAAAGGCTTCCGATCTAGCATACAATTCCAAGAACAAAGACAAAGAATATGCTAGGACAATGGATTCAGTTAAAGTTTATGCATTCGACTTGCAACAATGTCTGCCCACACCGTTTTTAAGAACAAACGTGTCGTTTTATAAAAGGCAACTATGGACGTACAACTTAACCCTTCACGATTGTGTTACTAATCAAGCTTATTGTTACATGTGGGATGAATCTGTGGCAAACCGTGGAGGAAATGAGATATCATCTTGCGTCTTCAAGCACCTCCAAACAATTCCACAAAACGTAAAGCATCTAATTTTTTACAGTGATTGTTGCGTAGGTCAAAACAAAAATGGATATGTTGCTACAATGTTTGAGGTTTTCAGTAACAATTCCAATATTGAAGTGATTGACCATAAATTTCTGGTACCTGGTCACATACATATGGAGTGTGATTCTGACCACGCGGCTATTGAGAGAAAGAAGAAAACATCTACCGTAAAAATTCTAGAGATTGGTACCAGTTAATAAGATCCATTGGTAAAAAGCCGTTCATTGTTCAGGAAATGACTCAAAAAGACTTCCTAGACTTTGCCAAAACATCGAAAGAAAAATTCATTTGGCGAAAGATTGCTGACGACAAAAGCAAATTCAACTGGCAAAATGTTAAATGGCTGCGCTTTACCAAAGAATTTGCCATTGTTCAATTCAAAATGAGTCTAGATGAAAATGAGGCATTTAAGAGACTTAATATAAAAAAACGGGGTGTGAATGTCGTTGATGCTTTTCAAATTCCTAACTGTTACTCCGGGCCCAATGTCATCAGCTAAGAAAAGAAAAAAGATTTGCTAGAACTACTACCAGTTATTGATACTTCATACCATGACTTTTATCTCAATCTCAAAACTGCTGAAATCGCAAATACGCATCCTGATTTGACGGATGGTGAAATTTCAGATGATGATAATTGAAGGTAAGGACGTTCTCAAATATTTTTGTGTTAATTCTTAATCGTTTTTTTTACTTCAAGGGTAAAATCATTCGTTATCATCCTAATCCTATAATCGTTTAAGACTTTTAAAACTACGAGTTGTGATGAAATCTACGAAGTATTTTTTTTTTTAATTTTAGCTATTAAGTTTTAAATTAATTTATAATGATAATACTAAATACTAATTTATTGCATTTTTTTAACTTTTTTGATGGAAATATCAGAAATATTTTAATTTTTTTTGAGAAACATATTTTTTTTCAAGCCTGCATGGAATTTTTTGTTTTGTTATTAAGCAAACTTTTGAGCAATTAGTGTTTATTTATTAGAAGTGAAGTTTTAAAAACAATAATTTTTTTAGGCCTTAGAACTTATGTAAGAGCATGATTCGTTTTATCAGTTTTTAAAATAGCTTAAGTTGACATAAGCCCATAAAATATTTAATACGATTTTATTGAAACATCTTATGTCACTTAAGTGATTGCATTAACTTTTATATGTTTTTTTTAAAATAGCTTAAGTTTAAAAAATATTTTTTGCGGAAAATTGGACTGAGATATAAATAAAATAAATATAAGGCTTTGTGAACATTGTTACTGTCTCTACTGGAAAAAAAATTCATGTGTCTAGCCCTTAAGGTTATTTTTTATTAAAATAAAACATGTATAAAAAAGGGTAAACCAAACTTGTTTTGCTTATACTGAAAAGTGACAAAAATCGACATAAGCTACTTTAACTTATTGCCACAGATATAAAATTCGATACAATTTGTGCTGCAGCTATTTTAATAGGTATTTATCATCAAAATATGTTTAAAAAACCCAAAACATCAGATAATTTGCTTTGCTATCAAAAATCCGTTCGAATTTATATGAATACCACTGAAAGTACCAATTTTCAATTCAATTTCTTGCCCGTATACAGTTTATCAGCTGTTTGATAATTCTTTTTGGACCTTCCAACTGTCTTCTTATTTTCTCAGTAGAAAAATGTCTTTGTACAAATGGACATATCGTCGGTTCAAAGGTGAAAGTCATTAACTTACAAAATATGCAATAAGGAGATAATTCAATTTAAAGACATTTTGGGTTTTAAAATTACAATTATGCTGATAAAAATGGATTTTTGTTTTTAGCTTGTTATTTGTTTTTACTCAATTGATGCCATACTTTCTATAAGCAAAAAAAAAACAGTTAACTTACATGATTTTAAGAATAATGTACTTAATCATTTTTAGCTGTATTGGATTTCGAACATTATTGTATTGTACACAAAATTATTTTTTAGGGTATGTATTTCAAATAATTAAAAAATTTTAGTTTCGAATTTTAAATCACTCTCAGTTGATCAGGTTCCGGCAAGCGCTCTGCATCTTAAAGACAATGGGTTGGAAGGCCCTTATACACGCACACGCTCTTTCGCAGTTTTTCAGTACAGAATAATATTTGACTCCGTGTGTGGTGATTTCATTTGGTAGCATTCATGATTTATCGATTTTGCTCAGTTATCACTTTATCAACTGTTTGGTTTCCTTTTCCCAAACAAATGAAAACGCTTTTGTCGCAAACTTGCAAGTCTTTATTTTCTTAAAACAGTTAAACTCAATATATCATACAATTTCAAGTAGCTAAGATCTGCATTTAGTTTCTCAAAATTAAATTAAATTTCCACATAAATGGAATTGAAAAAAAAAATGTTTGTCTGGTATTTTATTGTCTGTCAAAAATATCTGATCATTTAATCCCGGGGTAAGCTCTAGTTATAACTCGACTGAAAAACTGCTTTCTCGAATTAACTCGAATATAATCCCGAACCTAGGATGATCTGGCACTGAAAACTGGGCCTTAAAAGTCCTTTTCAAATTTTAACGACTAAATTTTAAGACAAGAAATTTTGTAGCCATCTTTAATCATGATGACTGCTGTAAGCAACGATTTTAAAAATTTAAACATAATACTGATCCTGGCAAGCTATCAAGAGAGTTTACTCAAAACAGAAATAATACACGATTTCGCAAAAATAATGAATTTTTATTTTCGTTTAATGATCAAAAAAAAAAGCTGACAAAAGAGTGGCGATAAAAGGAAAAATGATCAGAAGTATTGACCGTTACGGCCATTATGTGCATTGAAAAACAAAACTAAGTGAGATAGAGATTTTTTTCTTTTAACAGAAATGAAATGCCTGCACTTAATGATTTTTATATTTTCATCAATTTTGTATCTACTTTAACCTTTGAACTGACGATATTATAATTGTATAAAATAAATAGCTAATCAAAACACCAAACAATGATCGAAATCAACCAGTACTCTCTCTCATCCTTACGTTCTTTCTTGTCGTTTGCCTGCCGTTGTCCCACCAAGTTAGCTTTCCCCTACCCATGACTTTTCGAGTCGTTACATGTGTGTTTGGATTTACCCCGACGAGCCCAAAGAAGTTTCACTTCAAAACTTTTTTTCTTCAAACCATAAACGATTTTGAAAAACTGTCTGAAAAATATGCTGAAAACGTCGTTTTCAATGAATTTATCATCTCCATATAGCCCGCATTTTGGCGATATCTTTATATATATCAGCCGGCAGATGGCGCTGCCGTCGGTATTTAAGTTATTTATCTACACTGCAACTAAACGGCTGGATCAACTTGAATGAATTTTTGTGTATGCAGGACAACGTCTGTCGGGTCCGCTAGTTTATTATAATGTGATAGAGTATTGAATTTCATATGTTCTATATGTTTTTTTCTGACTTCCGAACTGAATTAAATGACCAATCTTGAAAACTAAGACGTCGCTGTCACTTAAATCCCTGAAATGTTTTTCTTTAAACGCCTTTTGCTTCTGTAGACTCTTTGTTTCTATTTCCATAGATAAAATAATTTTCTTCTAATCCTTAATTCCTTTTCAACAGCATGGATGATCTTCATCTCGGGAGGTATGAAGATAGCTTGGGGTATCTACGAACAACCCCTCATCAAATCTCAAAATCAGTTAATCGGACAGATCCATCTGACAATATCATGGTTTATCGGAGTGATTATTGGTGTGAAATTTGCTGCAATGTTTGTGCAGCGATTTTCGAAGAATGTTGCATCTGTGGGTAAAATATCTTCCTAAACTATATCTAGATACACAAACACTTTCTTATTTTCCAGTACACTAGTGGCGCGCTCGTCTTGCTAGGTGGAATCTTATACGCCGGTTGGCCAAACAACTGCTATTTCATCCTTATGGGAAGGTACATAGACGGTGGGGCATTTGGAATAGCCCTTCTTCAAGCAATGACCACCGGTGGAGAAGTCCCGATTCGTCTTCTCCGAGGGACAGTACTGTGCTCTGAACGTATATTTGTCTGGACTGGAATCTGCATACAAATCTGCTATAGCACGATTTTCTTCGATAAAACCCATAGAAAGGCCTTTCTACTAGCTGATGATCAGTTTCATGGATGTGTTTCGATTGTCTTGGGCATTTTGGCACTTGTCTTCACAGCGTGCTTCAAAATGGAATCACCCGTCTATTTGCATCTGAATCACCGAGAATCAGAATCATTGAATTGCCTGATGCGACTCCAAAGTCAGGACCATCCAACAAATGAGATTTTCGAAATTTTCGACGACAACAAGTTGTGGATGAACGAGAACGCCAGTCAAAGCTTCAGTGATGAGATCAGAAATGGATGCGTTGCCTTTATGAAACTTGTGTTCCTGCGATCACTGGTGGGTCTGGCGATGTCACTTCCATTCCATTGGGCATATGTGTTGGCCAGCAAGACTTCTTTCAATTTGAATATTTTCCTGGTGGCCTATGGATTCGCCGGGCTATTAGGGAGTATATTGAGTGTCTTCTTTATGGATTGCCATGGGCGACGGGTGACTTCATCGTTTTCTCTCTGCGTAGGAGGCACATTCTTACTGGCAGTGGGTGGGATTTTTCTGGAACTTGAAGCGAATATAGACTTGGCGCCTCAAATGAAAGTCATCACCATTTTGCTGTTGGCTTATCAATTCATCAACGCTTTTGGATTTGGACCGGCAACGACGATTTATATCGCAGAGGCTTTCGCGCTACCCCTGAAGACACCATTCATCTCGGGAATCATTGCATTAGAGAATCTTATCCAGGTTATTACGTGCGTCTTGGTCTTCTCGGTGACAGTGAATTATGCGGCGTTCTTCTTCACCGTAGGAATGCTGAACTGGATTGCATGCTTTGTTGTCATGTTTTGCTTCCCAGAAACTAAAAGATTGACACTGAGGGAGTGTAATCATCGATTTTCGAAAGAAAATCCGTTGGCAAAGTAGTGGAATATATGAATCTTAGTATGAATACATCTGATTGTGTGCCATGTATCTATTTATAAGTTGTAACCTAATAGAATAAATTAACTTTTATGTAAGAGCTGAAAACACCTCACCTGTAGGGTATCACCGACTCTTCTCCTTACAAAACACATTTAAGAACTCAGGCTTTCGTAGACCTCGACTCGGAACTTGGGTCTGTATCTGTACAAGATCCAACAGACTTAGGAGCTGAAAGTTAACTACCGTAGACAACTCCGTTTGTTTGCTTACTGGGCTGCGGAAAGATTGAAAGTGAAGCCTATTTGGCCGAAAGACGATATTCAACGACGAGGTCCTTTTTTGATGAATGGCTGTGTTGAGAAGCCAAGTTGCCATATATGGAACGATCCAATGCATCCACAAAAAGTTACTGTTTGAGGAGGATTTTGGGGCGGTGGCGTTTTTTTTCCTTACTTTTTCAAAAACAGCGTTATGGTGAGGACATCTTTTGCCCCGAAAACAACGATATGGGAGTGGACAACATTTAGTTCCAGCAGGACGGCACTAAGTGTCACAAATCAAACGCCATTCCATAATTTTCGCTGTGAATATCCTTAATATGTTTTAGCACATATCAGGTATTAAGGATAATTCGGGATAATAAGAAGAAATGAGGTACCGATGCACCTTGATTTTAAATGGCTGTAAGTGATAGCGGATAGGATATACAGAGTTTGGCAAAACATTTCACATTCGTGTTGTTCGGTTTATGTACGAATCTCTAAATTTCAGCGTTAGTCCGGAGATAGGCTTCAGCGTAAACTGATTTGCATTCATAGCGTAGCAAGTATTGCAGACGAATTGTTGAATGGGAGGAATGAAGCTTGCTAATTCATTTGAGAATTAGTTGTCAAAATTGCGATAAAACAAGGTTAGGCATGAGATTTTTCGACGATGTAAAAGCGAAACTAAAGAGTTTGCTATTCCTATGTCGCCTAGAAGTTTTTTTCGAACATGTTTGAATCCTATATAGGAGACGTTGAATTCAAGTTTGGGGCTTATAAACGCTGTGGCCAGATCTGAAAGGGTGAAATATTTCTTACATCGATTAAGCCTTGACGTGACGACCGCTGCGCTGAGTGCCCAGTACCTTGACCGTAGATATAGTCTCAATCCTCTGTGTAAAGTCCTGGCGGCAGCAGATAAGATCGGAGGGAAGACTTTCCTGACACTAATGCATTTCCAGATGGCAGCGGAAGAACTTCCAAGATGGAGTCAACGGTGGGGTATACAGTCCCAGTTAAGATGGACAAAGTGATTAACTTAAATGAGCTACTTCGACATATTCGTACAACAGGTCATTATGGTATCAAGGGTAAGTCAGGTCCCTTAAATACAGATGGTGGCGGATGAGCCTTTTTAGTGGGTTTGAATGGTCCAGGGTCCTAGGGGTTTCTAATAAATTGGTAATGGCCCTCCAGGTTGGGGGTTGTGCTTTGGATATAATAGTTACGAAGCAACCAAGGACCTTGGAAAGGACTGATTTTATTATCGACGACCATGCTGAACTAAAAATGGACAACGACGTTCGTATCTGAACCTAGAATATGAGAACATTAAACAATAGAGGTGCGGCCGAACAACTAGCATTGCAACAAAACTTATGAGCGACTTGCAAACTACGATATTAATCCTGCAGGGATATTTTACCGCAAAGGTAGAAAAAAAAGATATCTTTAGCAGTATTGTCGGAAAACTGCATGACAGCATGTCTGGCAGCGGAATCAGGTGAATTGACTTCGGTGCGGAACGGTTACCTCACCTCGATATCCATAAGCGGATATAGCGTTCTCCAGATCTACGAACGGTCAATCAAATTGGTCATTTGGATGTCGGACTATTCCGAGGGAGTAACACTAAATCGCAAGACTACCTTATTGCAGCCAAGATAAAAATGCGGATAAATAATCGCAAGAGACCGCCAAGTCTTTTGCACAAAGCGCATCCCTCTCGATTAACACCATACCACCAGCATCTAATGCCAAAAAACAATTGCAACGATGTCAATATTTGATTAAGAATTCCGACAGATGATCGCAGCCAACAACGAGGCCTTCCAGGATAAGCTGCAGGTGAAGACGAGAGCTGCCATTGAGCTCTATATGCAAAGAAGGAGGGAAGAACACCGGCTTTTCAGACTCTCATTCAATATTGGCAGCTACAGCAAAACAATCAACCACCCGACCTAAGTGCAGTAAGGATAGCAACATCTAAACTCAACCTTAACAAGGCTGCCGGAAATGACGGCCTTCTTGACTGGCTTTCTAAGGCAGGTGGAGATGATTTGTCAAGTGCCAAACACCAATTCATAAACAAAATTTGGTCGGATGAAAGTATGCCTACCTGATCCATAAACAGGCAGACCCTCTAAATTACACCAACTACAGAGGCATAAGTCTCCTCATCATCGCCAACAAGATCCTATCTGCCGTAATATGTGAACGCCTGAAACCGTTTAACACACGACTGATTGGCTTTTATCAGTGTGGTTTTAGGGCAGGAAATTCGAAAAAAGATATAATCTTCACACTATGGCAGATCCGGAAAAAAAAACCAAACCAGTCCAAATCGACAGCCACCACCTATTCATCGATTACAGGGCCTGTCGTATGCCAGCATTTATAGAGACGAGTCAACGAGGCCAAACTCGTCCGTCTGTGTCGGATGACGACTGAAAATTCTCGCGGCTCCACCGTCGGAAACGATCACACCGACACATTCGATACCAAAAAAGGATTTAGGCAAGGCGACGCACTGTCATGTGACTTCTTTAATTTGATTCTTTTGGATGGATTGTGCAAAACTCCAAAGCCAACACCATCTGAGAGACTACTTCTTCGATAATCTAGGTGATCTGGCTAATATCAGTGTCAGAAACCTCCTACGTTACATAATTAGCTCTGAATGGTTCAATTAGGCATACGAATATAGGGTAGTCGAAGGATCTACGTGGTACCACAACGGACATTTTTGGTTTAAGTGTGACCGCGCATCGCGTGCAGCCACTTCAACCTAACCTAACCTATTTCAAAGAATTTTTCTCTCGAATCGACCAAGGATTTCTTCATCCGCTTTTGATACGGTCCATGCTTCAGCGCCGTAGAGAAGGACTGGGATGATCAGGGTCTTATATAGGATCTCCTTAGTAGTCCGAGTGAGGGCTTTACTACTAAATTGCCTTCTTAGCCCGAAGCAACAGCGATTGACAAGAGTAATTCTTCGTTTGATTTCTGACGAGATGTTGTTGTCAGAGTTAATAGCGGAGCCGAGGTAGACAAAGTCCCGTACTACCTCAAAGTTATATCTGTCAATGGTGACGTTCTGTCCAATTCGTCGATATTGTGTGTTCTTTCGTGTTGACAATACAGACTTAGTCTTACCCTCATTTACCACTAAACTCATTTTTGGCGCTTTCTGTCAATTTCATCGGGGTATACTAGTAGTTGCACCGATTTCTGGAAAATCGTGCCTCTGGTGTTGGCTCGGGAGTTTTGCACAATCCTCTCAAGAATCAAATTGAAAAAGTCACATGACAGCGCATCGACTTGCCTAAATCCTTTTTTGGTATCGAATGTGTCGGTGAGGTCGTTTCCGACCCATCCACCAACTCGTAAGCCAAATCTGGTCGGATGAACGCATGCCTGAAGAATGGAACCTCAGCATCGTTTGCCCGATCCACAAAAAAGGAGACCCTCTGAACTGCGCCAACTACAGAGGCATAAGTCTCCTCATAATCGCCGTTTAAAAAAAGCCTGATCGGCTCTTATCAGCGTGGTTTTAGGCCAGGAAATCCGAAAACTGATATGATCTTTACACTTTGGCAGATCCCGAAAAAAAAACAAAGAAGTCCAAATCGACAGCCACCACTTTTTCATCGATTACAAAGCCTGTCATATGCCAGCATTTATAGAGACGAGCTATGCAGAGCCATGTCTAGTTTTGGTATATCGGCCAAACTCTTCCGTCTGTATCAATTGTCAAAAAAGTTGATCTCAACTTAGCCGTTCGAGTTCGGCATAAAACAGGAGGTCCTGTCATCTTGCAAAAAGGTCACACGCACACATGAATGGTTGTGAGTGAAAGCTAGACCCAACGAGCCTTTTGAGCCAAAAATTTCTTTCTTTTTTTGAGTTGAGGGCTATACAAGCTGTACAGTGATAATGAAGACCTGGCAAAAAAAAACACTCCGCATTGGACGTTTAAGATGGCTGTTACAATACTACGGGCCTGACTAAATCTTAAGATTGCTAAATGATCTGCTGTAGGAATGTGTCGAAGCAGCTCATGTAGGTTGTTAACTTTGTCGATCCAAAATGGGACTATAGGCACCACCGTTAACTTCATCTTAAAAATTCTTATAGACACGTCTTGAACCCGCTCTTATCTGCTAATGCCTAGACTTTGCAGGACATTTGAAGAGTATGGATAGAAATACCCAGGATCGTAAAGCCTTCGATGATCTGTCAGATGTCGTACGAAGTAGAGAAAGACCTTGAGCTCGACTGTCCAAGGAGAAGAAGCTGCGAACTGCCAGGAAGAAGAAATTCGACGTTGGACGCCTTAGCGCACCTGGAGTAGCCAGAGCCTACAGTGAGCGCCTGAGTATGAAACTCTCCTCTGTGAACTCACCTACCACAGACGCTCAAAATCAGTGATGCCAGTAGCCGAAACCACTGTAGGGTACCAGCCACCCCCGAGAAAGAGCCCCTAGTTAAGAACTAGTTCCACCACCTAGTATAGAAGAAGTTGGCCTAGCTATAAAGAAGCTAAAGAACAACAAGGCCGCAGGCTCTGATGGCTTACCAGCGAAGCTTTTTAAATACGGTGGTGATGTTTTGGTAGGGAGCATGCACCGAATCATCACCCAAGTATGGGTGGAAGAAAAATGCCCGATGACTGGACTATCAGCTTTATAGGCCCCATCTACACAAAAGGCGATCCTATGTCTTGCAATAACTATCGAGGCATATCCCTGCTAAATGTCGCATACAAGATCCTATCCAACGCACTGTGTGAACGTCTAAAAGCGTTCTGCAACACACTAATCGGCACGTACCAGTGTGGCTTCAGGCCCGGCAGATCTACTATAGACCAAATTTCCACGCTGAGGCAAATCCTGGAAAAGACCAACGAATTTCAAGTCGAAACTCACCACCTATTCATCGACTTTAAAGCCGCGTATAATAGTATACATGCGTCAGGAGCGATCATATGGCGATGGCCGAATTCGGAATCCCGGCTAAACTGATTCAGCTGTGTCGCGTGCGCTGCAACGTGCAGTTTGGAAGTATCTCCTCCGAAGTATTCCAAACATGATGCGGATTCCGGCAAGGAGACGCGCTATCATGTGACTTCTTCAATCTCGAACTGGAGCAGGTAAGTCGCAGGGCAGGTGTCAACACGGAAGGCACTATTTTCAACAGGTCGGTCCAGCTGCTGGGCTATGCGGTCGATATTGACATCATCGGTCGCTCCCAACATGCCGTGATAAAAGCGTTCACGGCGGTTGAAGAAATCCGTTGGCCTTGAAGTAAATGAGGACAATACCAAGCCTCCTTCGAAAGAAAAATACTTCAGCGGATTTTTGATCCTGTGCACGAGGAGGGCGAATGGAAGAGAAGATACAACCGCGAACTCTATGAGCTGTACCAAGATGTGGATGTAGTCCAAAAAGCCAAAACATGTCGACTACATTGGCTCGGCCACATGGAGCGAATGGACAATAACGCTCCAGCTAAGAGGATCTTCGTATCCCAGCCCCCAGGTTCGAGAAGGCAAGGAAGACCGAATCTCCGTTTCAAAGACCAAGCCATCGTGGACTCCAGAGGGCTTGGTCTAATCAACTGGAAGCAGCAAGCCAGGGATCGTAGATGATGGAAGGCTGCAGTTTCTCAGTCAGAGACTCTTTACTGGTCGGGAGCCCGATAAATAAAAGTAAAAAAATAATAAAAAATGAGACGTATAGCCACTCTAAGGTACTCTCTCCTACGTCATCATTCACAGTATTTCTGTCCTTCCTCATTGTACTCAGGTCAATGTAGATACATTGTGGTGATGCCATTAAGATGGATTCACGTCTGTATCTATAGGCTCTTTCTATGTTATAATTGAAAACATAGGAAAGTGGCATTTCGGATAGTTCCGCAAGTTGTGAAAAATCGATTTTCCTGATTTTTTTTTATAATTAGCTGATGCCTTTGTCAACAAGGATCGCATGCCATTTCCAATACGAAACCCCATGTAACCTTCATTTGAAATCTCTTTGTCCCATTGACAACCATTGATCTGCAAAACCCATAGACCCAAACCCAAACTCAATCAAGGTGCATCAGCATTGTTGGGTAATATCTAAATCCAACGGAATTTTATCGTAGGTAACAAAATAAAAATTTCCAACATTGCACCCGGCATATCCTTCCCAGCACCATTCTCGAAATTACACTCGCGATTCATAATCGAGACGAACTTTGCATGTGAGCCAGAATGTGGATAAAATTTCTTTGATAGTGTACCTCCATTCTGGTAGTTTGGCGACAGTGAACAGGCGAATTGAGGACAAACCAAAAAGGACGAACAAAAAAAATCCTGAAAAATCCATTTTGTTTATTAGATTCACTTAGGTGCACGTTATGCTTTACCCCGAATGAGATATCCTGCTAAATCGAGTTTAATCCTTTTTTCACGTTACATAGCATGCTAGACATAAAAAGGACCGTCATCTACTAGCTAACGTCGAGTCTTACCAGCAATACCATTAAGGTAATGAAAATCTCTTACGTTGAGCATCACTAGTACTCGTAGGTATGTGCATGTTTGTCGGGTAATACTGACACCATTTGAACTTGGCGGATGCAAAAAACAATCTGAAGGATACTCGTAAAAGCAATGACGCTGTTTCGTACGTGACTATTACGCCAACTTGAGGACACCTGATTGTGCGGTTTACAGCTACATACATGGAGGTCCCAGCCAACCAATATGCATGGGATTCGGTTGTAAACGTCAATTACATGGTGTGGATTGTAATTAGTAGATGCGATTGAATTTAATTTTTTTTTTGTGGCGAAGATTTTTAACGGTACAGTTGTTTGTAGGTAAATTGACAAGATAATTGGTTGCGTAGGTTTTATACAATTTTCTTTAATTTTCCGAGTATGTCTTGAATCATTTTTGGATGAGGAGTAGTTTGATGGGTTGTTGATGCTCACATAAGGCGTCAAGTTCGCATAGATCTGTATGGGCCCTTTAAATGTTTTTATTTGAACAAAAGTAGGATATGTGAAGTTGCTGGTCTCATCTTGGTCTCCTAACGAGATAAAAAAAACTTTAGCATGGCCTTTTGCAGAAGCGGAAGATCTGGACTATAGGGATATCGGCTAGATCCTGTAGAACGTCGTAGTATGGCCAAGAATTTTTCTTTGGCAGTTGCTTATCTTCGACGTCAGGGTCATGAAACGTCCTGCACTTATTTAACTAAAATGCTTACCTAACAGGTTCTAACCTGCAATTACTGTTACCGCTGTTGATTCCGATGTCCTATTTCGAGTTAAAAGCTTTTTTTGATTCAGTGATGTTTATTACTTTCCAGAGATTGTTGGTTTCCTTGAGCTGTAGGGTGGGCGTTTAAATGGTCTGACTAAAGCTTGATATTCCTAAATGGCTGGTAGCTCAAATATAAAGCAGCTACTTACATAAATTGTTCAATTCCTAACTGGGTCTGTGTACATATATAAACTCCGTATTGGAAATTTCTAAGCTGCTGTCTTGGCAAACAAAGAATTAGCTTATAGTGAGGTTCCGCCACCCGCTTTCACATGTTGTCGCCAAGATTATTTAAAGTGGATAACACCTTCTTACCTTCACGGTACTAGGCATCCAACTATATCAACGAGGGTTCTTACTTACTTAAGTGGCGGTACAGTCTTGAATGAACTTGGGCCTCAACCAAGATGCCTCTCCAATTAGCCCGGCCCTAGCTAACTGCCTCCAGTTGCGCACACCAAGTTGGTTGTGCGCACCACTTAAGCCGAGGTCTTCCTCTACTGCGTCCGACGTCTGTATCTGTAGCCGGGGTATCGGTGTCCATTCGTTATACATGTCCTAGCCATCTTAAACGTCCATTTTGGAGTTATTTTGACTAGGGGCATATCGCTGTACACCTCGCAAAGTTCTTGGTTGAATTTTCGTCAACGCAAACGGGACCAAAGATTTTTCAAAGAATTTTCGTCTCGACCAAGTATTTCTTCATCCGCTTCTGATACGGTCCATGCTTCAGCGCCGTAGAGCAGGACTGGGATGATCAGGGTCTAATATAGGATCTCCTTAGTAGTTCGAGTGAGGGCTTTACTACTAAATTGCCTCTTAGCCCGAAGAAACAGCGATTGGCAAGAGTAATTCTTCGTTTGATTTCTGACGAGTTGTTGTTGTCAGAGTTAATAGCGGAGCCGAGGTAGACAAAGTCACGTACTACCTCAAAGTTATATCTGTCAATGGTGACGTTCTGTCCAATTCGTCGATGCTGTGTGTCATCCTACACAAACGTACGAGTTTGAGCGGTATACCAAAACTAGACATGGCTCTTTATAGTTCGTCTCTATAAATGCTGTCGTATGCGGCTTTGAAATCGATGAATAGGTGGTGGGTATCAATTTGCACTTCTTGGGTTTTTTCGGGGTCTGCCGAAGTGTGAAAATTTGGCCTACTGTAGACTTTCCTGGCCTAAAACCACACTGATAAGAGCCGATCAGGTTGTTGGTAAACGGTTTCAGGCGTTCACATATTACGGCAGATAGGATCTTGTAGGTGATGTTGAGTAGACTAATGCCTCTGTAGTTGGTGCAGTTCAGAAGGTCTCCTTTTGTGTGTATCGGGCAAACGATGCTGAGGTTCCATTCTTCAGGCATGCTTTCAACCGACCAGATTTGGCTTATGAGTTGGTGGATGTTGCTTACCAAATCATCTCCGGCAGCTTTATAAAGCTCAGCGGGAAGGCCGTCATTTCCGGCGGCCTTATTAAGATTGAGTTTAGATATTGCTATCCTCACTTCACTTAGGTCGGGTGGTTGGTAGTTTTCGCTAAATGGTTCGTTCTGCCTGACAGCGGAATGTTGTTCGCCATTGCCGTTCAGCAGTCTGCAAAAGTGGATCTTTCATATGCTCAGCATCGACTGTGTCTCAACTACGATATTTCCTTTTTTATTTCGGCAGGATTCTGTTTGAGCCTTGTAGCCTTGGCTTTGACGTTTTACACTTTGGTAAAACTTGCGAACATCGTTCCTGGAGTGGCACCTCTCTATATCCTCGATCGCGCGCTTTTCTTGCTCTTTTTTCTTCTTACTGAAAAGCCGATGTTCTTCCCTTCTTCTTTGCCTATAGAGCTCAATGGCAGCTCTCGTCTTCACTTGCAGCTTAGCCTTGTAGGCCTCGTTCTTGGCTGCGAGCATCTGTCGGAATTCCTCATCAAACCAGGGGGTTCTTGCTGGTGGCCGCGAGAAACCTAGCACATCAGTTGCGGCTGATCTAATGGCTTGTTCCTATCGTTGCCATTGTTCTTCGACATTAGATGCTGGTGGTGTGTTGTGAGTCGAGAGGTTAAGGGATACGCGTTGCGCGAAGGCCTTAGCGGGCTCTTGCCATTGCAGTCCTTCGACATTAAATTTTTTCACTGTATTTCTGGTTTGTTGTGGCGTGGTGGATATCCGCATCCTTACCTTGGCTACAACAAGGCAGTGGTCCTAGTCGATGTTAGCCCCTCGGAATGCTCGGACATCCAAAATACTGGATGCGTGCCTCTTGTCTATCGCAATGTGATCAATTTGGTTGACTGTTGGTTGATCTGGAGACCGCCATGTCCCCTT
Source organism: Rhingia campestris (assembly GCA_932526625.1). Taxonomy (NCBI): domain Eukaryota; kingdom Metazoa; phylum Arthropoda; class Insecta; order Diptera; family Syrphidae; genus Rhingia; species Rhingia campestris. The sequence continues at coordinate 23,079,712 of OW052184.1, forward strand.
ACGGATATCGAGGTGTGGAAACCGTTTGCTGGCTATAGTGGCATTTCGTTCCATAGCGAAGTCAATCAGCCTAAGTCCTTTGCAAGACGTGTTTTCGTGTAGGCTGTGTTTTCCGAAAATACTGCTGAAGATATCTTCTCTTCCTTGCTTTGCTTTAAAATCTCGAAACACCATCTTAACATCGTCCTTTGGTAGTCGCTCATAGGTTTGTCAAGGAGCTCGTAGAAGCAATCTTTCTCTATATCATCTTTTTCCACCGTCGGATATAAGGTTTATGTTGGCGAATTTGGCCTTGATGCGGATTGTTACAATGCGATCGCTTATGTCTTGGAAACATAAGACATCTTGCCTAAGTCTGGCACTTATAAAAAATCCGCATTCGAGTAGTCGCTGTTTCTGCTCACTATAACACGATCCGAAGTAGATGGCACAGTTTACATCCTCTTTTTTCCCGGCCCATCCCATCGTATTTCCTGGATGGCAGTAATGTCTGCTTTGTATCAGCTTAGGACTTCTGCTAGTTGTTCGCTTGCACCACTCCTGTTCTCAGATTGCAAGTCCAGATACGAACGCTGTTGTCCTTTTTTTCGTTTAGCAGGGTCGTCAACATTAAAATTAATCCCTTCCGAGGCTATTGATAGCTTCGGAACAATGTTTTTTCCATGGATGGATAGTTAACCCAAATCACAACCCACTATCTGGAGGGCCAGTTCAGTATCCACTATGGGATAGAGCGCTGCTGTTCGGCTCATCCGCCACCATCTCTGTTCAAGGGGCCTGACTTATTCTTGAGATTCCTAAATAACATGTTTTCCGAATATGTCGAAGCTGCTTATCTGGGTTCGCCTGGTATAGAAAGCCGGATTTTCAGTGCCAGGCTGACTAGGTTGTTGCTGTTTTTCGTCTTGTTATCAACATTCGCTCTTATCGTTTAGCAAGTCAAATCCTGTTGGATGAGACCAGTATCCGATTGTTACCAATTGGAGGTAAAAATAAGCACATTTGATGTGTAGTCAGAGTTACAACCACTGGGCATTACCAAGTTAATGCCAATCAGAGTCTACACTCCTTCTACAACATTCAGCCATTCGGAATTGATAAAAATCAGCTAGGTGTTCACCATTTTTTTTAAATTCGTTGGCCAATTATATGCCTTATATAAAAGCTAAGCAATTTGAACACAAGGAGCTTTGAAACTTGAACATGTATCATGATTCATGATTTACCAACAGGCATTACATACAGGCAACAGCCGTAGATATTACATGTGACAGGTTATCATATACCACCCTGTAAAACCGGAGCTCACCAGTTGCGCAACAGTTTACATCCAAAAGGACATTGAATGTCCTACTCGTTCATAAATGTATGTAAATCCCTAGAACTGTTAAGGACTCCTCGGTTGACAGGTTGCACTCCACGGATTTGCTCAGCGATAATCTGCTTGATAAAGTACATTTATCCTTGCAAAATCCGTTGAGATATTGCAACTGTGTGTGTTATTGCTTTTAAGGAACAGGTGCTGCAAACTAAATTTATTTCATTTTTTGTAAGTTTTCAAGTGCAAAAGTATATTGCACATTCAGTGGAATCTATCGCTTTCGTTGAAGACCTGAACCGACTTATGGAACCTTTTAAATTCAAATAATATTATCAGCTCCATTGCTTTGTGAATAAATTGTATCGAAGGCCTAAAGTCGACTCTATCAAGCTTCATACAACGGAAGGATGTCCTATATAATTTGCCTCTATTTTGTGAGTTCCGTTAAATATGCTAAGCACTGTATAAACTCATGGTAAGTTTCCTAAAACTATCTGTTTTTTATAAAACATTGACTCAACCATGTAAAACTGCAAATTACTTAGAAGGTGCTTCCAAATTTGAAATCCCGACATAAATTCGCCCTCCTTAAGGTTCGCAAATTTACATACCTACTTCAGACATCCCGGTAGTTTTTCCCATCAAAATTCTAAAAGACGGCACACCCCAAATTAGGGGACGTTGAAGATCTGCTTGTGAAATTATGAATTCAAAATAATTTGCTTGTAATTAATTCGCATATCCTCATTTTAGGGTGTAAATGTACACGTATAGGACTCAGCAAAGTCCTCAAATTAGGTACTGGGAAACATAAAGTTACTCGCGTAGCAGTTTTGCCTTTGTTGGCGCGGATGTTATGTGAAACTCCTGTGAAACATTGCAAAATGAAGGTAAGGATTGTAGAAACTTAATTGGAAAACTCAAGAGGCAAAAGGTTTTCCAATGACTTGTTGTCATCAGTTTATACGAATTGAATTGCCACGAAAAAGGGTGGATGGTGTAAATTTTTACAAACTGAACTAAGTTGCTATTTTGGAAATTGCTAATTTGAAACTATGGGGGCTGTGTGAGCGTGTTTTATACTTGGGGAAGTGTGGCATTTGCTGATGAAAATTTATTTTGGTGGATTTTTAAAATAATACTCAGGCGGATATAAAGTGACACATAAGTCACAGCTTGAGCTTTAAAAAACCCATTTCTGTTTTTGTTGTTTTAGGGCCGATTTTTCAATCGCCAGTGGTGGTATCGGCTAAGGTGATAGTTGATAGTTGACAATCAAAATCATCGCTTTACCTCCACGTAAGGTGATTATCAAATTGACAATCGCTTTTTTGCGATCAATTTCATGTGACAGCTATTTAGGTGTCGCTTTCATACATTTGAGTCATTTTCATAGGTAGAAGCTGCAGGGAAATCTTCTACACCAAATAAATTAAATAATAATAAGAAAATATTGAATAAATTAAAATAAAAAACTTTAAGTGAAAGTGAAAATTCGTGAAGTGCAATGTTTACTTCATTGGAACTTTTCTACAACTCTAACAGAGAGGAAAATGAAGAAAATAATTACAAAATTGTCCAACAAATAAAAGAAGAAACCTGGAAAATAAAGCAAATATCTTGGAACTTCCGAACCCGATGTAAGAATGCATATATTTATAAATATTCATTGTTGAAGTAGCATTATTTATTGTGTCTCTTAGATTTTTGAAAAACTTTCGCTTAGCAAAAGTAGCGTTTGTGTTTGTTTTGGGACTGCTTGATTTACCAACTGGAATAAGGTCAACTCATGTTCCACCCATCCTGCAATTGGCTGCAACGTTAAATCTTCTTGGCGGTCAAAGACAAGTTGGGGCTGATTGGGCTGCACCAATAGGTCAAAGTACGGTGGCTGAAATTACTTTGCCCGCTTATGATTAAGTTTGTGCCCAAGGATTCAGCAATATCTTTTTTTTTTTGAGAAACATAAAATTCCTGGAGGTTAATTTGTTTGCCATACATATTAAAGGTATACTACATATATTAATCCATTGGCTATCCACTAGAGCCTTTCCTACTGACGCCGTATAGAAGCGTTAATGAAGATTCCCCCGAATCACACTGCAACACAGTTCATTCGAAGGCCAGAAGTATTGTAGAACAATGTATCGGTCGTTTAAAAGGTAAGTCCTTCTTTTATATTATAAACAACTTTAAGTAAAAATTTCATTTGTTTAGGTCGATGGCGTATAATACTTGAAGAACGGAAGTGTAGATATAGTCCGTTGAGAGTTGTCGAAATCATAAATGTCTGTGCTGCATTGCACAACATTTGCCTCGCCTACAGCGTACCCTCTCCGGAACGAGAAAATAATATTTCCCCAAACTACCCACGGCAAACACCTCAAACTGGGGATACCCTCGAGAGTGGAGAAGCTGAAAGAATTCGCGACAGTATAAGAGATGGTTTACATGCAAATTACTAATCGCTGTGCTGTAAAACTGAAAAAGATTTTTTTAATTACACGAAAAATAATACATCTTAACAAATTGCTTTTTATATAAACTCTAAAAAAACTCAATAAACTTAAAAAAATATTATATTGCTTTTCTAAAGCTTAGGAAATGGAACCTGAGCATCGTTTGCCCGATCCACAAAAAAGGAGACCCTCTGAACTGCGCCAACTACAGAGGCATTAGTCTGCTCAATATCGTCTACAAGATCCTATCTGCCGTAATATGTGAACGCCTGAAACCGTTGACCAACAACCTGATCGGCCCTTATCAGTGTGGTTTTATGCCAGGAAAGTCCACAATCGATCAAATTATCACACTTCGGCAGAACCTGGAAAAAAACCCAAGAAGTCCAAATCGATACCCACCACCTATTTATCGATTTCAAAGCCGCATACGACAGCATTTATAGAGACGTACTATACCGAGCCATGTCTAGTTTTGGTATACTGCCCAAACTCGTCCGTTTGTGTAGGATGACGATGGAAAATTCTCGCTGCTCCATCAGGGTCGGAAACGACCTCAACGACACATTCGATACCAAAAAAGGATTTAGGCAAGGCGATGCGCTGTCATGTGACTTTTTCAATTTGATTCTTGAGAGGATTGTACAAACCTCCCGAGCCAAGACCAGAGGCGCAATTTTCCAAAAATCGGTGCAACTACTAGCATACGCCCACGATTTTGGCACCATTGGTAGGACTCAACGTGATGTCATAGCCACGTTTGCTAGTATAGAGAAGGAAGCGGCAAAAATGGGTTTAGCAGTAAATGAGGGTAAGACTAGGTTTAAGCTGTCAACAAGAAAGGACACACAACCTCGACGAACTGGACAGAACGTCACCATTGACAGATATAACTTTGATATAACCTTGCCTACCTCGGCTCCGCTATTAACTGTAACTCTGATAACAACATCTCGTCAGAAATCAAATGAAGAATTACTCTTGCCAATCGCTGTTTCTTCGGGCTAAGGAGGCAATTTAGTAGTAAAGCCCTCAATCGGACTACTAGGAGATCCTATATAAGACCCTGATCATCCCAGTCCTGCCTTACGGCGCTGAAGCATGGACCGTACCAAAAGCGGATGAAGAAATCCTTGGTCGATTTGAGAGAAAAATTCTTCGAAAAATCTTCGTTCCCGTTTGCGTTGACGGGCTATGGAGACGAAGATTCAACCATGAACTATACGAGCTGTACAGCGACATACCCCTGGTCAAAATACTCCGCATTTGACGTATAAGATGGCTATGACATGTAGAACGAATGGACACCAATACTCCGGCTCGCTGAGTCTTCGATTCCCAGCCAGACGTGGGACGCAGTAGAGGAAGACCTCGCTTTAAGTGGCGCTCCATTCCATCCGCCTCACTTCAAACTCTTCTTTTTTTAAAGAATTGTGTGGGTCCGTTTGTCTATTTTTGCATTACACAACTCTCTTAAGGAATCCCGGATCTCAAGTAAGGTGTTGTTGGATTTGTTCGAATTATCCATTTGATTGGCAAAGAACTTTTTTTGGAGTTATATTTGATGTTGCAGAATATCTTGCTTTTCTTTCACATTTGTTTGTCGTCTCATTCATTCTGTCATTGTCATTCTGCTCCGGCGTTCCATTAAGGTCCTCAAGGAGCTGCTCAATGTCATCGTCGACATCATAGGCGTTTTCATTGGTTACTGTTTCTGAGGAAATGAAAATGGTAGATATGTATTAATATTTATTTACATTTATTTAGGTACCTTCTTCAATGTTGCCAAAACTCAATGATTTCTTAATTCCGCTTACGGATGCTTCTATGCCACAGGCCGCAACTATTGCCACATCTGTCTCGTCTAATGACTTCAAATAAAAAGGACCGCCACCAGTTTTTTTTAGGGAATTTTTATTTTGCGTGAACTTTTTTTTGCGCTATATTTGCGTACCGTCCAAATCTATATTAGGATTTTATAAATGTATAATCTTAACAATTGATCCTAACATTACTTACTGTTTTCCACTCAGCAACAGTTTTTGTTGGCAGTCCATTTGTGTTCAATTACCTGACAAGTTTTTCCCATTGCTGTCTCTCGGATGTCCGGGCAGTGCTTGAAAGAGCATTATATGATCTTGCCAAATCCGGATTTTGTTGCATGTATGTGGAAAGGATCCGTATTTGCTCCTTATTTGCTTGAAACCTTAAAAAAACAAACCAATTTATCGTATTTTGTTAATTTTTTTAGTATTCTAAGTTCGCTTACATTTTTCACAATGTAAACACTCCGAATAAAATTGATCAGCTGCTCAGAATGACACCGTCGCGTCGGCAAGGAAGTGACGTTCCAAATCCAAAGTGCTGCCAATAATGAATCATTTTTTTGTGATCGCTTTACGCAGGGCAAAGAAGAGTTGATAATCAAAAACGACAATCAACAAAGCAACAATCAACTATCACCTTAGCCGATTCCACCCCAGAAAAGCAACCAGATAACATTTAACAGTCAGATAACACAAAAATACATTTTCAATAGCCGTTTACACTCATTCTAGGTATCTAACAGTTATCTGGCGAAGGAAATTATCCGCTCCTCAGTGAGCTGGGTAAACTTTAACTGACTGTTTATGTACTGTCAAAAGTGAGAAAACTAGTCTGCTAGCTCTCACATATAAGATTGTCGCTATATCTCTGTATTTTTATTTCAGTTTTGTGAAGTTAAACACAATTGAGTTTGACAAAATCGTTCAATTACAATCTAGGAGTTATTCAGTGATTGAAAAACCAACACCTACTTATCTAGTAGATAAAGATTAGATACATTTATTCATTAGATTCATGACAGTTGAAAAATCGGCCCTTAGTCAAACAACTTAAACGGGGGGCCGAGAGTCGGAGTTGGTAGGCATCAGCTAGGTGAAACTCAAAAGGTTTCATAAAATCGCATTGCCTACTATTTGACAACGCCACAACTTCTAAACATATGTAAGTCCTCGAAGCCAAAAGTTCTGGCTGTATTTATTTCCTTTCCAACTAAAGCAATACACTTCGAAACACTTAGCGGTAAAACCAATCAGGCAGCGTTTCGAAAATGTACGACATGTCGTGGAGTTTGCGCTCAAATATGCAGCGACTGTGACTGTTGATCGCTGTTGATGCAGAATTGCAATGAACGATAAAGAACGGAATTAGGGACTGAGAACGTCTTGACAACTGAGGAAACCAAGTGGAAAGCAGAATGCAACGTTCAGTTTGAAAACAGCTCATCAGAGCTAGATTGCATCTATCTACGTTCAGCGCTTGAAAAATCACTTTTTTCACCAACTTGCTTCATCCGCTGAAACATAAATTTCATTATTGGCGGCGATTTCAATACGAATCAAACGCTTCTAGATACATCTCGAGAAAAGGTAGAATGCTCTATAAGGCAGGTATGGAGTACAGCTATGATTTCTGCTCAACGGGCCGACCCAACTACTGGCCAGCTGATACTTCGAAAATACCTGACCAGATTTTGGTTTTGAAAAGAATATCTAGCAACCACATAAAAGTTGAAGCTAACTTCAGTTTGTCATCTCATAATTCCCCAGTTACTTTGACATTGTGTCTAAAAATAGCTTACAACCTGGAGCCAGAGAGATTGTTTAGTAAATCCGTATCCTTTCTCCTGAATATTTTATTTATTTGTGGGAACGAGCTACTGGCCTGGATTTTCTTGCCACAGTACAAACTTGCAGATTTTCTGTAATTCTCCGAGATTATCTGTTGATTTTTGATCAGTGACATCAATCAACGAATCTCCGGGTCTTGAGAGCAGTGTGCTTTTGTGTCTGTAGAGTGCATCGATTGTTGGCGTTTTATTCTTTTCCGTCTGTTCATCACAGAGGGAGGTCATTGGCCCATTAAGACAGCTAAGCTACAGTTCTGAAGACCGATAGTTGTTGAGTCTATTATGGACCGATTGCAAGGCAATCGGCTCAGAGAACTCCATGCAGTTTCATCAGTATCGTATTGGTTTCTAAACATATTTATTTATTTATTATTACGGAATTAAGTTTTTCAATCCACAATTGACAATTATGTTTCATTCGTCAATTGAAAGCGGCAATAGTAGAAGGTGTCATTGAACTTGCAAATTTGTCAAAATGTTACTGTCAATGAGCTGACGAATGATTTTTTCTCCAATAAGTGGAAATTAACTGAGAATCCTTTCTTATGTGGCGCTACAGTTCGGAGTGAACCTGAGCCTCAACCAACATGCCTCTCCGATTAGCCCGGTTCTTAGCTAACTGCCTCTAGTAGCACATTCCGAGTTGGTTGAGGTCGGTTTTTACTTGTGTGTGCCACTAAAAGCGAAGTCTTGCACTACTGCGTCCGATGTCTGGCTGAAAATCGAAGACTCTGAGACCCTGAGTATTGATGTCTTTTCGCCAACTTAAACGTCCAATGCACAGTTTTTTGACTACATGCATGTCGCAGTACAGCTCATATAGCTCTTGGTTGAATCCTCGTCTCCATAGCCCGTCAACGCAAACGGGACCAAAGATTTTTCGAAGAATTTTCCTCTCAAATCTACCTAGGATTTCTTCATCCACTTTTGATACAGGAAATGCTTTCGCATCGTCGAACAGAACTGGGATGATCCGGGTCTTATATAAGTAGTTCCAGTGAGTGCTTTACTGCTGAATTGCCTTCTTAGCCCGAAGCAACTGCAGTTGGCAAGAGTAATTGTTCTTTTAATTTCTGACGAGAAGTTGTTGTCAGAGTTGATAGCGAAGCCAATGTAAATAAAGCCCCGTACTAACTCGAAGCTATATCTGTCAATGGTGACGTTCTGACAGTGCACCACCTTGCCTAAAACCTTTTTTTGGTATCAAATGTGTTGGTGAGATCGTTTTCGATAGCAGCGAGAATTCCCCATTGTCATCCTACATAGACGCACAAGTTTGGGCGGTATATCAGAACTAGACATGGCTCTGTATAGTTCGTCTCTATAAATTGTATCGTATGCGGCTTTGAAATCGATGAATATGTGGTGGATATCGACTTGGACTTCTTGGGGTTTTCCAGGATCTGCCGAAGTGTGAAGATTTGATTAGTTGTAGACTTTCCTTGCTTTCCTTTTTCACAGTATTTCTGGTTTGTTGTGGCGTGGTGGATATCCGCAATCTTACCTTGCCTGCAACAAGGTAGTGGTCCAAGTCGATGTTAGCCCCTCGGATCTCGGAATGTTCGGACATTCAAAATACTGGATGCGTGCCTCTAGTCTATCGCAATGTGATCAATTTGGTTGACCGTTCGTTGATCTGGAGACCGCCATGTTCCCTTATGGATATCAAGGTGAGGAAACCGTGTGCTGGCTAAAGTGGCATTTTGTTCCGTAGCGAAGCCAATTAGTCCGTTGCGGGACATGTTGTCGTGTAGGCCGTGTTTTCCAACAATTCTCCTAAAGATATCTTCTCTTCCTACCTTTGCGTTAAAATCTCCAAGCACGATTTTAGGTTCATAGGTTTTGTCAATGCTCGAAGAAGCAATCTGTAGCTATGTCATCTTTTTCCTCCATCGGGGCGTGTGCGCATGTAAGGCTTATGCTGGCGAATTTGGCCTTGATGCGAATCGTTACAATGCGTTCGCTAATGACTGAAAAACCTAAGACTTCATGCCCAAGTCTGGCACTTATAACAAATCCCCATGCGAATAGTCGTTCTCTTTAACAAGGTCCGTAGTTTATGTCACAGTTTTTCATCCTCTTATTGCCCAGCCCATCCAATCGTATTTCCTAGATGGCAGTAATGTCTGCTTTGAAGCAGCTTAGTTGTTCGCTTGCACCTATCCTGTTTTATGTTCTCACATTCCAGGTGCAGAAACAAACGTCAATGTCCTTTTTTCGTTTAGCAGGGTCGTCAACAGTAAAATCAGTCCTTTCCAAGGCTATTGATTGCGTCGTAGCAATGTTTTTTCAATGGATGGGTAGATAACTCAAAGCACAACCCCCAACCCCGAGGGCCAGTTCCTATTTATTAGATATCCCTAGGATATGGGGCCATCAGTATCCACTACGGGATTGAGCGCTCCCATTTTGGCCTTTCGGTTCATCCTCCACTATCTCTGTTCAAGGGGCCTGACTTACGCTTGAGATTCCTAGATAACCTGGTGTCCGCATATCTCGACGCAGCTGATCTATGTTCGCCTGGGATAGCAGGCCGCGTATTCCGTGCCATTCTGACCAGGCTGTTTATAGTGCTGCTGTTTTTCGTCTTGTTATCAAGACTCGCACTTATCGTTTAGCAAGTCAAATCCGGTTAGGTGAGACCAGTACCCGATGGTTACCACTTGGAGGTAAAAATAAGCACACAGTTGATGTGCAGTCAGAATTACAACCACTGGGCATTGCCAAGTTAAAGCCAATCAGAGTCTAGGCTCGTTCTCAACACCCAACCTTAACTGAGAATAGTGTCGGTTATTAAGACAGAAAGGAACTGCCAAATTTTGTCAATTTGAACTTGAAGGCATGTTGCAAGTCCAGCTGGATCAATCTAATTGTCAATTTGGCATCGATTTCGTCCTTATTCATACGATTTCAGCTAAGACTTTTGCGTCTTTACAGGTGAAGCTTCAAAAAGCACTGACCTTAGCCTTCTTCTTGAAATAGGTCGGTAGTCGACCACTTTTTTGTGTGTTTCAGACCTAATTTCACCTAAAACAGTTTTTTCAATCCTTCTCCTCACACAAATCCCCTCCTTTGTATGTATATCCTTAAGAGTTAACTCACCATCTAATGTCCCCTAAATGGAAGAAAAATCCTTTGACATTAGCTCCAACAAAGTCGCACTCATTCACATAATATGCATCACTCCATTTTGTAGAAATTTGCCAAACGATAAAGCACGAGAATAGAAAAAGGGTTTGGAAAACCCCCACCCACCCCCATCCGACCGCTTTCCATTCATGTCAAGGATCCTACACAAGAATACAAAATAAATTCTCCATTTTCCCCGTTTGTCGTGCATGCTATCCAAATACAACCAACGAAAGGAGCAAACAAAAAGAAAACGGAAAATTCACAGAAACTTTCCTTCCGAACGTGGCGGTGTGACTTTGTCACATTTCCGTTTCAGGAAATGCATATATTCATACGAATACATCTCAGGATTCAAATCCTTTACCTCGAGGTGTACTCGTTTGTTAAACCCGCGCTCCCAGCTCATCCCACATATCCCAACCTGGCATCCATTTGGCATGCAGTTTCCTAATTTCCATTCTTAGTTTGTCGCTCAATTCCATTTGCCTTTTTAGTCCTTGCTGAGCGACCCATTCCGGGGCATACTGTGCTTCACCATAAAACGAGGTGCAAGTAACTTTTTCCCTTTTTTTGCGAAATAAATTTGTCATACGGCTGTGTGGTGGCAAGAAGTGAACTCTTCTACCAAGTGCAGCTCTCTGGGATTTATTGCATACATCCTTTGAGGGTGAAACTTACCCCCCTGCATCGTATATCCTTGCGCACATATGCGATACTTCGATGCTATAAATATTTTCTTCGCGCGTAAAACACTCCCACTCCCCAGGTGATGTGGATGGAGTTTCTTTCTTTAGCCGATGGGTGCTGCTGGTTCCTGGTACGGTGCACCGCACAGAAAGGACTCTCCTCATCCTCAATATGGCATGCAGCAAGTGCTTGCGCGAACAGTTAATGTGAAAAAGGAAAACTCGGTGAAAATTCATGAGTTGTAAAATTTTTCTTTGCATTCAAAATGAGCTCTTGCGGCTGAGGTGAAGGCAATGCCGGGCTTACAGAGCGTGCAAGATCGCTTGCAGGAGGGCTTTTGTCGAAGGGTTTGTGAATAAAACATTAGCCTCGTGTTGTTGTTGTTGTTTTGCAATTGTTTAGCCCGAAATTGAAATTGAGTGCAATTCAGTTAGTTGCTGTTGGGTATTACTTGAGATTGAAAGTGTAAGTAGGTTTCTACAAAATGGAATTTATTAAAAAACGGGACTTTATGGAGATTGATTTATTTTCAATACTATCCTGAGTTTGAAGAGGTTCAAGGGGGGAGTTTAGCGTAGATTGGGTATTTATTGATTCTGGGATTACTTCTTATTATTGACGTGATGAAACCTCACCGTAAGGAGGATGAAAACGGCAAAAAGTTCGTCGCACCCTAATCTACATTCATTGGAGAATGATGACGGAAATAATGTGTGCGACCTTGATAACTGCTATGACTCCAAGGATGATGAGATGGGGAATTCCTTCAAAGACCCAGCGGCAGATGATGAAAAGAAGGAAGCGGCTCCAACATTGACGAGGAAAACGAATGTAGAGTCACGCCCATCAGCAGCAAATTGTGTGCTACAACATGAAAGGCTACAGAAAAAGACCCCAGCTGTGAGAAATTAGAAACTTTCTGAGCTGGAAAACCACCTCAAAAATTACTAAAGCGAAGACCTATAACTCCTGGCATTCAAACCGTTTTGCACAATCAAGGCTAGCGATGGTAACCGAAAGTCATCATTATTTTCAGTCCAACTAACCCAGCAGAAAAATTGATAGTCTGCGAAGGATTAAATTCCCATGACACTGTCAAATCAGATAAATTGCAAAGGTCAGGCCGCAAACTTCAATGTATGCACTGCCAACAGTTTGGGCAGAAATAACATAAATAAATAATTTAACAAACATTCGGATAAATAAAGTACAGAAATATTTATAATCACTAAAACAATTGATATTTATTTTTATTTTTGAGTTTCGGTAAGACTTCGATAAGGAAATTTTATAGAAGTCTTGTAGTGTGCGCCAAATGGTTAATACAATTAATATTGCTGGATGGGAAATTGTTTCGATAGTGCTTTATCGAGGCGAAATTGTTTGTTGGGTATGGGATTGAGCTCTGGCATCGATTCTTCCTCCATCATCTGGATGACCTGTTGTTCAAATATGTTGGAACGGCTTTAGTAGGTTGATAACTTTATCCATCCTAACTAAGAAAGGTCTGTTGTGGTACCACGTGGATCTGTCTACATTTTCCTAAATATACATTTACCCAAGTCATTCCGAGCTTACTATGGAGGAGGTTTCTGACGTTAAGCCAGGTCACCTGGACTGTCAAAGAAGTAGTCTCCCATATTGGATGGTTGGATGTTGTGGAACCAGGGCAAACTCTGATTGGCTTTAACTTAGCGAAGCCCAGTCGTTATAACGTTGACTACACATCAAACGTGCTTATTTTAATTTCTTTAGTGGTAACCATTGGATACTGGCCTAATCCATCCGGACTTGACATGCCAAACTAACAAGAGCAAGTGTTGATAACAAGACGAAAAATAGCACCAGCCTGGTCAGAATGCTTGACACGGATTATCCGGCTTGACGTCCTCAGGTGATCCTAGATGAGCTGCTTCGATATATTCGGATAACAGGTTACTTAGGAATCTCAAGGGTAAGTCAGGCCACTCGAACAGAGACGCTTGCCCTCCAGGTTGAGGAAAGGACTGATTTTACTGTTGACTCCCCTGCTAAATGAAAAAAGGATAACCACGTTCGTATCTGCACCTTGAATGTGAGAACATAAAACAGGATAGATGCAAGCGAAAAATTAAGCTGCTTTAAAGCAGACATAACTGCCATCCAGGAAATACGATTGGATGAAAAACTGTGACATAAGCTACGGACCTTGTTAAAGTGAGCGACTATTCGCATGGGGATTTGTTATAAGTGCCAGGCTTGGGCATGAAGTCTTAAGTTTTTCAGCCATTAGCGAACGCATTGTAACGATTCGCATCAAGGCAAATTCGCCAACATAAGCCTTTTATGCGCACACTCCTAGACGGAGGAAAAAAATGTCATAGCTACAGATTGATTCTTCAAGCATCGTGACAAAACCTATGAGCTACTCCCGGAGATTTTAACGCAAAGGTAGGAAGAAAAGATATCTTTAGGAGACTTGTTGGAAAACACGGCCTACACGACAACACGTCTCGCAACGGACTAATTGGCACACGGTTTCCTCACCTCGATATCCATAAGGGCACATGGCGGTCTCCAGATCAACGAACAGTCAACCAAATTGTTCAAATTGCGATAGACAAGAGGCATGCATCCAGTATTTTGAATGTCCAAACATTCCGAGGGGCAAACATCGACACGGACCACTACCTTGTTGCAGCCAAGATAACAATGCGGATATCCACCACACCACAACTAAACAGAAATACTGTGAAAAAATGTATGTCGAAAGAGACCGCCAGGACCTTTGCGCAACCTCCCGATTAACACCATACCACCAGCATATAATATCGAAGAACAATGGCAAGGATGCCAACAAGCCGAGGCTTCTCGCGCCCACCAGCAAGAAACCCTTGGTTTGATGAGGAATGCATACAGATGCTCGCAGCCAAGAGCGAGGCCTACAAGACTAAGCTCCAGGTGAAGACGAGAGCTGCCATTGAGCTCTATATTCAGAGAAGAAGGGAAGAACACCGGCATTGAGCTCTATAGGCAGAGAAGAATGTAAGAACACCGGCTTTTCAGAAAGAAGAAAAACGAGCAAGAAAAGCGCGCGATCGGGAATATAGAGAGGTACCACTCCAGGAACGATGTTCGCAAGTTTTACCAAATTGGAAAACGTCCTTCCTGCTGAACTTGATAAAGCCGGAGGAGATGACTTAGTAAGTAACATCCACCACCTCATAAGCCAAATCTGGTCAGATGAAAGTATGCATGAAAAATCGAAATTCAGCATCGTTTGCCGATTCACAAAAAAAATGTGATCGTCTGAAACTGTTTAACAACAACCTTATCGGCCCTTAACAGTGTGGTTTTAAAAGTCCAAATCGATACTCACCACCTATTTATCGATTTCAAAGCCGCATACGACAGCATTTATAGAGACGAACTATACAGAGCCATGTCTAGTTTTGATATATACCGCCCAAACTCCTCCGTCTATGTAGGATGACGATGGAGAATTCCAGCTGCTGTCGGAAACGATCTCACCGACATATTCGATACCAAAAAAGGATTAAGGCAAGGCGGCGCACTGTCATGTGACTTCTTTAACATTATTCTTGAGAATTGGACAGAACGTGACCATTGACAGATATAACTTGGATGTAGTATGGGGCTTTGTCTACCTCGGATTCGCTATTAACTCTGACAACAACACCTCGTCAGAAATTATATGAAGAATTATTCTTTCAATCGCTGCTTCTTAGAGGCAAGAAGACTAAGAATGCAATTCAGTAGTAAAGCCCTCACTCACACTACTACCGAGATCCTACATAAAACCCTGATCATCCCAGTCGTGCTCTACGGCGCTGAAGCATGGCTCGTGTCAAAGAAGAAATCTTCGGTCCCGTTTGCGTTGACGGCTATGGAGACGAGGATGCAACCAAGAACTATACGACATACTCCTGGTCAAAGAACTCCACATTGGACTGTAGCGACACTCAACTAAGTAAAGAAGTCTCAAAGATTGAGTTTTTTTTTTGGTTGCAAAGAGAGCAGGAAAGGTTAGGCTTAACCTCGTCCTGCTAATCGTCCAAGCAGCTTCTGCAGAAGTCACTGTTAAAGGGGTATAATCGTTTTACATGTAGCATGTAGTACTGATGTAAAACTGAAACTAAAACTGCTCTAAAGTACCCTAAAACGAAAAAGGCCTTTAAATGTTTACAATCCGAGACAAGCTGCTTGGTTTGGCAAAAGTTGGCCTACCCACCCTTGGAATCAAAATACGTCCGTCGCTATCACCCTGACCGTTGTTATGACAGTTCCTGGAAGCACCTTTTAGTCACATCATCGAGTGTAAAATTGCCGTAAAGTCGTGGCCGGTCGTGGCCGGTCGTTAAGGTTGCGCCATGTCATGGTCAATCTAGTTTTGGTCAAACGGTAAGGAATTTTGAGAAAAAAATATATAAAAGAGTTTCCAATCGTCTTCTTTTAGGGATATTTTCCTAAAAAAACATATTTTAGTAACAGTTTAGGGAAATTTGAAAAAAATGTCTATGAAAATACTTTGATACTCTTTCGTCAATAAAATATTTTAACTCACCCTCTTTTTTGGGCCGTTCTACTACCAAAAATAGGCGAGTTTTATACTAAATCTCATAGGGCTACATCAGTTCGTGCAAAAGTGTTGAACAAGGATAGTAAAATTTGGTTAAAATGTTTGTGGTTTTGCCTTTGGTAACAAGTGTTAATATTTTATAAAAGCCCGCCTTTTCCTAATTGGACAAAAGAACTTCTCGTTCTATAGATTGTGGTATCTGATTTGGTATACTTGGTAAAATCCAAAAATATTGAACATTTGAGCTGAAATATTGAATTTATCCAAAATGTCGACAATATAAATACAAGGTGGCGCGAAAATAACCTTCCGATGTGTTTTTGCTGTAATTTCAAAAAAAAATGAAAAACTTTCATTCTTCTTGTGGATTATTTTTATTTGGTCTTTTAATTTTTTTACATCAAGTCGAGAATATGATGTCATTTAAATGGCCGCGGCCACAGTTGATTGTCATTTGAGCCCTTTTTATGGCATTTTCACTTTGGCCAAAACTTCCGGCGATAGGTCCTCACATTCTTGACGGATATTGTCTTTAAGAGCTGCAAGAGTCTGAGGCTTGTTGACATAAACCCGCGACTTCAAAAAGCCCCACAAAAAGAAGTCTGGAGCGGTCAAATCAGGCGATCTTGCTGGCCAGTGCAAATCGCCAAAACGGAGTGATTAGGCGCCCGGGAAATGCATCCTTCAGCATATCGGTTGTGGCACGTGCAGTGTGTGCCGTTGCACCGTCCTGTTGGAACCACATGTTTTCCAATCCCAATTCATCAGGTTGCGGCAAAAAGAACTCGTTGATCATTGCTCTGTAGCGCTCACCATTCACAGTTACCGTTTGGCCTGCGACGTCTTCGAAGAAAAAAGGTCCGATGACTCCTCCAGCGAAAACAGCATACCATACAGTGACTTTGAGCGGGTGTAATGGCTCTTCGTGGGTTACACGCGGATTTTCAGTGCCCCAGAAGCGTAAATTTTGCTTATTTACGTACCCGCTAAGATGGAAATGGGCCTCATCACTCATGATTATTTTTGATGAAAAATCATCTTCCTCTTGGTGGTGATTAAGGATGGCTTGAGCGTATGTTAGACGCGATTGGCGGTCAGCAGCTAACAGCTGATGCACCGTCTGGATTTTGTACGAAAACATCTTCAAATCTCGTACCAAAATTCGCTGTAAAGACCGTCGACTGATACCCATTTGCGTGGCACGTCGTCTGGTCGATGTCGACAGCGCTTCCATGACATCTTCGGCTACAGCAGCAATATTCTCTACAGAACGGCTACTCCGGGGTCTGCCACGCCTGGCAGCATCTCGTGTTGTGCCAGTCTCTTCGAGGTGAGCGGCTAAACGTCGCAGTGTTTCACCAGTAGGCGTTGGACGGCTAGGAAATCTGCGACGAAATTCACGTTGTGCCAAAGTCACCGACCGATTATTGCTCAAGTAAATAGTCACCAATATTCCGCATTGTTTATTAACGTGTATTTCGCATGTGTTTACTACACAAATGTCAAAACAGAACTGACATTAGGGGCCAATCGCAAAATTTATAGCATTTTCTGATAGGAGGATTACTTTTGCGCCACCTTGTACAATCGAGCGATACATGTACTCCAATTTGTACCTCTTTACAGACTCCTACCTCGAGTATTTCGTTAGCGCATTAAATCTCTTTAAAGGTCATCGTATCCTTTAATGAGATTGAGTCTGAGTCTGCCAATTGTGGATGTGTAATGAATCGTAACTATTTCCTAATCTATTTTTGAAAATAGGTACACATTAAAAATAAAATAACCATTTAAAGCAACAATTTTAATAACCGTGATTGCGACTCTTATTGTAATAGATTTTTTTTTGTTATTGCACTGCGCTAATGCGCACAACTCTAAAAATCCCTTACTCAGTATAACTTCACAGCAAGTGAACGCTATTCAAAACACCAAGCTTGGCCCTCTGCTGCCATGCGGAGACCAAGTGATCGTTCTTTTATCATACAACCGCTGAGTAGACAGCTTGAATTGCGTGACCCAGAAAGTTTATTTTACGCACCATTTTTTTTACGTCTCCGTACTCGTAAAAATAACTTTATTTTTACTGAGGTAATATGCTCAACATACCTTTTTTTCAATTGATAAAGTGATTTCTTTATTAGAGTGACCTCAAATTGTGCTCGAGTTATTGTGCGGAATCGGAAGAACGCGTGTGCGAAAGTGCTTTGGCATACCCCTCTTTGGCTGCCACCCATTCGGAGCGCATAACATAGCCCCCTCTTCGCCGCGATAGCTTCGCCAGACCGCTACCGAGCACAAGGTTAACCAGCACCGGCAGTACCGATCACGAGACGAATTTTCCGTAACCCCAAAAAGCAACAACACAATCATCTACTCATTGGGTTATCAGAAACCACCATTAGATATCCCCAACCACCCCCAGAGGCGCACCTCACAACACACATCGTACACCAAAACGATCAGTTGCGATCAATATACGATCGATCCTCAAGACTCTTCTCCCCCCCCCCCCCCTTTACTCTGTGGGATACACAATTTATAATCACGCTGGAATGCGATTGATGTGCTTATGCAGATAACAACAACAAGGGAACGAGAGCAGAAACATAGAATCTGGAAGCCGGCCAGTGATCGCCGCTAATCAGTGAATTTTTTTTTGTTTTGCTAGTTTTTATAATAATTTTGCTTTTAATTTGTTTTTATATTAATTTCATTTATTTAATTTTTTTCAAGTAATTTCAAATAAGGTATCCGATTATTTGTAAATCTGATGACACAGAAAGGTGTTATAAAGTGCTAACATTGTAGTTCGTGACCCAGTAGAACCATTGTATATGAAGCTTATAGTAGTATCATCACGGCAATTTTTTTATTTCTGTCTCCAGCCGCCTAGGGGGAGATCGATCGTTTCTCACGAGAGAAGAAAAATTTGTTCACTCTTTCTGAATAGAGTAAATAATATTATAATGAGTGTGTTTATGAGTGACTTGAAGAGTGCAAACAAGAACAAACCGGTTTTGGCGTACTCGCACCAAACTAAATAAGATAATGAGCAATATACAGAGGTGAGGTGATAACTTCAATATGCTTTTCCACGTCTCCAATGAGGTAGCATATTAGACGCACTTTAGAACTAAAAAATACAATATGTAAAATAAGTTTAACATAAATATGAGAAAACGTAACAATGTTTATGTATAAACGGGGTAAAAAAACAGAAAACATATCGATAATTCAATAAACAAACAAAAATTAAAAAAAAAAACGAAAGTGGGGATCTTAGTTCCTCGCACTTTTAACTCCACAGAAATCCTTATTGAATTTTCTTATAGAAAATAAATTTTCTGCAACATCAGTATTTAGATGTACAAGGAGAAGAAACTGCTAGTCATTTTTGAGTTTTTCCCATATTAATTCTATGGCCAGCAACGTTTGCATAAGACCACCAAAGCAATGTGGCTTTTTCATTTTACCAGTAGACTCCCATAATGAGATCCACTCCCTAGCTGTTTTGATGGACTGTAGAGTTTCACTACCTGCTGAAACAGGTCGACGATCAGGATTGGATGTGTAAAGACTGTAGCTATTTAAGTTATCAAAAAGATTATTCATCTTAATAGCAAAATGTGCCGTCGAGGCAACGATTTTTTTATCTGTGTCGGTTTGAAAACAATTTGCTGAGATAGCGTTGAAAATTCCAGCAGCTGAAAACCTGTGTAGCCAGTTTGACTGATCATTCTTCAAAACTGTTTTTTTTTTCGAAAATTTTAAAATTTGCCAAAAAAAGTTTTTTATTAAAAACGCCCCCAAAAAGTGGGCTTGGCAAAAACCTTTATATTGACGAAATATAGTGGGCGGATTTCATAATTTTGAATACTTGTTCTGCTGGGAGCAACAAAGAGTACGTGTACCAAATTTCATCCTTCTAGCTCAAAATTTAAGGCCCAAAAACTGGTGACGTACAGACGGACGGACAGACATGGCTAAATCGACTCAGCTATTGATTCTGAGTCGATCCATATACTTTGAGATATATCTAGCTAAATTATTTCGCTACAAACTATGTATCAAAACTAATATACCCCTATGAGGTACATTAGTTTGCCACTGCCACTGCACTTCACCAAAACATTGGTTGAAAATGAGCGATCAGTATCTATAAAGCACACACAAAAAAAAAAATACTCCAAAAACCGATCATTCAGTTGAAGCAGAGTGCATGCTATACGTGGACAAAGATGTTATGGGATGGGAAATGGGAACATCATACATTATGTATGCTGCATTATTCACTCAGGCTCAAATTTTAATACATTGAGTAGATTAACAAAAAAATACGAAAATAAAATTTGAATCTGAGTAAAGTATGAAACAAGACATGTACAACATCCCTCAGCAAATGGCTTTTCAGCACTGCGATTGAGATATGAAATGCAATTGCTTTTGCTCATACCGGGGGTTGGTTGTTGGTATGGCACACTCGCAATTCGCATATCGCATTGCAACAAAGTAACTCACTTAGCTTTCGTATTTGACAAAATGAGCGAGAAAGAAATAGTATATTGGCATGCGATTGGTTTAATTTTAGAGTAGAACTGTGTAAATTATGTGAGTGGATTGTGGATCTCCATTAAATCCAATAAAGAGAGCGTAAAATTTACAGCCCTCTTTGGCCTAGTAGTATCTCGCGCCGATAGAGGCACCACCATCGATTTGCCAAAGTGATAGTACTATTAGTTTCATATACAATGGTAGAACCTAATTCGCGTAGTCCGTCGAACACAAGACGAAGACCTTTTTTTTCTCAGCAACAGCAGGCGTGCGCACATCAGCTGGAGCATCAACAGAAAACCGTGAGTACCTAGCGTTAATCATTTATTATTTCAATTTTTGCATTGATTGAATTGAAAAAATCAAAACGGATCCCGATACAATCTAAGCTTTTAAATTTTAGTAATTATTGGTAATCTTTTAACCAACGAAAGGCCTTATTTGAAATTTTTTTTGATTTATTTAAATAA
Organism: Rhingia campestris; assembly: GCA_932526625.1. Lineage (NCBI taxonomy): Eukaryota > Metazoa > Arthropoda > Insecta > Diptera > Syrphidae > Rhingia > Rhingia campestris. Next base: position 23,100,587 of record OW052184.1, read on the forward strand.
TGTTAAAGATCAATTTGATTATGAAATATCAATTTAATACTTTAAATTCACTTTCTTTTATCTGCTAACTAATGAAGTTCGTTAATTTAAAGAGTTTTAATAAAGTTGAGACATTAGTATATCTATTGCGATAAAAACATGAGTGTTTAAGTTTATTTTTTTTAAGGGCGGGAATGAAGGTAGAATGAGAGGATAGTTAGGAGTAGGAAGGGAATTTTATTTAGGGGTTCGGCTCGAAAATAGGACAGAGCTGGACAAGGTCGCGAGGTAGTCTGTATCTCGGAGGATGTGGGATTGCCCCCCAAGTAGCCTCAATGGTTACTTATATACGACTTTAACACCTGTCGCGAGGTTTGTGTCTGTGAGAAGTTGACGCGTTTTGATCTTTTGTGAAGAGGAGAATTTCAGGCACGATTATTAATTTTGTTGAAGGATTTTAAGCAGCAACAACCCCCCCCCGCGCCCCCCCCCCCCCTCCCCCCGATCCACCCGCTGCTAACCATGGGACAACATAACCTTTCCTCGTCCCTTTCCATGACAGATGCAAATCGATTCGAAATCTTTGCATGCATCAAATTATGTCCATCGATAATGAAATCTGTTTATGTGATATGAAATCTAATTAATTTCGACTGCCAAACCACGTTTTGTGTGTTTCATTAGGACGCCAACAGGATACGATATTTGTAACACACATATGGAGCTTTATGTCGTCGCTTCCGGATCGCCTTATCACCATCCGATGATGCCTGGTGGTGGAAAATTAACGACAAGCTGCTAATTGTTCCGGATGTGTTTGGAAATTCATATGAAAATTTTAACTGATGCTTGTGTGGGTAGACACGTTTAGTTGAGAGCAGATACCGGATAATGAGGTTATGAATACGCAATCGAATCACCGATACTAAATTTTGATGATGAATTTTATTTGTCAAATTTGACTATCAGCTGGACTTGAGTTGTTAATCAATTTCTGATAATGAAATATTTTCCGTTTCTATTCGAAATATATGTATCCGTTCGTTGAAAAGTTGTATTCAGCTAGACAAATAGTTCCGAGGAATTGGTAACTAGCTGATCCGGGAAACGTTGTTTTGCTTCAAATTTTAAAATTAATTTCTTAATGATCATTTATTAAGGTTTGGGGTGTTTTATGTTTACATTTGCAATGACAATAAATCTTAAGGTGTTTTATATTCATTCTGATTGATAAATCAGGGAGAGTAGAATAAGTTTGGCGCCAATTTATAACGGTGTTTTGTAGAGGGGTCACAAACAAGCATTTTTACTTGACAGATGTGGGGTCTATCTCGTCCCGTTTAGCAGGTAGGGACTAATTTAGAAAAAAATGATTAAAATGAAAAAAAAAATAAAAAACGGCAACACTTGACGTTGCAACAATGAATTACTATCCCGTTTTTAAATCAGAAACCAGTTTTTTTAATCCTCAATTTTTATTTAATTATTTATGTCAATAGTTTTTGAAAAATTCGCATGCAAACTCAAAATTTTGATAAAAAAATTTAGATAGTTGTAGGTATCATCTTGGGAAGTAACGAACTCCATTGATTTGAATGCATGCACTCATGGGCTCTTTTGTCTTCTTGAAACCAAATCAGTTCAGAATTGTTGTCTCTTGATGGAGATTTTTGGTATTGTATCTGCCCCAAAAAATGTGAAATTTTGCTTGTTCGTAAACCAACTCAGATGAAAATGTGCATCTCGTAGATATTTGGGACACTTTTGCATTACTCCAGACGTTTTTCTAGGTCACCAGGATTGGGTGCATATCTTTACCTCAAAATCCAATCAGTCTAAGCGGTATGCCTAACTAACGGGTCCGCCATCTAACGTTTTTTTTTCAACTAGTGCTTATTTCATGAATGGTAACACTTAGCTCATTTCTGATTTGACAGATAATTAGTTTTATCCTTCCGCTGAACGAGTATGGTTGTGTATATGCTTGAACAACGCTGAACAACGCTTGAACAATCATGGTAATGTTGCAGAATCTGTGCGAAAATTGCGTACGGATTTTGGAAGAAGAGAAGCACCGTCAGCACCGTATGTTCGTTATCTTGTGAAAAAAGTGAAAGAAAATGGCATCCTCATCGATAAACCAAAGCGTGAAAAGCCAAAAACAGTGCGTACACCTGAGAATATTGCTGCTGTGGCAGAAAGTGTGCGTGAAGCGCCATCAACATCATTTCACCGTCGTTCTCAACAATTGAACATTTCGGAGACATCATTGAGACGAATTTTGCATAAAGACCTTGGTATGACGCCATACAAAGTCCAATTGGTTCAGGAGTTGAAGCCAACTGACCATCCAATGCGTTTTCGCTTCGCTAAGTGGGCCTGCGATCGACTTAGAGAAGATGCCGATTTTGCCAAAAAAATCATCTTTTCAGATGAAGCTCATTTTGATCTTGACGGGTATGTAAACAAGCAAAATTGTCGCATTTGGGGCACAGAAAACCCGCACGCATACATTGAAAAGCCGATACACCCAAAACGAGTCACTGTTTGATGCGGATTTTGGTCCAGAGGCATAATTGGGCCATTTTTCTTCGAAAATGAGCAAGGAGTGGCCGTTACAGTCAATGGCGATCATTATTCGGCCAAATTGAACGAATTTTTGCTCACAAAAATTGAAGAGGAGGATATTGACAAAATTTGGTTTCAACAGGACGGCGCTACGTGCCACACAGCCGAAGCTACACTCGATGTTTTGCGCCCTGTTTTTGAAGATCGCATTATCAGCCGCAGAGCTGATGTCGTTTGGCCACCTCGGAGCTGCGATTTGACACCATTGGACTATTATTTGTGGGGTGCCGTAAAAGATAAGTGTTACTCCGACAAGCCAGAGACAATTGACGCTTTAAAGGGCAATATTCATGAAGCCATTGGTGAAATACAGCTGCACACAATCCATAATGTGCTTAAAAATTGGACCGATCGTGTAGGCTACTGCATGGCCAGCTGAGGCAGCCATTTGAATGAAATTATTTTCCATTATTAACCGGAAGGATTGTAACGGGTGATTTTTTAAGAGCTTTAGAACTTTTTTTAAAAAAAAAACACAAAAAATTCGAAAAAATTAATGAAATATTTATTTGAATCGATAGTTTGAACCTTGCAATTTAATGTTTAAAGATAATTTAATGCAAATGTTGACCGCGGCTGCGTCTCCGGTAGCCCATCCGCTGAGTCCAATTTTGGCATACTCTTTCACACATATCGGCCGGTATCTCACGAATGAATGCATGGATGTTGGCTTCCAGTGCGTCAATCGAAGCGGGCTTGTCCCTATAGACATTAGCCTTGACATACCCCCACAAAAAATAATCTAATGGTGTCAAATCGCACGATCTAGGCGGCCAATTGACCGGCCCGAAACGTGAAATTAACTGTTCACCAAACTCGCCTCGCAATTGCGCCATTGTTTCGCGTGCTGTGTGGCATGTGGTACCGTCTTGTTGAAACCACATATCATGCAAGTCAAGAACTTCCATTTCGGGCAAAAAAAAAGTTTGTTATCATCGCTCGGTAGCGTTCACCATTGACAGTAACGCTGCGATTCGCATCATCTTTGAAGAAATATGGCCCAATAATGCCGCCGGCCCATAAACCGCACCAAACAGTGGCTTTTTCGGGATGCATTGGTAGCTGTTGCAATGCTTCTGGCTGATCTTCACTCCAAATGCGGCAATTTTGCTTATTTACGTACCTATTCAACCAAAAATGAGCCTCATCGCTGAACACAATTTTTCGATAAAAAAGCGGATCCTCGGCCAGCTTTCCAAGAGCCCATTCACCAAAAATTCGGCGTTGTGGTAGGTCGGCTGGCTTTAGTTCTTGCACCAGCTGTATCTTAAAAGGCTTTACGCCCAAATCCTTCCGCAAAATTTTTCACGTAGTGCTGTAACAAAGGCCTAACTGCTGTGAACGACGCCGAATCGACATTTCGCGGTCTTCTGTCACACTAGCTGATACGGCCGCAATTTTTTCTTCACTACGCACAGTACATAAACGTGTTGGTGGTTTAATATCCAACAAAATAAATTTATTGCGAAATTTGGTCACAATCTTCCGAATAGACTGCTCAGAAGGTCGAGAATGCCGATCATAAAATGGAAGCAGCGCGCGATGAACATTTCGAACCGAACACGAATTTTGATATTAAAATTCAATAATTTGCAAGCATTGTTCATTTTTAAGATGATCCATGGTTAAATTGCAAACCAAACTGAAGCTGTTTGACAATGACACAAGGTACTAAACACACTTCAGCTGTCAAAACCAGTATTCCCAAAACCAAACCAACTAAAAAATCACCCGTTACTTTCAAATAAAAAAAATTTGAGAAAATATTCAGTAGTTTTTTTTTATAGCATTTTCAAAAAAAAAAGATGGTAGATGGTAGGATGGTAGGATGGTAGGATGGTAGGATGTTAGGATGGTAGGATGGTAGGATGGTAGGATGGTAGGATGGTAGGATGGTAGGATGGTAGGATGGTAGGATGGTAGGATGGTAGGATGGTAGGATGGTAGGATGGTAGGATGGTAGGATGGTAGGATGGTAGGATGGTAGGATGGTATGATGGTAGGATGGTAGATGGTAGATGGTAGATGGTAGATGGTAGATGGTAGATGGTAGATGGTAGATGGTAGATGGTAGGATGGTAGGATGGTAGGATGGTAGATGGTAGATGGTAGATGGTAGATGGTAGATGGTAGATGGTAGGATGGTAGGATGGTAGGATGGTAGGATGGTAGGATGGTAGGATGGTAGGATGGTAGGATGGTAGGATGGTAGGATGGTAGGATGGTAGGATGGTAGGATGGTAGGATGGTAGGATGGTAGGATGGTAGGATGGTAGGATGGTAGGATGGTAGGATGGTAGGATGGTAGGATGGTAGGATGGTAGGATGGTAGGATGGTAGGATGGTAGGATGGTAGGATGGTAGGATGGTAGGATGGTAGGATGGTAGGATGGTAGGATGGTAGGATGGTAGGATGGTAGGATGGTAGGATGGTAGGATGGTAGGATGGTAGGATGGTAGGATGGTAGGATGGTAGGATGGTAGGATGGTAGGATGGTAGGATGGTAGGATGGTAGATGGTAGGATGGTAGGATGGTAGGATGGTAGGATGGTAGGATGGTAGATGGTAGATGGTAGATGGTAGATGGTAGATGGTAGATGGTAGATGGTAGGATGGTAGGATGGTAGGATGGTAGATGGTAGATGGTAGATGGTAGGATGGTAGGATGGTAGGATGGTAGATGGTAGGATGGTAGATGGTAGGATGGTAGGATGGTATGATGGTAGGATGGTAGGATGGTAGGATGGTAGATGGTAGGATGGTAGATGGTAGATGGTAGGATGGTAGGATGGTAGATGGTAGATGGTAGATGGTAGGATGGTAGGATGGTAGATGGTAGATGGTAGATGGTAGGATGGTAGGATGGTAGGATGGTAGGATGGTAGGATGGTAGGATGGTAGGATGGTAGATGGTAGGATGGTATGATGGTAGGATGGTAGGATGGTAGGATGGTAGATGGTAGGATGGTAGATGGTAGATGGTAGGATGGTAGGATGGTAGATGGTAGATGGTAGATGGTAGGATGGTAGGATGGTAGGATGGTAGGATGGTAGGATGGTAGGATGGTAGGATGGTAGATGGTAGATGGTAGGATGGTAGGATGGTAGGATGGTAGGATGGTAGGATGGTAGGATGGTAGGATGGTAGGATGGTAGGATGGTAGGATGGTAGATGGTAGGATGGTAGGATGGTAGGATGGTAGGATGGTAGGATGGTAGGATGGAGGGATGTAGGATGGTAGGATGGTAGATGGTAGGATGGTAGATGGTAGGATGGTAGGATGGATGGTAGGATGGTAGGATGGTAGGATGGTAGGATGGTAGGATGGTAGATGGTAGGATGGTAGGATGGTAGGATGGTAGATGGTAGGATGGTAGGATGGTAGATGGTAGGATGGTAGGATGGTAGATGGTAGATGGTAGGATGGTAGGATGGTAGGATGGTAGGATGGTAGGATGTAGGATGGTAGGATGGTAGGATGGTAGGATGGTAGGATGGTAGGATGGTAGATGTAGGATGGTAGGATGGTAGGATGGTAGGATGGTAGGATGGTAGGATGGTAGGATGGTAGGATGGTAGGATGGTAGGATGGTAGGATGGTTAGGATGGTAGGATGGTAGGATGGTAGGATGGTAGATGGTAGGATGGTAGGATGGTAGATGGTAGATGGTAGGATGGTAGGATGGTAGATGGTAGATGGTAGGATGGTAGATGGTAGGATGGTAGATGGTAGGATGGTAGGATGGTAGGATGGTAGGATGGTAGGATGGTAGGATGGTAGGATGGTAGATGGTAGGATGGTAGGATGGTAGGATGGTAGATGGTAGGATGGTAGGATGGTAGGATGGTAGGATGGTAGGATGGTAGGATGGTAGGATGGTAGGATGGTAGGATGGTAGGATGGTAGGATGGTAGGATGGTAGGATGGTAGGATGGTAGGATGGTAGGATGGTAGGATGGTAGGATGGTAGGATGGTAGATGGTAGGATGGTAGGATGGTAGGATGGTAGGATGGTAGGATGGTTGGATGGTAGGATGGTAGGATGGTAGGATGGTAGGATGGTAGATGGTAGATGGTAGGATGGTATGATGGTAGGATGGTAGGATGGTAGGATGGTAGGATGGTAGATGGTAGATGGTAGGATGGTAGATGGTAGATGGTAGGATGGTAGGATGGTAGATGGTAGATGGTAGATGGTAGATGGTAGATGGTAGGATGGTAGATGGTAGGATGGTAGGATGGTAGGATGGTAGATGGTAGGATGGTAGGATGGTAGGATGGTAGGATGGTAGATGGTAGATGGTACGATGGTATGATGGTAGGATGGTAGGATGGTAGGATGGTAGATGGTAGGATGGTAGATGGTAGATGGTAGATGGTAGGATGGTAGGATGGTAGGATGGTAGGATGTAGGATGGTAGGATGGTAGGATGGTAGGATGGTAGGATGGTAGGATGGTAGGATGGTAGGATGGTAGGATGGTAGGATGGTAGGATGGTAGGATGGGTAGGATGGTAGGATGGTAGGATGGTAGGATGGTAGGATGGTAGGATGGTAGGATGGTAGGATGGTAGGATGGTAGGATGGTAGGATGGTAGGATGGTAGGATGGTAGGATGTAGGATGGTAGGATGGTAGGATGGTAGGATGGTAGGATGGTAGATGGTAGGATGGTAGGATGGTAGATGGTAGGATGGTATGATGGTAGGATGGTAGGATGGTAGGATGGTAGGATGGTAGGATGGTAGGATGGTAGATGGTAGGATGGTAGGATGGTAGGATGGTAGATGGTAGGATGGTAGGATGTAGATGGTAGATGGTAGATGGTAGATGGTAGATGGTAGATGGTAGATGGTAGATGGTAGATGGTAGATGGTAGATGGTAGATGGTAGATGGTAGATGGTAGATGGTAGATGGTAGGATGGTAGATGGTAGATGGTAGATGGTAGATGGTAGATGGTAGATGGTAGATGGTAGATGGTAGATGGTAGATGGTAGGATGGTAGATGGTAGATGGTAGGATGGTAGATGGTAGATGGTAGATGGAAGATGGTAGATGGTAGATGGTAGATGGTAGATGGTAGGATGGTAGGATGGTAGATGGTAGGATGGTAGGATGGTAAGATGGTAGGATGGTAGGATGGTAGGATGGTAGGATGGTAGGATGGTAGATGGTAGGATGGTAGATGGTAGGATGGTAGGATGGTAGGATGGTAGATGGTAGATGGTAGATGGTAGGATGGTAGGATGGTAGGATGGTAGATGGTAGGATGGTAGGATGGTAGATGGTAGGATGGTAGGATGGTAGGATGGTAGGATAGGATGGTAGGATGGTAGGATGGTAGGATGGTAGGATGGTAGGATGGTAGGATGGTAGGATGGTAGGATGGTAGGATGGTAGGATGGTAGGATGGTAGATGGTAGGATGGTAGGATGGTAGGATGGTAGGATGGTAGGATGGTAGGATGGTAGGATGGTAGGATGGTAGGATGGTAGGATGGTAGATGGTAGGATGGTAGGATGGTAGGATGGTAGATGGTAGGATGGTAGCATGGTAGGATGGTAGGATGGTGGGATGGTAGATGGTAGGATGGTAGGATGGTAGGATGGTAGATGGTAGGATGGTAGGATGGTAGATGGTAGATGGTAGATGGTAGATGGTAGATGGTAGGATGGTATGATGGTAGGATGGTAGGATGGTAGGATGGTAGATGGTAGGATGGTAGATGGTAGATGGTAGGATGGTAGGATGGTAGATGGTAGATGGTAGATGGTAGATGGTAGGATGGTAGGATGGTAGGATGGTAGGATGGTAGGATGGTAGGATGGTAGGATGGTAGGATGGTAGGATGGTAGGATGGTAGGATGGTAGGATGGTAGGATGGTAGGATGGTAGGATGGTTAGGATGGTAGGATGGTAGGATGGTAGGATGAGGATGGTAGGATGGTAGGATGGTAGGATGGTAGGGTAGGATGGTAGGATGGTAGGATGGTGGATGGTAGTAGGATGGCTTGAGATGGTAGGATGGTAGGATGGTAGGATTGGTAGGATGGTAGTGATGGTAGATTGGTAGGATGGTGTGGGATGGT